>CANSNZ010000302.1:4572500-5125477 GCA_947646795.1 Beta lomatogona | reverse complement strand
TTTCTAGTTGGCCCAGAAATATGTTCCATTTGTATGTCAATACTTCTGTTCTTCTGAATCTGTTTACCTAAAAGAGCCAACCCACCCCCGCTTTAATTTTTTATTTATTTTTTGTTTTATTATGATAAAGACTAGGTGAAGAGTGACTCAATACTGGTATATTTTTGATGTATGATTCTTGTTCCATGTTAAACATTCACAGCTCTCACACAGAGTCACACACATAGATCTGCTGGAGGAGTGTCTATCTTATGATAAGTTTCTCATTTGGCAGTCACTTTCTTGGTATGATCGATGTGGTTTGGGCACATATTTGAACCCAATCAGGGCGCTTAGCACAATTTTAATATATCTCGATTCACGATGGAGATGCACGCTTTTGTATAAGTTTAAGTTATAACCTATGTTCATATGTTCAATCAGGATGAGACCAGGTATTGACCTGCAATGATTTTCATTCTAAACCTATAACAGGCTATTTGTTTGAGGGAGGTGGAAGATATCTCATCTTTGGAGGAGAAACTAGGCAGGCCATTGTCAAAGCAAGAAAGGAGCAGAATAGGTATAAGCAGCCTGAGACTGTTTTTAGAAGAATTACTGCAGAAGAGGTCTGTGATTTCATATTAAAATTATAATCATTCTATATTGTTGCTCATTCTCAGCTGGTATATGACATTGATATGTTTACAGGTTCATAAATAGTGTCCCATTGATAATTCCGCTTCTTGAGAAAGAGCACCGAAATACAATGCGAAACCTGAATGAAATTAATGAAGAATTCAGGTCGGTAGTTTTATACACCTTCTCAAATCTTGTGCCTGAAGGAGGTATAATGAAATTAATATTCTAGAATGCTGGAGGCCTTGTATGTTTTATTGGTATTTAGCCTTTTTCAGAGCATTTAACAACTGTGCTACTGTTAGATTTTGGATGGCATTACAGCTACCGTAACTAGATTTACATTTACCATGTTGCAACAGATATTGTATCTAATATAGTTCTAAGTTCTAACTAAATGATGATTGTTTGCATCTCGTTGCTTTTATTGAAAACTACTATAATGAATCTACACTTTCTGATAGCTAAAAAAAGTGTTACATTTTTTTCCAATGTGCAAAGCCGTTATAGTACAAGTTAAGATGTAATAAGCCTCCATGGTAATAATAACTCCTTCAGCTTCACGTCTTTCCTGTGTCCATGGATAGAGGGCTGCTAAGCCCACACATCAGCACCCAATTATATACACGTATGCAAGGAGAAAGAAGAAGAATAGAGACACGGGGTACTGAGGTCACTAATCAAGAAGCTACAGATGGCAATCAAGGAGTGGTCGAGATAACGAGAATCGGTTAGGGGAAATCATCACATGTCGAGTGGTGGGAGTGAATGTCCGTAATTAGAATAAATAGGGACCTGGAGGTGAGAGAAAGTTTATCCAGAAATTGAGTGAAAGAATTGGAAGGCTTGGGAGACTCATTACTTCTCGAATTGTAAGGATTGTATTGAGAGGTTGCTGAGTTTACTCTCTAATACAATTGTTATCTTCTGGGTCTGCCTTATTTTCTCTTGTTAAACTTGTTACTGTCAGCTAGGGTACTTGGGTACTTAGCAGTTGGTATCAGAGCGGAAGATTCCGGCGAGTGAAAATATGGTAACCACCAACACTCAGCGCATTGAACAACTGGAACAGGGAATAGCGGACTTGCGGGCGTCTCTCACGGAGGAGGTGGCGAAGGCCGTGGATTCTGCAGTAGGAGCCTTGCAGCAAACTTTGGCTACGCAAATTGCCACGAGTTTGGAGAAAGCCACCAAACAACTGGGAGACGAAATGGCGAAGCTCCATGAAAAGGGTGATCGGAGATCTGAAGATGGTGAAGGAAGCCGGGGTGCGGGGAGAGAAGGACCGGAACCGCGAGGCTTGATGGGATGGGGAAACGTGAGAAGGAGAGGGAATCATGGCCGGAATCATGGAGAGGCGTCGGAGGAAGAAGATGATGAAGTCGGTTTTGGTGGTGGATTTCAGGGTGGTGGAAACTGGAGGGCCAAGAAGTTAGATCTACCCATTTTCTCGGGAAATAACCCAGATGGGTGGATAATTCGGGCCGAGAGGTTTTTTAAATTCTACCACCTTACCGAGGAGCAGGTGGAAGCTGCGGTGGTTTCTTTGGACGGAGATGCTCTCTTGTGGTTCCAGTGGGAGAATCGCCGGCGACCGATCATGCGGTGGTCGGAGATGAAGGCGATGCTCTTGCGTCAATTTCGCGAGACTGCTCTGGGCACTTTGCACGTGCAGTGGCTGAGCCACCAGCAAACTGAGGGTGTGGTGGAGTATAGGAGGAGATTTATTGAATTGCTGGCCCCATTGGAAGGAATACCTGAACCAGTAGCCCAAGCCCAGTTCATTAGCAGGTTAAAGGAGGAAATAAAAAATGAGATGAGACTCATTGGGCCTAGGTCTTTAGACCATGCCATGGAATTAGGCTCGTTCGAGATTGAAACTAAGCTTAATTTTGGGCCCAAAAAGAAATGGGAGTCCAAGGGAAGTTATGCAGCTTACAGTGGGCCAAGTCAAACTTATAACCCCTCACTCTACTCACAAAAATCCAACAACACACACCCCTACTTGACCCACCAAACCCACTCACCCAGCTACGTTAGTTCAACAGCTTCTTCTCCAAAATTCCAGAACTCCATAAACTCAACCACAAAAAATCCCAATTCAATTCCAGTAGCCAAACCTTTTGGAGAGATAAGGAGACTCAGTGAGAAAGAGCTGCAATACAAGAGGGAGCGTGGCCTTTGCTTCCATTGTGACGAGAAATGGGCCGTTGGCCATAGATGCAAGAGGAAGGAACTCAGTATTCTTTTAGGAATGGAGGATGGAGAAGTCGAGTATGGCTCCTTCGAAGATTTTTCGCAGATCGAGTTTCCTCATAGCCCCATTTCTGAACCCACATCCCAACCCGAAATATCCCTAAATTCTGTAATGGGAATTTCTAGCCCAAAAACGTTAAAAATGAGTGGCACTATTCATGGGCAACCGGTGATTGTAATGGTGGACCCAGGTGCTATTCATAATTTTGTGTCCACGGAAACTGTGCAGCGTCTACAACTTCCGGTGACTCACTCCAAGTCCTTTGGAGTCTCTTTAGGCACGGGAACAGAAGTTTTTGGGGAAGGGGAGTGTAAGGAGGTGCCACTTGTGATACAAGGGGTCGAGGTTTTGGAGGACTATTTGCCACTGCCCTTGGGTCATTCGGATTTGATATTGGGGATTCAATGGCTAGAGAAGTTGGGAACGATGGTCACGAATTGGAAAACTCAAACTCTGCAATTCAAGGTGGGGGAAACCACAGTCACCTTGCAAGGGGATCCGGCCTTAAACAGAGCAGGAATTTCATTCAAAGCCATGATGAGAACTCTGAGGAAGGAAGGAGGGGGCTACTTGGTGGAGTTTGGGCAGTTAGAGAGCAAGACTACGGAGGTCCAGGAAACAAGGTCTTTGGTGCCTCGCATGTTTACAACCTATTTTGACGACCTATGACCGGGTATTCCACTTGCCTCAGGGCCTTCCTCCTAGTAGAGGACATGAACATGCCATAGTGTTAAAACATGGAACGAACCCAGTGAGCGTTCGACCATACCGTTACCCACAATCACAAAAAGATGAGATTGAGAGACTTATACATGACATGATGGGGGCAGGGATAATTCAAGCATCACATAGTGCTTTTTCAAGTCCGGTTCGCTTAGTTAAAAAGAAGGATGCCTCTTGGAGATTCTCGTGTCGATTATAGGGCATTAAACAACGTTATCGTTGGGATAAATACCCTATCCCCGTCATTGACGAATTGTTAGATGAGTTGCATGGGTCTACGGTATTTTCCAAGTTTGGACTTAAAATCGGGGTATCATCGGATACGAATGAAGAAAGAAGATGTGCCCAAAACAGACTTTTCGTACTCATGAGGGGCATTATGAGTTCCTCGTAATGCCATTTGGGCTCACTAATGCACCGAAGAACGTTCCAAGCCCCTCATGAATGAGGTCTTGAAGCCTTTTTTGAGGAAATTTGTCTTGGTCTTCTTTGACGATATTTTGGTTTATAGCCGTAGTATGGAGCAAGACATGTGCGAAGCACTTGGATTTAGTTTTGGGAATACTAGCTACCAACCAACCGTATGCAAATCGGAAAAAGTGCGAGTTCGGCAAAAGGGAAGTGGCATACTTAGGCCACGTGATTTCTCAAAGAGGAGTAAAGAATGGATGAATCCAAAATTCAAGCCATGCTTGAGTGGCGAGTTCCTAAGACCTTGCGAGAACCGAGGGGATTTTTGGGGTTGACGAGGGTACTACCAGAGGTTTATTCGGGGCTATGCTAACATAGCGCACCCACTTACTCAACAACTCAAGAAAGATGCTTTCAATCGGTCACCCGCACCACCTTGGCTTTTGAACGATTAAAAAAGCTCTAACCAAAGCTCCAGCTTTTACACATGCCCGATTTCACACTTCCTTTTGTGGTGGAGGCCGATGCTTCGGGGTTTGGATTAGGAGCGGTCCTCTTGCGACGAGGGACACCCTATTGCATACTACAAAGACAATTCTAGGCGTTCGAGCTCGGTCTAAGTCTATCTACGAAAAAGAATTGATGGCGGTGGTACTCTCGGTTCGAAATGGCGACATTACTTGTTAGGGAGGCATTTCATTATTCACTCGATCAAGAAAGCCTCAAATATTTGTTTGCAACAACGGGAACTTGCTCCCGAATATCGAAAATGGGTGGGAAAACTGTTTGGTTTTGATTTCGAGATCAAGTACAAGACGGGAGCGAGTAATAGAGTGGCGGATGCGTTGTCAAGAAAGTCTAGTACCACTCTGGAGTATGGGGCTCTGGTATCATCACACTCTCCCCATTGGAGTGAATTCCAACATGTTGTTGAACAAGATGCCGAGTTGCGGCATTGGATATCTGGTTGTGACGAGAAGGGAACCCTCCTTTACGAGGGTTTGACGATCGAGCATGGGGTGTTAAAGTACAAGGGCAGTTTGGTTGTTCCCGGGGTTCTTCCATTCCATCCATTCTCATGAGGGAGTATCACTCAACTCCCATGGAAGGGGCACGCAGGGGTGTTCAAAACTTACCAACGAATTTCTGCAGAATGGTTCTGGAAGGGAATGAAGAAGGACATCACTAGCTTTGTTCAAAGTTGCCGAGTAATTGCCCGAAAAACAAAACGTCAACTTTAAGCCCAAGAGTTTGCTTCAACCTCTTCCTATTCCCTCGTTGGTATGGGAGGACATTTCCATGGATTTTGTGGAAGGGTTGCCTAAGTCCTTGGGGCTTGACACGGTGTTAGTAGTCGTAGATAGGTTGACAAAGTATGGGCATTTCATAGGTTTAAAGCATCCCTTCACAGCCCCATCTGTAGCGGCTGTTTTCATTAAGGAGATTGTGCGAATTCATGGGTTCCCCTCCACAATAGTCTCAGATAGGGATCGGATTTTTATGAATCTTTTCTGGCGTGAGTTGTTCAAGCTACAGGGTACAAACCTCCACCGGAGTACAGCCTATCATCCTCAGTCAGACGGCCAAACTGAGGTGGTAAATAAATCATTAGAAGCTTATCTGAGATGCTTCATTAATGATCAGCCGAAATGTTGGGCCACTTGGCTTCCTTGGGCGGAGTATTGGTACAATACGTCCACCCATGCCTCAACCAAGTGCACACCTTTCAAAGCCGTATATGGGAGGGACCCACCTCCACTATTTCGTTTTGAAAAAGGCAGCACATCTGTGTTTTCTCTTGAAGAACAACTCATGGAGAGGGATGCCATTCTTGATGAATTAAAATTCCACTTGTTAGCAGCTCAGAATTCTATGAAATTGCAAGAAGACAAGAAGCGGAGGGAAGTCAATTTGGCAGTGGGAGATCCGGTTTATTTAAGGTTGCAACCTTATCGACAACAATCTTTGGCTAAAAGGAAGCATGAGAAGCTCTCCCCCAGGTTTTATGGACCTTTCCCATCAGCAAAAAGATTGGGTCGGTAGCTTATCAATTGGAACTCCCTCCTGACGCCAAGATACATCCAGTGTTTCATGTATCTCAGCTCAAAAAAGTGGTGGGTCAGGCTCAAATTTCTTCCACTATTCCCCCCCAGTTGACTGTTGACATGGTGTTGGCCACCCAACCTGAGCAGATCCTGGGTCTGCGTACCAGTGTTCCCAACACAGATGAAGCTACAGAGGTCCTAGTCAAATGGCATAATTTACCTGACTATGAAGCTACGTGGGAGTCTGTACCTTTACTTGCTGCTAGGTTTCCAGACTTCCACCTTGAGGACAAGGTGCTTAATTGCCCCGGGGGTATTGCTAAGCCCACACATCAGCACCCAATTATATACACGTATGCAAGGAGAAAGAAGAAGAATAGAGACACGGGGGGGTACTGAGGTCACTAATCAAGAAGCTACAGATGGCAATCAAGGAGTGGACTGAGATAACAGAATCAGTTAGGGGAAATCATCACATGTCAGAGTGGTGGGAGTGAATGTCTGTAATTAGAATAAATAGGGGACTGGAGGTGAGAGAAAGTTTATCCAGAAATTGAGTGAAAGAATTGGAAGGCTTGGGAGACTCCTTACTTCTCGAATTGTAAGGATTGTATTGAGAGGTTGCTGAGTTTACTCTCTAATACAATTGTTATCTTCTGGGTCTGCCTTATTTTCTCTTGTTAAACTTGTTACTGTCAGCTAGGGTACCTGGGTACTTAGCAAGGGCCTAAGTGGAGGAGTACAATATAGGGATCTCTTAGGCATTGATCCATTACCAATACCCTAGTGCGTGAATTTTCAAATGAGGCTCCTGTTGATGACAGGGTAGGAAGTATGTCCTCAAAGTCTCAACCCAGCATTATTTACTCCCCTCAATCACATTTATGTTCAGAGCTTTGATGACACTCACGTCATGTTTGGTTAGTGGTATTAAATTGCGGTAATAGCATTACCATGGATGTTGACATGAGAATGCCTTCACAAATTTGCACTAGAAACCATTACCATTACCACCATTTAGTACCACTAACCAAACGGGCAATCAGTGCTTTTGTGCTGGTAGAAGTGTTGTCTTTTTCTCCCAGAATATAACCAACAGAGTCTAAGCTAGTTGTCAGGCACCTAATGCAAGTTACTGTGTAATACTCTTGTACTCTGTCTTGGACTGGTGAACTGGCTATATGGACATAGGTGGAAAAACTCTCACAAAGTTATTGACTAGTGATGCACCCCTCCTCTTATAAGTTAACTCAGGGCCTGCTAATAAATCGGTAAACCCTCCGCAAGTTTATAGTTGTAGTCGAACTTGTTCATAATTTCATATTGGCAAATTTTGCCAAGAAGCTTTTGGGTGAGACAACCTTGTGCTGTGTCAGTCTTCCTGTAGCACCCTACTTTTAAATTTACCCCTAAGAATTGCAGTTTCCTCTGGGTGCGTAACAACATCTCTGGACTCATCTTGGGGCCTTCTATTCTTTGTTTTCATGATAGTCCCGAGCTGATCTGTAATTTTCTGCTAGTTTACTGTTAATATAATACTACCTCCGTTCTTTTCTATTGCAACAATGGGTTTGGGCATGGTTTTTGAGGAAATGGAAAAAGTGGGTGGTTTAGCATAAAGGGATCCCTTTAATTAACTAGAGTAAGAGAGAAATCAAATTTCAACAAAGTAAAAGCAACTTTATGAGGGAAATAGAGTAATTAATGGTGGTTTTAGTAAGATAAAGTAAGGGCAATATTGTCAACTAAAGTACAAAAGTGGAATTGTTGCAATAGATGTGAAACTACCCAAAGTGGTAATTATTGCAATAGAAAAAGAACGGAGGTAGTATAAGTGATCCAGTACCTCATGTTGCTCAATTTCTAATTTAACTGTTTGCAATTTGCTTGTATGCAGCATGTTGAATGAATTAAATTTGAAGGAGAAAGGAAGACACTTTCACGATCAGTTTCTTACGAAGGTTTTTATGCTTATTCCTTCATTTTAAACTTCTCTTAGTTGTTCATTATATATGTGATACGTTACCTTCTGGACTTTGGTGATTTGAAAGAGCAGAGTCTGATTTTGATTTATTATGTGATAAACATTTTGCACTATGTGGTCCTTTTTGATCCAAAACGGTCTTCAAATTGAATCTTACTGTAGACTGTAGTAATGTATCTTCGGTAAACTGCATCAACACCAAATGGTTGTGAATAATCTGACTGTAGACTGTAGACTGTAGTAATATATCTTCTGTCTTTGTGCTTTTGAATTGGACTATTTGGATTGAGCTTTATATTAAATATCCACTTGGTCCAACGTACTTGTGTGGTGGATGGCCTCGAGTTTGTAGATGTGGCTCTTTCCATTGTTGAACTTCTTCCTTCATGGCACCTCTCTATTCTTCATGCAGAGAGGCTTGTTCATAGCAAATTGGTTCATGAGACTGATGACAATAGAGCACCGTTGCTATAGGATTGAGATCAGGAATTCTTTAAGCAGTAGTATACAGTTCTTACAGCCTTTTAGTCTTTTCTGGCGGTGAATGTTAAAATTGTTATACACATGTGTGATCCGTATTATTTAAGTGGCTATCAAAAACTTCTTCTTACAGAAGGCATGGATTAATTAAAGCATTGAGTTAGTTGCATTACTGCACACGGGCCTCCCAAGTTGCCCTGACAACAACATAGAAATTAAAGCATTAGTTCCCACAGGGAGTATAAGACTACTTATCAAGTTAGTTGGCCTCTCGTAGGGCAAGTAGGACTACTTAGTATAAACCATGAAGGGAGGACATTGTTTTAATGACAATCATTCAATAGAAGTGTACTCCTTGCTACATGGCTTCCTCTAAATTGATAAACTCTTATAGTCCCCAGTTTTGCGAGGTATTCCCCACATTCCAAGATAACATTAGTCATATTCTATCTGATAATTGTTTCTTCCTGAATTTATTGGAGAACTCTCTGCAAGTTAAAATGATATTCTGCCATCTATTAATCTTGATCCACTTTAGTATCTCTGATCTCTTGGGCTTATTCTGTGGTTGCTGACTTGCATTAGATGTGGCTATGCCATCCCTTAATCTACCTCCCACTAGCAGATAAGATTAGCCTGGGAAAGAGAGGCAACAGCAAAACGAAGGAGCAGGGTAAACCAGCAAAGGATTGAGGAGGGCAAGGATCAATATCCGTGCTTAGAGTGGAGGGTGGTTCCAATGGCAATTTGATGTTGTACTAGGAAATAAAGAAATCAGTGGACTTCTGAGGGCAGAGCTGACTTGTGTCAAGGGTTCAATGTTTCTTAGGCTATCCTAAAGCTGGACTCAAGTGTAATGTACCCAGCAGTACAAGGGTTACTCGAGTTCTCCTAGATTTATATACTAAATCATCATGATAGTTTGAGCGTAAGAGACTAAGAGTAGTTTTTAGCTCTAGCTCTTTGTTTGTGTGCATGGGCGACACCTCCTTAATACTTGTAATGCTAGTTTTGTCTAAATTTAGTTTTCACATTTTTCTGATATAATTACACTATTTTAGTGACATTTATTTCTGGAAGGTGGTAGTGTTAAGAAAAAAAAGAAGTGAGATTAAACTCCAGATGTTGTGTCTTGTGCTTCTGGTTTGGTTTCTTGGTTTGACTAGTATATGTTTTGCAGTTATCATTGCTACTGAAAGGATCCATTGTAGCTCCACCAGATAAGTTCGGTAAGTTATTTTGAAACAAATTTCAAAAGAGAGAATAAGCTTCCCAACTGCAACCTGTGCAAGGCATCATCTGAAGCTGCTGATTCTTTCTAATTCAATTGCCTGTTTGTAGGGGAAACACTCCAAGATGAGAGAGTAAATGGAGGAGCATTCACTGGTCCTGATGGCCTTCAATTTCCGCCGAAGTTAATACCTGTAAGTTAAAAAAATTGTCATACCTTTTATTCGGAATATGAGTTGGAAAGTGCTTTGCATGTTCCATGAAGACTCAAATATCTTCAAAGTTCCCTTAAATTCAATAGTTATCTGATAGTCAGAAGGCTAGAGTTGCAATACCAGAACAAAAACGTATACTTATTGGGGAGTTCTTACCATGTTCCCTGGTTTCTGTTTCCAGCACAAGAAGCTCACTATCTCTGTAATTAAGGGCACCAATAACTTTTTTCTGAGAAGTAGCTTGGACTTTGTGTAATCCAGCTTCTTCCCCTGTTTTGACTGTATCAATTTAGCTAATAGATATTTGAAGGTTTGTGCAGAATGCAGCAATGCGTCTCTATGGGGGTGCACAATATCATCGTGCTATGGCTGAATTCCGCTTTGTGGTAGGAGGAACTAAATGTCCCCAAATAACACGTGAAGAAATTGTAAATGCTTGTGGAGTTGAAGATATTCATGATGGAACAAACTATTCAAGGTATTTACTTCTTTGCTTAACTTGCAAAATCACATCAATTATCTGAAATGTCTGAAATTCTGACCAGTTACCTCTATATACTCGAACTACTCTGGGTGGTTACTTGGTCGCTAAAACGTAACCATCATATTGCGGCTGCATTTCTTTTGTGATATACTGTGAAATTATTCTTGGTTACCTAGTTGTCTTATGTTTCCTTCCATCACTCTACATACTATGGCTGGTTCATTATAATTTATAATTATTTTTTATAGATCTTTTGTTGATTTCTATTGGGTACATTTTATAGCAAGCTGCTAGATTTGAAAATACTTGCCTAGCTTTGTGTACTAACTACTAACTATAGTATCTTAGCTCCTTGGATCTGGTACTGGAGCTAGTTACTGACAGGGCATGGCCCATGTCACAAGCAAAGGTCTTCTTAGAATTAGGAAATTCCCGTGTCTTTCATCTCCTGCCGTAGTGTGGCTTAAAGTGGAACTGACATTTCAGCTAATGTTTTTTTCCTTGGTGGCAAGCTAATGTAATGAAGCTGGATGTCCTATCTATAAAATTTGAACCATTTGCAAGTATATCATGCATAAGTTGACATGTGTACTGACTCGTAGGGATGGCAACGGGTCGGACTTGGACCGGATTATGCATAATCCGACTCCGACCCTACAAGAAGTCGGATTTTAAATCCGAGTCCGACTCCGACATCCGACTCCGATCCGACTTAAAATCCGACTCCGATCCGACTTAAAATCCGAACATCCGACTCCGAATCCGATCCGACTTAAAATCCGCACATTCGACTTAAAATCCGAACATCCGACTCCGAATCCGATCCGACTTATTTTTCCGCCCATTTTTTGTAATAGAAAAGTCTTCTATAATACAATAATCTAATCTTTACAATTTTTAATCATATGGAAATCTTATATAGTACAAATAATCTAAATATTACTATTATTTTTAACAATCATTTCTTCATTGGGAAAATCTTATATATTACAATTGGCTGAAAGTCGAAGTCAGGTTATACATAAATAATACATTAATATAAATAAGAAAAAAGGATTAATTGACTTAAAGTCGGAGTTGGATTCGGATGTCGGATTATTTTATGAGATCCGACTCCGACCCTCCTCCGACTCGGAGTTGGACTCTTTTAAACGAAGTCGGATTCGGATTATTTTTTTGTCGGAGTCGGCTCGGATTTTTTCCTTCGGATCGAAGCGGACTAGGGTCGGATCCGGACTGGATTGTCATCCCTAGTACTGAGTTTCTCCTGGAATAAGTCACATATGAGTTTGTACGAAATTGTCAATATTTGCATTAGGAATCTATACAAGTGTATGCCTGTTTGCTTATTATCATCTATTGTGTTGAGTATACGTGGCATACAAGATAACTTCTAGCAGTTGCACATGTTGATGTTGCATGTGATTGCGTCTTTTGGTGTATTTGTCACTGTATGCTTACACTTTTCCCATGTTGATGTTGCATGTGATTGCATGTTTTGGTGTATTCGTCACTGTTTGCTTACACTTTTCCCATTTACAGGACGGCTTGCGTGATAGCTGTTTCAAAGGCTCGTGACACATTTGAACCTTTTCTTCATCAGGTGATATGCTAATTAGAACTCAGAACGTACTTTCCTCTTCCTGTGATCTCTAAGTTGTCGTGCTAAAAGTTCATCACTCAAGAGCGGAGCTAAGAGTCTGGTGGGGGCTGTTGTCCATTCAAGATACACTATCATGTGAAGTTTTTCGATATTTCTAATGTTAGCTATCCCAGAATACTGTCTGTAAAAGATTCATAAGTAAAAGAAAATAAGCATGCATTATAAATTCGAACATTATGGAGGCCCAGTTTTCTCCCTAGTCTTTAATCCCTTTAAGTAGTATTTAATCCAGACTACAGAAGAAATATGATAATGAAAAATATATAACATTATGTTCTTTTATATATATGTTTCTACTTGAACAGCCTTAGAAACTTTGTGGGACTGATAAAGAGTAGGTAAGAATATATGTGCAACAAAGAAAATGTGCTACATACTCTAGCTTGATAGGAATCTTTCTTGATAGATTGATGTTTATTTTGGTGGCACCCTGGCACAAATCATTGTCCATACTTCATGTGCTGTCTTAGCTCTCTTATGTTTTTTGTACTAGTCGTAGTCTTCATTTTCTTTCTCTTTTTTCCCCCTTTTGATCAATTATAAAGTTGCTGAAACTAAACTTATTGGGAGGAAAAGATACCTTTCATCTTTTTAATTACTACTTTCATGTGATAGGAAAACAAATTTCATTCAACAGCAAAAGAAATGATACAAAGAAGGAAAACTGGAAGTTTACCATATATAAAGGCAATCAAAATTCTTCTATATACGCAATATTAGAGAGGGAAAGATTAGAGAATTCCCCATGAGTGTGATCCTAATGAGAAGCTAATTATACCACATGCTCCATCAGAAAGCACCCACATATGCAAAAGAAAGATAAACTGAAGAATCAGAGGCTGCTGCTTAAAAAGCAAGCAGCTTGCCACATAATCTTGTCTGTTTTTCCTTCTGAACTTCATATACTGGGAGAATGATGCGAGAATCTTTGAAGACAATGGACTTGGAATGGTTATTAGCTATGTATATTCCGTGTAGTCTTTTGGGGGTGGTTGTTCCCAGTGTTGTCATGGATTCAACCTCTCAAATGCTTCGAGGAATGGGTGTATCTACTTTTATAATGTTTTGGTCTACTCTATTTTATTAAATTATTTTGTGGGTTTGTGGGAAGGGAATGAATGAGGAAAAATCCTCTCTTACATGTAATTTTGTTCTCTAATAATTTGTTTGCTGTGCATCAATAACAGAAGGTGTAGTCAAAGCTCTGAAAGATTGCATGATGTTTTGGTTCATCCTGCATTTTCCTGGTTAACTTGATGTTTTGTTGGTCTTAATAATGTGGAGATGCTGTATCGCTTTCATTTCTATTGCTCATGAATGGGTTTGTTGCATCGTATGATGTTATTAATGTGAGTCTTTTCTTTCACTGGTTGCAGTTGGGACACAGGCTTTTGCACATTCTGAAGAGATTGCTTCCTATATGTATCTACCTTCTACAGGTATGGTTTCTGCGATGTGTGAGCTGTGAACTTGTTTACGATGTCCTATGAATTAAGACTTTTTGTGGGATTTGTTTATGCATTTGTAACATCAATAGGTCTAATGTAATTTCAACTTACAGAAGGATGGTGAATATTTGAGCCGTAATGAGGGTTTTCTGGGTCGTGTTACGTCAGCCTTCAACAATTTTGCAGAATCTACTGAAAAATCATGTCGAGAAAAGTAAGCAATTACCTCTCTCTTAATCCTTTTTTGTTAAATCTCAAGAGATGATTCTTTTTCTGTCATGTAAAGGTAATAGTCTGATACGTTTTTTGGGACATACAATCTCTATTGCTTGCTGTGGGGCTTCACTGATCTTCTACTGTTGTTTAGTGACTAGGAAAGGAATGGATTTAGCCTATAAGGCTGTGGACTGTGAAAATGCACAGTTATAAGCTGCTGCTGTCTTTTTGGCTTGTCTTTAGTCTATCGAAAGTGTGTGACAAAGATATTGTTTCTTCCTTGCTGTAAAGGAAGAAATTTGTTTTCAGTCGAAATGATTGGGAAATGTGTCAAAACATAAAATGAAGTGATAGGAGATTTAGATTTATGGGAAGGAAAGCATGGGTTGTTTGCTTATTCGGCTTCAGAGGGTGTCATGTCATTGACGACGCTTGGCTTTTTCTCTAGAACCAGCTTCTAGCTAGGGCAATTTTTTTTTGAAAGTTTAAGAAACCTTTGTAATGGCCTTGACTTTGCATTACCTCGAAAATAAAGGTGTAATTTCTTCTTAAGATCTTGTGTGCTTCTTTCTTGGGCTTTGTTTAATGAAAACATTACTGTTCAATTATGAAAGGAAGTACCATTACATACTTGTGTCCATCTTCCCCTTAGGGGAGCGTTTGGTTCATATGATTTTGGTATGAGGTATGGGTTTAGAATGAGCAAAACCCATACCTAGTGTTTGTTTAATAAATTGATAGATTTAAAACACATACCTCAAACCCATATTAGAAACCCAAGGGGGGAGGTGGGTATGGCTCATACCAATACCTCTAGGTATCAAATAAAAGAAAAAATTTCATTCCCAAATAAAACCAAACACATGGTATTAGGTATCAAGTTCCAAACTTATACCCTGGTTTCATTCTTGATTCCAAACCCATACCACTATACCTTTGTAATGGCCTTGACTATGCATTACCTCGACAATAAAGGTGTGATTTCTTCTTAAGATCTTGTGTGCTTCTTTCTTGGGATTTGTTTAATGAAAACATTACTGTTCAATTCTAAAAGGAAGTACCACTACATACGTACTTGTGTCCATCTTCCCCTTAGAAGTTATATGTTGTAACAAAGCTACAGGCAATAGATTTTGTTTCTCGATTTGCTTTACCAAGATAAAGTCTATGCTGTGTGCACCAATCAAGAAAATGGCTCAAAACTCATGATGAGTTTTCTCTGAAGATGAGTTTGATTTGTCTGTCATCTCAACACTCTTTGAAAGATAAGTCTATTGAACTCTGTAATTTTTAACTCTAAGCATTTCAAGTGGGATGGAGAAATTTGAAAACTGAGGTTCACCTTCTGTCAAACTTTGATGATTGCTGATTGTGCTGAGAAGAAACATGTGTATTCATGCGTGGTTGTACATCCATGTGCATGTTAGTTGTGATAGACATTAGTTTTACTGAAGTCTGGTTATTGCTTGACTAACTGTTCTCAACAGGTGTATGGAAGATCTAGTGAGCACAACCCGCTATGTTTCTTGGTCTCTCCATAACAAGGTAATACTATCACGGCCCGTTTGGTTAGTGGTCATAATAGTGGTAATGGTAATGAAATTTAGTGTAAATGTGTAAAGAAGTTCTCATGTCAATGACCATGGGAATGAAACTTTATCACAAAACATGGGTTTCCCTTTATAAATTTCCATTACCATCCAATACCACCTTCCCAAGTGGTAATGGATAGTAATGAGTTTTTAGGAAGAAAATGGATATCTTGGGATGAAGTAGCATTACCATAGGTAATGACATTGGATTTGTAGTACAAATTTACACTATAATACATTACCATTCCCACCATTTATGGCCTCTTACCAAACGGGCCGTCAATGTTCAATCGTTCAACGTGTATTGTGATGTCCTACAGATACAGACATTAATGGAAAAAGTAGTTGGAATTATCTTAATTTAAATACTTTGGATAGAGGACTTCATTTCAGGAGGGACAATACAAAATTACAACAAAGTGATATGGAAGTTCAATGGGTGAGAATGAAGCATGAAAAAAAAGAAGGGTGATTCAAATCCCCCGGCTTCCTAATTTTGATGTGCAGACATATTGTCTAAGTGTTGAAATATTTTGCTTTGTAGGGTTAAATGCTCCCAGGGATAGTTTCTAAAAACTAGAAGAACTTAGATTATTGAAGATAGCCCTTTATTATACATTTAGTACTTGCTACGAGCTTATAACAATGCTCAAATGATTAGAAGAAGCTGGACTAACTCTTGTTTTAGCATGGATTGAGGAGTTTAGTTGGAGTCATTTCATGCAATGGTGCTTTATAGCTGAAATAGGCTCATAATTTAATCTTTATGATGAGATGCCTGTAGGCTTTCATCTCAGTATCTGTTTGTCCGGTTGTCACTTGATAGGATATGTCTAATGCAAGTAATATAGGAAAGAATCGGCTATTTGGCTAAATTTTTAGTTAGCTTGATTTTTGACCCTTGAATTTGATGGGGCTATTTCATTAACTTCACTTTGTAGGGACCCAAAACTTTTCGGTCTCTTGTTTAGCTAAATAAATTTACCCAAAGAGAGTGTTTCACATAGAAAACCGTTGACTGAGCTTATTTACTCTACTGATTGTTTCTAGTGACAGACTGACAGTGACTAGTCTTGAAGGAATAATTTTAATACTTTCATGTCTTTCACAATTAGAAAGTCCTGCTCTTCATGCTCCTTTCAAGAAATTGTCATGGTATAATCTGCAGAATCGAGCTGGTTTGCGTCATTTTCTGGACTCCTTTGGGGCGAGTGCGACAGATCCATCTGTTCTTGGTGGTAATTAGGTTATCTTGGACTTGTGCTTCCAGTTGTCCCTTTCTGTTACTGTAATATTTTTTGGTAATTCTTGATCAAACTTATTAATGAATTAAGCTCCTTATATTTCTCAAGATTCAACACAAAAAGAAAAACCAGAGACCACGCCAAAAATGGCAGCAAAATCGAGCCACTTGGCCTCAGGCATGGGCTCCAATGGTTCTGCCCAGTTGACAGAAACAAGACTTGCTGACCTGCTGGATAACACTCTTTGGAACCGGAGACTTGCTCCTTCATCTGAGAGGATTGTCTATGCTCTAGTACAGCAAATATTTCACGGGATAAAAGAGTACTTTTTGGCATCTGCTGAGTTAAAGGTTCGCATCCTTTTTCAACATTTTCTTTTAGAACTCATCAGTTTCTTATTGCACCTCATGAATTATACTCCCTCCTTCACCAATCGAAGGTGGAGTGTTGATCGTTTTTATTTACACAAGATTCCCGTGTTTATTAAATATTCATATATGCTCGTGCAGTTTAATTATTCAATCAGTATGATAGCCTTGATTAAATAAAATGAATCTTTATTTCGAGATCATTCTCGTATGTTGGCAACAAAGGTTAAATGAATAAGGGCTATGTTATTACCTCAAGTACCCGTGAGTCCGTGACCCTTGTTGGATCCTCGACACTCCAACATGGTTATGGAGAATTCTCATAATTAGATGAGTCGAATACTTGGACACATACCCGTGTCCAACATGGGTACTTGAGTCCGACTAAAAATAGAAAAGGGTATATTGATGAATTAGAGTATAATTTTTTGAAATATCTCGCTGACATAATATGTTTGTATCTTAGAGAATTTTAAAAAGAAAGAACAAGATATAATTTGTGTTTGAGATGATTTATAAGCTCTTTTGACTATATACTGATGTGCTGCACTTTGTAGTTCAACTGCTTTCTCTTAATGCCAATAGTAGACAAGCTACCTGAACGTTTGCGGGAAGACTTGTCTAAATTTGAAGATGACGTTGATACCATCTTTGACGCTGCTAGTTTGAGAAGCTCGTTGGATCAGCGTAAGCGAGACATGGAGATTGAACTGAAACGAGTAATGCCTGAAACATATATGTGATCATTTGAATTTTGCTGCTCTCGTTTGGTTTATTTGCCTGATAAGCTAATGAACTCGGTCCGTTTCGTCATGCAGATTCGAAGGCTCAAGGACAAATTTAAACAAATTCACACCCAGCTATATCATGATGTAAAGTCTCTGCCATAGCTTTCTACTGCTGTAGCCTGTAATTGTTCTTTGGTGCAAAGAGATGGATTCAATATCTATTAATTTTGGTTTCGTTGATTCTACAAAGTTCAAGAGAGTAATCAGATTCTCTGCGGTACAATTTGATGCTTATATATAACGATGTCTTCTTCTTTTTTTATCAAAATTAGTTTTTATTTTCAATTAAATAATACCAAAGGTTTCTAATGGCAGTTCACTGGTCACCCTAAGTATCTCTCATTATAAAAAAACAAAAAGATGAGACAGAAAGTTAGAGAGAGTCTCCAACCTCGAAAGAAAATTTCAATTCTCGAAGTAAATTATCAATTGCTGAGAGTAATTTGTCTCTTGTCCTTCACGAATTCCAGTTAATCTCATTTGTTTCTATTTAGGAATTTCGTTAAAGTCTTTAGAATGGATCAAAGGATTCCTTTTTCTTCCTTTCAAATTTAAACTAAATTACCTGGCTAGGGTTTATAGGGTTCATGTTTTCATATCGGTTGGTAGTTCGAATTGATTCTCTGTTCCATTCGGTGGCGCAGAGCTTGTTTGGGCGAGGTGTGATACTGGGTTTTCCTTTCCCAGTATAGTTCGGCAATTCTTATTTGGTGTTGGTGCGTTGAATTACTTGGTTCTCTTTATTGAAGATGGTGGGTGCTTATTACTTAGGAATTTATTTCCCTGTGCGTCCATATCATTGTTGGTATCCAAGATTATATTTTTCTATAAAATTTCAATCAGCATCTTTCCATCATTGGAAGCTCAAGACTGTAAGTTCTGACACCTTTTGGTTATTGGGTTTCTTCATTAATGCGTCGACCGTGCTCTCGGGAGCACAGTGTACTACATGCTCCCAGCACAAAACGCAACTTAAAACGAACAATACGTGAAAGTTAAAAACTGGAAATATCTAATAGAACATTTAGTGAACCAATATAGAACATATTTTGCGCGGAAAAACAAAGACAAAAATCAACATATAAAACCCCCAAACTCATTTGAAACTGCAATTTCTCTCACTTCCACAAACAACTTCCACAAACAACTTCCACAAACCACCATTTTCTCTCACTTTCTCTCTCAAAAAAACTCACCATTTTCTCTCACTTTCTCTCACAAAATTGAAATTCAAAGAATTCTACAAAATGGAAGATCAATCAAAGAAGCAAATTGCACAACAATATGTCATAACAAAAAAGGTATAAACATTCATGATCATCTTTAATTTTAGTTTTGATTTTACTTTCGAATTAACATTATAATTTAGTAAAAATGTTCATGAGAATTTCGTTGCAAATGAACAGAAAACAAACTTCAAAATCTCAAACACATGAACCTCAAATGCATGAAGAAAATCCGAAAATGTAAGTATAATTTCAACAATAATGTGATTTCCAACTTATGTTCTACAATCAATTTCATATCATACTCTATTTGAATGATAGAACAAAACAAGAAATTGCAACAAATGAAGTGGAAACAACCGAAATTGAAACAACACATTCTGCATGTTCTACGCAAGAAACTGAAGTGTAAGTTATACTTTCTTATGTTCAGTTTTGATGGAATGAATGTCCTCTTTTTATGTCTATTTTGATCGAAATGCATGTACTATGTCGAATGTTCTATTTTCATGACCTAGATGTTCTATTTAATAAGTTCAAATTTTGTGATTTGAAGTTTCTTTTGATGTTCTATTTTTATGCGTTGGATGTTCTAATTCATATGTTCTATTTTGTAAACTAAATGTTCTTTTTCGTATGTTCAATTTTCAATGGCTACATGTTCTATTTGGTATGTTCTATTTTCTTGACCTAAATGTTCTATTAAATATGTTCAAATTTTGTGATATGAAGTTTCTTTTGATGTTCTATTTTTATGTGTTGGATGTTCTATTTCATATGTTCTATTTTGTAAACTGAATGTTCTATTTCATATGTTCTATTCTGAATGGCTACATGTTCTATTTCTTATGTTCTATTTTCATGACCTAGATGTTCTATTAAATATGTTCAAATTTTGTGATCTGAAGTTTCTTTTCATGTTCTAGTTTATGCATTGGATGTATATTTCATATGTTCTAGTTTGTAAACTGAATGTTCTATTTCATATGTTCTATTCTGAATGGCTACATGTTCTATTTCTTATGTTCTATTTTCATGACCTAGATGTTCTATTCTCATGAGAAGAATGTTCTCTTTTTCAATAACTAAATGGACAACTGGACATGTTCAGTGATTTATGTTCTATTTTATAAGCTTAATGTTCTATTGTTATGCCTTGAATGTTCTATTAAATATGTTCCATTTTCAAGAACTCAATGGTCAATTAGATATGTTCAATGCGTTTTATGTTCTATTTTATGAACTAGATGTTCTATTTTTATAAACTAAATGTTCTAATTGTATGAGCTTATTGTTCTTATTCTATGAACTAAATGTTCTAAACTCGTATCCTCCTATTCACTATTTCAGTAACAAAGTAACACAACAAGTTGCAACAACTGAAGCAGCAACAACGGAAGTTCTAGTAAATCCAGAAATTTTAAAGGAAATTCAGAGCACACATGCTGATTCATCACAAGAAACTGACCTGTATGTTTTACTTTCTTATGTTCTAATTTGATGAGCTGAATGTTCTTTTGATATTTTATTTTATGCATTGAATGTTCTAATACATTTGTTCTATTTTCAAGAACTGAATGGACAATTAAACATGTTATATGATTTATGTTCTATTTTATAAATTAAATGTTTTATTTTATGTGTTCAATGTTCTATTTTTATGCTTTGAATGTTCTATTACTATGTTCTATTTTCAAAAACTGAATGGATAATCAGAAATGTTCTATGATTAATGTTCTATTTCATAAGCTGAATGTTCTATTTTTATGCATTGAATGTTCTATTTTTATGCCTTCTATAATGTTCTATTACATATGTTCTATTTTCAACAATTGAATGGACAACTACACATGTTATATGATTTATGTTCTAATTCTTAAGCTAAATGTTCTATTTTTATGCCTTAAATGTTCTATTACATATGTTCTATTTTCAAAAATTGAATGGACAACTATACATGTTCTATGATTTATCTTCTATTTCATAAGCTGAATGTTCTATCTTATTGCCTTGAATGTTCTATTACATATGTTCTATTTTCAAGAACTGAATGAACAACTAGATATGTTCTATGTTTTATGTTCTATTTTATGAACTGGATGTTCTATTTTTATAACTTGTATGTTCTATTTCATGAACTAAATGTTCTATTCTTCTGGTATTACTTATTTATTTTAGTAATGATTCAAATCAAGAGATGTTAACAGCACAATCTCAATCATTACCATCACAGACTTCAACTCTGCCACTAACTCAACCTACACAACCAATCCTAACTGATCAGTCTCAAACAGAACCACAAACACAATCAATAACCCAACCATTGCTACAAACTCAACCACTCAGTGAACCAACACAACCCACTGAATCAACAACATTACCCACTGAAAAGACAACTGAAAAGCACAAAGGAAAGCAACAAAAAGAACAGATTGAAAAACCAAAAAAGAAAAAGGTCAAGAGCACAACCAAAAATGAAGAACAACCAAAAATGAAGCACCAACACCATCACAACCACAAAAAAAGCAATCCTACAACGCAAGACACACTGCTTCAAAGTTCATGGAAATAGCAAAACAGTTCACAGATGAGCAAAAGCAAGAAGTGCATGAAATGAGTTTTGCACCACTCTTAAACCTCGACTTCCCACAATACATCACAACATTCACAAAATACCTTGTTGACCACTTCAACATTAGTAGATGTTCAATTATGCTTGAACAACAAGAAGAACTCACAATAAATGAAGAAGATGCACATTGTGTGTATGGACTACCAATTGGTGGTCAAGAGGTAAAGGAGGAAAGATCAGAAAATGTGTTGAACCACATGGAGTTCATGACACTTTGGAGACGACATATGGATATTAGAAGTGGTAGTCCAACCATTCAACAGTTGGAGGCATGTTTGAAGGCAAATGTACCTATGACTGAGCACTTCAAGACAAACTTCCTTGTTTTTGCTGTCAACTGTCTAATCAAGTCAGCAACAAATCCAAAAGTTAACACAAAGTTTTCGAAATCTGTTATAACTGCAGATGAAATAAGACATCTGGACTGGTCCAGATATCTTGTTGACAGCTTGATAACATCAGTTAAAGAACCGAGGAATGATGGAAAAAGTTATTTCACTAGACCAGTGCCCTTCATCATGGTAAATTCCTTTTTCTCTGAACAATTTTTATATTATGTATGATAGTGTTCTGTTTTAATATACATAATGTTCAAAATGATATAGCTGTATGTTCTTTTCCGTTTGATAATATGTTCTATAAATTCAAGTTCTACCAATCAATTAAAAATGTTCTAATTGTATATGTTCTAATTGTATGCACAAAATGAAAGGTATAAACATTCATGATCATCTTTAATTTTAGTTTTGATTTTACTTTCGAATTAACATTATAATTTAGTAAAAATGTTCATGAGAATTTCGTTGCAAATGAACAGAAAACAAACTTCAAAATCTCAAACACATGAACCTCAAATGCATGAAGAAAATCCGAAAATGTAAGTATAATTTCAACAATAATGTGATTTCCAACTTATGTTCTACAATCAATTTCATATCATACTCTATTTGAATGATAGAACAACACAAGAAATTGCAACAAATGAAGTGGAAACAACCGAAATTGAAACAACACATTCTGCATGTTCTACGCAAGAAACTGAAGTGTAAGTTATACTTTCTTATGTTCAGTTTTGATGGACTGAATGTCCTCTTTTTATGTCTATTTTGATCGAAATGCATGTACTATGTCGAATGTTCTATTTTCATGACCTAGATGTTCTATTTAATAAGTTCAAATTTTGTGATTTGAAGTTTCTTTTGATGTTCTATTTTTATGCATTGGATGTTCTAATTCATATGTTCTATTTTGTAAACTAAATGTTCTTTTTTGTATGTTCAATTTTCAATGGCTACATGTTCTATTTGGTATGTTCTATTTTCTTGACCTAGATGTTCTATTAAATATGTTCAAATTTTGTGATATGAAGTTTCTTTTGATGTTCTATTTTTATGTGTTGGATGTTCTATTTCATATGTTCTATTTTGTAAACTGAATGTTCTATTTCATATGTTCTATTCTGAATGGCTACATGTTCTATTTCTTATGTTCTATTTTCATGACCTAGATGTTCTATTAAATATGTTCAAATTTTGTGATCTGAAGTTTCTTTTCATGTTCTAGTTTATGCATTGGATGTATATTTCATATGTTCTAGTTTGTAAACTGAATGTTCTATTTCATATGTTCTATTCTGAATGGCTACATGTTCTATTTCTTATGTTCTATTTTCATGACCTAGATGTTCTATTCTCATGAGAAGAATGTTCTCTTTTTCAATAACTAAATGGACAACTGGACATGTTCAGTGATTTATGTTCTATTTTATAAGCTTAATTTTCTATTGTTATGCCTTGAATGTTCTATTAAATATGTTCCATTTTCAAGAACTCAATGGTCAATTAGATATGTTCAATGCGTTTTATGTTCTATTTTATGAACTAGATGTTCTATTTTTATAAACTAAATGTTCTAATTGTATGAGCTTATTGTTCTTATTCTATGAACTAAATGTTCTAAACTCGTATCCTCCTATTCACTATTTCAGTAACAAAGTAACACAACAAGTTGCAACAACTGAAGCAAAGAACAACGGAAGTTCTAGTAAATCCAGAAATTTTAAAGGAAATTCGGAGCACACATGCTGATTCATCACAAGAAACCGACTCCGTATGTTTTACTTTCTTATGTTCTAATTTGATGAGCTGAATGTTCTTTTGATATTTTATTTTATGCATTGAATGTTCTAATACATTTGTTCTATTTTCAAGAACTGAATGGACAATTAAACATGTTATATGATTTATGTTCTATTTTATAAATTAAATGTTTTATTTTATGTGTTCAATGTTCTATTTTTATGCTTTGAATGTTCTATTACTATGTTCTATTTTCAAAAACTGAATGGATAATCAGAAATGTTCTATGATTAATGTTCTATTTCATAAGCTGAATGTTCTATTTTTATGCATAGAATGTTCTATTTTTATGCCTTCTATAATGTTCTATTACATATGTTCTATTTTCAACAATTGAATGGACAACTACACATGTTATATGATTTATGTTCTAATTCTTAAGCTAAATGTTCTATTTTTATGCCTTAAATGTTCTATTACATATGTTCTATTTTCAAAAATTGAATGGACAACTATACATGTTCTATGATTTATCTTCTATTTCATAAGCTGAATGTTCTATCTTATTGCCTTGAATGTTCTATTACATATGTTCTATTTTCAAGAACTGAATGAACAACTAGATATGTTCTATGTTTTATGTTCTATTTTATGAACTGGATGTTCTATTTTTATAACTTGTATGTTCTATTTCATGAACTAAATGTTCTATTCTTCTGGTATTACTTATTTATTTTAGTAATGATTCAAATCAAGAGATGTTAACAGCACAATCTCAATCATTACCATCACAGACTTCAACTCTGCCACTAACTCAACCTACACAACCAATCCTAACTGATCAGTCTCAAACAGAACCACAAACACAATCAATAACCCAACCATTGCTACAAACTCAACCACTCAGTGAACCAACACAACCCACTGAATCAACAACATTACCCACTGAAAAGACAACTGAAAAGCACAAAAGAAAGCAACAAAAAGAACAGATTGAAGAACCAAAAAAGAAAAAGGTCAAGAGCACAACCAAAAATGAAGAACAACCAAAAATGAAGCACCAACACCATCACAACCACAAAAAAAGCAATCCTACAACGCAAGACACACTGCTTCAAAGTTCATGGAAATAGCAAAACAGTTCACAGATGAGCAAAAGCAAGAAGTGCATGAAATGAGTTTTGCACCACTCTTAAACCTCGACTTCCCACAATACAACACAACATTCACAAAATACCTTGTTGACCACTTCAACATTAGTAGATGTTCAATTATGCTTGAACAACTAGAAGAACTCACAATAAATGAAGAAGATGCACATTGTGTGTATGGACTACCAATTGGTGGTCAAGAGGTAAAGGAGGAAAGATCAGAAAATGTGTTGAACCACATGGAGTTCATGACACTTTGGAGACGACATATGGATATTAGAAGTGGTAGTCCAACCATTCAACAGTTGGAGGCATGTTTGAAGGCAAATGTACCTATGATCGAGCACTTCAAGACAAACTTCCTTGTTTTTGCTTGTCAACCTGTCTCATCAAGTCAAGAACAAATCCAAAAGTTAACACAAAGTTTTCGAAATCTGTTATAACTGCAGATGAAATAAGACATCTGGACTGGTCCAGATATCTTGTTGACAGCTTGATAACATCAGTTAAAGAACCGAGGAATGATGGAAAAAGTTATTTCACTAGACCAGTGCCCTTCATCATGGTAAATTCCTTTTTCTCTGAACAATTTTTATATTATGTATGATAGTGTTCTGCTTTAATATACATAATGTTCAAAATGATATAGCTGTATGTTCTTTTCCGTTTGATAATATGTTCTATAAATTCAAGTTCTAACCAATCAATTAAAAATGTTCTAATTGTATGCACAAAATGTCCTATCGTATATGTTCTATTATATATTATTTCCTATGTTCTAAGTATATATACTACATGTTCTATATTGAATGTTCTACTTTTATGACATATATGTTCTATTATATATTATTTCCTATGTTCTAAGTATATATACTACATGTTCTATATTGAATATTCTATGTTCTAATTTTATTGACTAAATGTTCTAATTGTATGAACTAGTTGTTCTAGTTCTATGACTATATGTTCTATAAACTCATGTTCTAACCACTCAACTAAAAATGTTCAAAATGTTAAGACTATATGTTCTGTAAATTGAATGTTATTTTTTCTATGTTATATTTTTATTGAACCAATGTTCTACATCATTTATTCTGTTTTCATTAGTTACATTTTCTTTTTAATATAATCTAATTGTATGCACATAATGTTCTATCATATATGTTCTATTATATATTATTTCCTATGTTCTAAGTATATATACTACATGTTCTATATTGAATGTTCTACTTTTATGACATATATGTTGAATAAAGCATGTTCAATTGAATACAGTATGTTCTATGTTCTAATTCTATGAACTAAATATTCTAATTGTAAGAACTAATTATTCTATGAACTAACATGTTAAAAATGCTAAGACCATGTTCTTTTTTATGCCCTGTTTGTTCTATTTATACAATAACCTCTAATGCCTTCTTTGATTTCCAAAAGCTTTGCTATTTTGACCGTGTGAGGGTTCAAAACAAGACATTTCCAAGAGAATTCCCAATCATATCATGCTGGAAGAAGAATATGATCAGGCAAAGAATGAGAATAGAGGAGCAACAAGGATTTGGGAAAAGTCTTGTTCTAGCAAGAATTGCACAATAACAAGAAGCACTTGATGTACTACCACCGCCACCACAACCACCACAGCAACCAGCTATGCAACAACACAAATTCAACCTGATCTTCATCAACCTGTACAACAACAAGAACAACTCCCACCACCACCACCACCAGAACAAGCAACAACAAGCACCCACCAAGAGAATGTTGAACAACAATATTAACCACCATCAAATTTGAAGGTATAAATGTTCAAACAATAAACTGATTGTGTTCTACATAAAATGCATAACTGTTCTAAATGAAAATGACAAATGTTCTTTTTCCATACATGTACTATCTTAAATTGTAAAATGTTCTAAAGTTAAGGTCTAAAATGTTCTATCATAAAATCATATGTTGTTCTAAATGATATGCAAAGTTGTTCTAATGTTCTAACATTTAATTCTAAAATATCCTATCTTTAATGGTAAAATGTTCTAAATGAGATGTATAATTAAACTGATTATGTTCTACATAAAATGCATGACTCTTCTAAATGAAAATGACAAATGGTCCTTTTCCATACATGTGCTATCTCAAATTGCAAAATGTTCTAAATTAAGGTCTAAAATGTTCTATCCTAAAATCGTATTTTGTTCTAAATGAAATGAAAGATTGTTCTAAATAAAAATGAAACAAGTATATGTTATAATTTAAGCTGTATAATGTTTAAAATCTACTACTAAAATGTTCTATATCTAATGGTAAAATGTTCTTAAGGAGATGGACAATTGTTCAGAATCTTGTATTATATTCTCTTAAGGATTTCATAGAGGAGTTCAGCAAATTGATAAAAAGTATTGGAGGAAACTTCTCAAGATTTGGCTACTTATTACAACTTTCCCAACAAATATTCAAAACCAACCAAATTGAAGAGATAATGGCAAATGTTTTGAATGAGATGCGGGACAAGTGTGCACACAAAGTGAAGCTTTCACAAAGTAGCCAAGAGAAGACCCCAAATATTCTTAGCCAAGATGAGGAACTGTTTGCTAGTGATGAAATTGGAGAGCTTCTGAAAAAATTTGAAACACAAGCTACCGACACATATCAAAGAAAGAAAACATCAGTTTTTGAAATGACTCCTCCATCATTTTCTTTGGAAATTGATTCCACCCAAACACCACAACCAAGAGAGCCGTCTGAACAACCAAGCTTAGACTTGAAGTTGGGTTTTGACGACTTGGATAATCTGATTTTTACACCAGAAGACACTTCAATTGAACACCTCTTTGAAAAAGAAATGCTAGATCTTGGAGGGGAACACAATGAAGGGTAACTTAATATCAAGAATTGTTAAGTTTTTGTTATAACTTATGGTGATTTTGTACTAACAAGAAATGACAAACATGAAGATGAATTACTAACAAAAATGTCCTTTTGTATTGTATAAATATTAATCAGTTTAAAGTTGGTCTTTTATTGGAAAATGTTCTTTCTTAATGTCTGTTTGTTCTATTTCTATATATGTTCTATCATACAATTATATGTTCCACTTCAAATCTATCCCTTTTCAAAATTTTAAAATTGGTCTTCTATTGAAAAATGTTCTTAATTTTGTTTGTTCTATTTCAACTCAGGAATGTTCTACTTCTATATATGTTCCATTTTGAAAAGTTTAAAGTTGGTCTTCTATTGGAAAATGTTCTTTCTTAATTTATGTTTGTTCTATTTCGACTCAGGAATGTTCTATTTCTTTATATGTTCTATCATAGAATTATATGTTCCATCTGAAACGAAGAGATGTCTTATTTTACTATCCTCCATCCCTTTTCAACTTTCAATGAGGCAGTTTTATGTTCGATATCTGATGGGGAAATGTTCTATATTCAATGCATAAATATTCTATTTCATAAGCTGAATGTTCTATCTTATTGCCATGAATTTTTTATTACATATGTTCTATTTTCAAAAACTGAATGAACAACTAGACATGTTCTATAATTTATATTCTATTTTATGAGCTGGATGTTCTATTCTTATAACTTTAATGTTCTATTTCATGAGCTGAATGTTCTATTACATGTTCTATTCTTATAACTTGAATGTTCTATTTTATGTTGGATATCTGATGGGGAAATGTTCTATATTCAATGCATAAATGTGCTACTTATCATGCAGAGAGTTGAAACGTCCTAAGCGGATAGTGCAAATTTTGCCACCATGCTTTCGTTCTCCATTCCTTGCCAAATACAAAAACCTTTTCAAGAACATGAAGGGATTGTACACAACATTATCAGACTATGCATTTGAAGAAGAAAATGAAGACAAAGAGTAAGTGGGCAATTACAATTGTGTTCTGAATTACTATATATAAATATATGCCTAATGGTTTTTTCTTCAAACTTGCGTAGGGAGATTTTGTACTATGATGGGATGACAACAATAACTAGGAGTGATATGCAAACTCTATCATTCGAAAATGAAGTGATGAACAATGTAATTAATGCATGGACAATTGTACTCAACAACAGAAACAAGCAACGTGCAACAGATGCACCAAACAGAATTTTCTTCAAGACTAATGCATTTGTAAGTGTGTCAATTCTTTTAAAGCCAATAAATAAAGTACAATAACAAACAAAATGTCATTTTGTAGATATTGCTGTGCACAAATCAATACAATGATGAGAAGGTTGATATCCAAGCAAGGACCAGACAATTCATTGAAACATTGGATAATGAGATGAAAGAAAACAACATACAAAATATTAATCAATTTGATCTGGTAAGTCATAATTCAAATTTGTTTCAAACTGATTTTTAAATGTTCCACTTTAGAATTGAATGTTCTATTACATATGTTCTATTACAAATGTTTCACTTTAGAAGTCAATGTTCTATTACATATGTTCTATCTTTTATGTTCTATCACATAATGATTTTTAAATGTTCCACTTTAGAAAAGAATCTTCTTTTGAATGTTTCTATGAATTGAATGTTCTACATGTTCTATTGAATGTTCTATTTTCAAGTAGTGAATGTTCTATTACATATGTTCTATATTTGTTATGTTCTATTTTACTGGACACAATGTTCTACTTTAATTTATAAACTTGAAACTGTATACATATATTCTTCCCCATTCTTGCAAGTGAACACTACTATATCTTCTGCATCAACATGGTCAATCATGAGTGGGTAATAGACATAATTGACAACACAAAGTTGGCCAGGAACATCAACTTCAGATCAAAGTACAAAGACTACCCAAGAAAGATGGTAAATATTTATTCAAATTGAAAATGTACTGTCCAATGAAATATGAACTTTAATAAACAATGATCCAATGTTATGTATAATTTAACAATTCTGTTTCTATTGTATGCAGAAAAATGCATTTCAAGAGTACGTGAAAACAAAGGGATTAACAAATAATGATTTACTTGAGCAAATGAGGTCAAGGGTAATAAAGATGCCATGCAAGGACAACATCAACCACACAGACTGTGGAGTGTTTCTCATGAGACACATGGAAACATACATTGGAGAAGGAGCAGAAGAATGGGATTGTGGACTTGGTGTACAAAATGTAAGTCCAGAATGGGATTCTTTAATTTTCTCTAGTTGCTCTTTTTTTTAACTGAATATGTTCTATTTCTGATGCATGGGTGTTCAACATTTGTACAGGAAGAAAGGTTAAAAAAGTTGAGAGTTGAATATTGTGCAGAAATCATTTTGAGTAACAACAACCTCCATCGAGATGAAGTGCAAAAAAAAGGCAAAAGCAAAGGCCAAAGCAAAATCCAGAAATTAATTGTTATACTTAAGAACTAAATACTCTTTCTATATTACCAAATGTTCCATTTATAAAAATACTATGTCTTATTTGAAATAGGAGTTGTGTTCTATATCTAGCTATAAATGTTCCATTTCTAAAAGTACAATGTTCTATTTTAGTAGGAGTTATGTTCTACATCTAGCTATAAATGTTCCATTTCTAAAAGTATAATGATCTATCTTAAATAGGAGTTATGTTTTACATCTAGCTATAAATATTCCATTTCTAACACTACAATGTTCTATATTAAACAGGAGTTCTGTTCTACATCTAGTTATGTCCCATTTCTATCTGTAAAATGTTCTATCTATATACTTAAATGTTCCATTTCTAAAAGTACAATGTTCTATCACAAATAGTAGTTCTGTTCTACATCTAGCTATAAATGTTCCATTTCTATCTATAAAATGTTCTATCTATATAGTTAAATGTTCCATTTATAAAACTATAATGTTCTATCTTAAATAGGAGTTCTTTTACATAGAGAAATGTTCTTATTAAATATGTGAATGTTCTTTTACTAATAGAGTAATGTCTTGTTTCACTATGATATACTTTTTTTTTACGAGAATTAAATATGATATACTACTTTCTACTACATAAAACATGACCTTCATAAAAATTTAAGATATAAATAATTTATCTAAAAATTACACAATATCAAAATAACAAAAAGATTCTAAACATATTGCAAATCATGTAAAAAAATTGTAACTATATTTATAACGTATTTGAAAATTAAAGAACCAATACCATCAAATTATTCAAAACAATACTACAAAAATTCAAGAATGACAATTTGGTGTCATAGTAATTCCAAAAATATTGAAAAAATTGTAACTAAATTTATAATGTATTTGAAAATTAAAGAACCAATACCATCAAATTCTTCAAAAAATTCCTACAAACATCTTACAATTTAGCCGTTGTTGTAATAGTAACTCCAAAATATTCATCTACACCACATTAATTAAGTTGAGATCCAGTACTAGGATGAACTATATTGGAACCAGCCGGTAAACTCATTTGCAAAACAAAATGTTCCAAATCTAGATTAACAATGTTCCAAACCAAGATGAACAATGTTCCAACTTATATATATAATGTTCCAGTATGCAATTAAAAATGTTCTACGTTTGTAAGAACAAGGTTCTAAAATCAAACAAGAAATGTTCTAAAAGAAATAAAAATGTGTAAAAGGTATTCAAATCACCTTAATAGCAGTTTGAGCATTATTCTTTACTTTTAAGGCATTTGCAGCAGCTTTCTTCCTCCATCCTTTGGCCTGATTGCATTTCTTCTCAATAATGCTCTTTGGTCTACTATTGCTTTGATACTTTGATCGTTGATTTGGATTTCCAACTTTTACACCACCAACACTCTCAACATCTTCCACAACCAACGCTTCACCAATCTTACCAATAATACTCTGAACTTTCTCCTTAGCGCTAGTAAAAGCAAGATCTAATTTATACCTTGCATTAGGATCAGATTGACTAGCTGTTATCAAGCGCACAAAATTCCTTGTGATTTGGGCCCTCCAAACAGAAGAAGACACAGAATCAGAATCCCTAGCTTTCCTCTCTTCTACTTTTGAGCACATAACTGATCGTGTCCACCTCACCAAAATGTACTGATCAGGAATTTTAGCAACACAATGCAAGTGATAAACACGAAGAGAGTGGAAACACAAAACCCCAACCTCGCTATAGTAGTTGCAAGTGCACTCAATGTGATGTGTTACTTCATTGTAACCAACTTGATGCATGATCAAATCAACATCAGGACGACCAATATGGTATATAACAATGGGATGTTGACGAAAATAATACCTTCTGACCACACTCAATTCCTTTAATAAATTCATCTTCAAAAATCTTATACACCTCAGTTGTGTAAATCTGACTAGCATGCTCCAATAACTTCAAATAAGCAAATGCCAAATGTCGGTTACCCTTATTACATTGGAAATCCTGACCATTTTCCTTACTTCTCCATTCACCAATGACATCAAGAAATAAGTTGTAGAAATCACATAAATCGTGTGTCTTACAAAGTCTCCATTTCACAGATTTATTTGTTGTCTCACTTCTTTGTGAGGAAAGAATACCACCAGAAAAGAACTTTTTAGAATATGCGGAGCAACGCTTCTCCCTAAGCTCATACAAATCATTGAGCCACTTTTTTGTAGAACAATTAAATTGAGTCATCATCCTAGAATGAAAAATAACAAATCAGAGATAATGTTCTAATATAACAGTATATGTTCTTTTAATAAAATAAAATGTTATAGAGCTAAGCTGTAACATGTTCCATTTATAAAACTAAATTGTTCTAAACTCTGAAATGTTCTAGATTATATTGGGGCTTGTTCTACATCGAATTCAATATGTTCTACATGAATACACAATTGTTCTAAATATAAAAACAAAATGTCTACATCAAATTCATTATGTTCTACATATAATGTTCTGTTTAGAGAGTTACTTGTTCCTTTTATGAAATAAATATGTTCTATAAATAACAAATAAAGATATAATGTTCTTTTAATAATGGTTAAATGTTCCATGTCTAATAGAGGGTGTTCTACATCGAATTCATTATGTTCTACATGAATAAACAGTTGTTCTAAATAGAAAAATGAAATGTTCTACATCAAATGCATGATTGTTCTACATGAATACACATTTGTTCTAAATAGAGAAAGACAATGTTCTACATAAAAAAACAATGTTCCTTTTCTGACATAAATATGTTAACACATCAAATGAGAAAGCAAAATAGCAAAAGAATCAAATTATACCTTTGCCAATCGAATTCGAACTCCGTAATTGTATCACTGTACTTCAAAACAGTATTAAAGACATCAACAAAATCATCTTGTGCCCTCAAGTTTGGAATGTTCTTCTTTGAATTCTGACCAATATGCCAAGTACATAGATGATGGTTCGCTGATAGCAAAACAACTTTCAATGCCGCTGCCATTGCTGCACACTGATCAGTCATCATAGTGATTGGTTTTTTTCCACCCATTGATCTCACAAATGAATCAAATAGCCAAACGAATGAATCAGTTTTCTCATTGAGCAAGAAAGCACATCCGAACATGATATTGTTCGTGTGATGATTCATTCCTACAAACAATGCACATATCAACTCATACTTATTTGTACGATATGTTGTATCATGAATCACAACATCACCAAAAATCAAATAATCCCTTTTCATCCTCCCATCTCTAAAAAAAAAACTAACCAAATTCCCACAATTATCCAACTGCACATCATAATAAAAATCAACCTCACTTGCTTGCCTTTGTGCAAAAAATTTTATCAACTGATTTGAGTCTGAAAAATCAATACTTTTAACCTTCTCACCAGCAAGAGCATTATAGGCATCACTAGTAATAAAACCTAGGTTAGGAGAACCCCCAACTTCTTTCCTCATAACCCGAATAGCATCCGCTATAGGAATTCCACTTCTCTTCAAGTTCGAAATAAATGCCAACTGCTCATAACGAACTAATCTATGTGACCTAATATAATGACGCTCATGAAGTGGAACTATTGCGTGATTATGTCCCATAACATGTGCAACCAAAGTATAAACACCATCTTCATCAACATGAAATTGCACATAAGCTCTGCAACCAGTTCTATGATACCTTTGAATACGATTTATGTACAACATTATTCACATTCTTGAAACCAGTCCTCCAACAAACCATTTGTCTCATACAAATACTACCATCTTTGACCCTGCACCTTGTTTTACCCTTACGAACACCAAAACCAAACTTAAAAGCATACTCATTATACAATTCAAAAGCTTCTTCATCATTTTTCACTTGCTTCTGTAGCAACTCAAATTCAGAACCTTCCTCAAACTCAACAACATAAGTCTTCTTCTCTAAAATCACAAAAATAAAATAATAATGACATGATGTTCTACATGAAATCAGTAGGTGTTCTAAATGAAAATGACAAATGTTCTTTTTCATATATGTACTGTTTCAAACATTAGAATGTTCTAAATTAAGGTCAAAATCTGCTATATTAAAATGATAATATGTTCTACAGAAATACCTCACTGTTCAAAATGAAAAGGAAAGAAGTCTCGTTTCAAGAAAATTGCACTATGTTCCAAATCAAACTACTAAATGTTCTACATGTAATGAAAATTTGTTCAAAATGAAAACGGAAAATGTTCTTTTTGAATAAAATAGAAAATTGTATTATGTTCTACATAAAATCCATAGTTGTTCAAAATGAACATAGACAATGTTCTAACACCAAAAACAATAATGTTCAAAATGAAAAATGTTCACATCAAACTCATTAAGTTCAACAACAATAGCAGAATTACTTTAAGCATGTTCTACTTCAATTGGCAATATGTTCTAAATTCAAAAGGTACTTGTTCTAATTCAATCACCTATAATGTTCTACACTTTTATATTCAATTAACAACTGATTCACAAAATTCAGCAACAACACAAACAAAAATTCATAAAAATTGTAAACACATGATGTTATGAAATTACTTAAGCAATCAAAATCATACAATTATTCAAAAACTTACCAATTGATTTTGAATTACTCATAATTGAATTAGCAAATTGTGTAGAAGAATTGACAACACAACCTACTGTTTAAAAAATAACATGCAATTCACAAAATCAGCAACAACACAATGGAATCAACAACAACGAACAACAAATTGCAAAATCGAACAACAATAACCAACAATAAGCAATTGAAATCATTCAAAACTTACAAATTGGTTTCGAATTAGGCAAAATTGAATTAGCATCTTCTGTCGAACTTCCAACAACAATAGCAGAAGCTAAATTCGACAATTGATTAGCTAAATTCACAAAAATCGACGAGAGAATTGGAAAAATCGATCATGAAATCAATAATAATGATAAGCGAACAGAGAATGTTGGAAAAGAGAGAGAATTTCGAACATAATAATGATCAATTGAAATAAATGTTCTATTTGGCTGATTTTATAGTTTTCCACTGAAAACCAAAACGCAATCGTTTTGGTACCGGGAGCACAGTGTGCTACGTGCTCCTGGGAGCACAATAAAATTTTCATTTCTTCATTGAAGAGTGGATATGCTTAAATTCTTCTTGGTGGTTAAGCTTTTCTTATCAGATAAATTATATCAGCCGCATATTTTCCCATCTTTGGAAGATTAAGTTTGTAAGTAAATTTTTCATCTTTTAATTTTCAGAACTATTCTTATTAGGATATTTCCTTATAGAAATTGATGAGATAATAATATCTCATTCATCTGTTCTTCTTCTCTCTGTGAGTGACTTGAATAGGATATCTCCTAATTCTTGTGATATATTCTTAAAATTGAATGTTTTGAAGGAGTCTGGATTCCCCTTTAAGGGTATCCTAATAGATCATATCTGGATCTTTAAGTATGCCATTATTATCATTCTTTGCTATTGGTTACTTAATTTTTTTGTGAGTCTATATCTTTGGAATTGGTTAAGTTCCTGCTCTGTATTTATGATTGGCTTAGCTCTCAATTACAAATATGATAAGCTGGAAATCTATGATTTTGGAGTGGTTGTCCATTTTTTGCACAATCTAGTGATGTCCAAGCTAGACTACAGAAGTTATTGGATTGGATTTTGTTGGTTGGTTTACAAAAGTTTTCTCTTCAATAAAAATTCCGATTTAGGCTACAGAAGCTATTGGATTGGAAATGTTTTGATCAAAATGTCATTCATGGCTTCCAATAATTTTTTAATTTACTCCATTTTAAGCCCCAGAAGCTATTGGAATGGAGATGTTTGTATTGTCCACCCTCGGCCTATAGAAAGCTTTAATTATTATTTGTGTCAGATGTCCATAAATAATTAGTATTTGCAAGTATATGTTGATGGTTGGGTGTCTAGAGGGTTATTGTGAAATTTATCTTTTGACAGCATATTCTTGCAAAGTTCAAATGGATGAGTATTATTTTGGGAGAATTTTCTGCTCTGCAGACTAACTTAGTGCTCTCTTATTTTTGGTGGGAGAGCATATGTCATATAGCTATTCAATCTTGCTGGAATGAATCATTATCATCAAGTTACTATTGCAGCTGTCTTTTGATATATAAGAATAAGCTAAAGGATATTCAATTCCTTAAGGAGTATGTACATACCGTGAGAAGAAAGGATGCTAGTAAGCTCTGTATATTCTTGTTCTCAGAAATCTTATCAAAAGTAGAGTTCTTGTTGGAAATTAATGCGATTATAGTCTCTTCTTTAGTTGTTATCTTTCCTTATGCTATAATCTTGATTAAGAATAGTTTTAACACTTGTGTTATAATTATAAAATTAGTAGTTTTTAAGAAAATTGGATTCCCTTTAAAGAGAATGTATTATATTGAGTTTTTCTTTGAAGAGTGTGGGTGCTTTGTACTTGGGAATTTTTTTCCCTTGTGCCTCCCACTTCTGTTATGTGTGCTAGTTTTTCTCAGCGTTCGGGTCTGAGGAGGGGCAGGACTTAGCTAAATCATGCCTTCTATCTATCTATGTATTATGAGTATTAGCTTTTGGAACATTAGAGGGTGTAGAAGGCACCTCACTATGGAGGAGGTTAAAGATTTTTGTAAGTATAATAATGTTCAGATTATGATGCTATGTGAAACTTAAGGTGCAATCTCCTCCCTTTGATGGGAGTGTTAGGCATTGTGGATTTCAACATTTTGACTTCCTCGCTACTTTTGGGTTGGCCGGTGGGATATAGTTGTTGTGGAAGGACAATGCTAACAATCCTTATCTTTTGTCAGTTATTCATAAATCTGATAGATTTATGGCTTGTAATATAAGTATTTTATCTATGAATTATAGTTTTGTTGCTGTATTTCTTTATGCTCCTCCTAGCCGTACTTTGAAACAAATTTTTTTGGGAAGAACTGATCGCTTATCTTAGTTCTTTAACTAGCCCATTTATTATCTTAGGTGATTTTAATGAGTTTAGTTCTAGCTTTGATAAGTTGGGTGGATCTGAATTTCGATTTTCTAGGCTATCTTATATGAATATATTATTTGATTAAGTAGAATGTATAGAATTACCTTTTGAAGGTAATGCTTATACTTGGCGGAAAAAATCTCATGGCCCTAATAACATTTTAGAACGGTTGGATAAAGGTGTTGTTAGTATAGATTGGTTAAATCTATTTCCTAACTCTAAGGTTAAGCATCATAACTTTACTTCTTCAGATCATTGTCGAGTCTCTATTTCTCTAAATGTTAGTAAATGTAGGAAAACCCCCCTTTCGGTTTAACAAGTTGTGGACTTCCCAAAAAGATTTTGATTGGTTAATTTAAAAAAAAAACGGTGTACTCAATTTAAAGGCTCTCATATGTATTGTTTTACTCGAAAATGTAAACTTCTTAAGGAAAAAGCCAAAGTTTGGTCAACAACTCGATTTGGGAGCATTTTTAGGCAACTTAGAATTGTAGAAGAAAAATTAAAGTCTATCCAAAGTGCTTTAATACATAATGAGAATTGTCCTTCTTTGATACCATCCCAAGATAAGTTCTTGTCAAAGTAAACTAAACTTCTTCATTTCAAAATTTGCATTGGATAATCAAAGCTAAATCAAACCATATTAAACTTAGTGATGCTAACGCTAAGTATTACCACACTTGTGCCTCAATTAGAAGAAATCGTAATTTAATTAATACAATTCAAGATCCTCATAATAATTCAATTACTCATCCTAGTTGCATTGGAGAATGTATTACTAGTACTTTTAAACAACGTTTTCTAGCTAATCCATCTTGCTCATTTGATGTCAATAAGGATTTCAATTTATTAGATGAAATTATTTCAGATGAAGATAATTTATATCTATGCATGGATGTCACCTTTGATGAAGTAAAAATGGCAACGTTTGATTTGGCGCCTGATAAAGCGCTTGGGCCAGATGGTTATCATCCTTTCATTTTTCAAAAATATTGGCCTTTATAGGTTTATAGAGCTGTTAAAGGCTTAAAGCTTTTCTTCATTCTAGTAAGATTCTAAAGGAGATAAGTCATACTTTTATTGCCTTGATCCCAAAAATAGACAATTGATAGGGTCGTAAAAGTGTGTATTTTTGTTATCTTAAACCCTTAATTTAACATTGAGTTTTATATTTTACAAGGAGTTTTAAGTTATTTCTCTCCCAAGACATGAGTTACTACGATTTTATTTATTTGTTTGCAGGAAGATGATTTGAGCAACTAATTTAGATTTGGATTTGGGAGCCCATTTTCCCTCTCCTACTTAGGCTTATTTTGTGAGAAATTAGAAGCTCACTTGATTGGGCTTGATGGCATAATTGGACACAATACCAAAGAAATAAAATACAAAGAGAAGGAAGCAAGAGCCGTGCAAAATGGAGAAGCCTACAAATCCTAAATGGAAGTCAAAAAGAAAAGGAAAAAAAAGTTAGGTTTTGTATTTTTGGTTATCTCATAAACCAAGAGGAGAGGAGCGTTGAATTAGAGGGCAGCGAATTAGATAGATGCATAGCAGCGAAGGAAAGGAAATATAGGAGGAGTGCAGCGAACAACACCAAATTACAGGGAATTACAGATTACAGACATCAGCGAAGGATTACAGACTACAGAGCATCGTTCTTTAGGGAGGAATACATACAGTAGCAGTCCTTCTCTTTGCTGCCTTGCTACAAATAATTGATTTGGTAATTTAAGTTATTGGTACAATTAGTATTAGAACTTTGAATTATATGATTTATTTACAGTTTTTAGATTTAACTATGGATTATTTGTTTCTTCCTATTTTTATTCTTAGTCTTATTTTTGTTCTTAATATGTTAGGTTAAATCTCTTTAGGGTAGGGAGATATATTTAGTATTGGATTATTGAATTGTGAGAATGTCAAAGTTTTGATTTTTGATATTTAAGTGTTCATGTTTATGCTTTGGTTGGGTTGATACTTTGTTTTATTGTTTAGAACTAGTGTGATTATACTTTAGATTGGCCATCTTTGTGTAATTTGCTAGTTTTATTGCTAGGACTTGACTTGTGATACGTAATTGTCCTTGTTAATTCCGTTTGTAGCAATTAGGTGTTTGATTAGTGACTAAAACTTGTCATAATACCTAAGATTATCAATCTTTTAAGTTGCACAATCCGAGCTTGTGAGATTGTGGCTTAAGTTAACTATTTCTACAGTTTTAATGCTGCTAGTTAATCGAGTCTAGAGAGTTTGTTCTAGATTATTAATTAGTTAGACAATATTCCAAGAGCTTGTTTGGTTTATTTGCAATTTAGAAACTTTAGAGTGTCTACATGCATTCTTGAGTTAACGTCAAAGTATATGCGTGATTTAATTAGTTCAGTGATCAATTAATTTTCCAATACCAATATATATCTCCCGATCCCTAATTTATTATCTTTGGTTATCTCTTTTGTAGTTTAGTTAATTAGTAGATATTTTATAGTTAGTAATTTATTTTGTTAATTGATATTCTACCAAAAACAGGGGTTTTTAACTAACACAAGAAATAATAAGATAAATCCAATTCTATGTGGGATCGACCTTAACTTACCCTACTACATTATTAGGAGGTTCGAGTTAGGTTTATTTTTGGTAGACACGCGACAGTCTTACCAAATTTTGGCGCCGTTGCCGGGGAGTTGGCGTTTTATTTTAGTATTTTTTGTGTTTTCACTAATTTTTCTCACTAACCTTCCTTACTAACTTTCCTGCTAGTTCTCGTGTTCTTTGTTTGTGAATGTTTGACAGAAACTTAAAGCACAAAAGGTTAAGAGCATTTGCAGCAAGTAATAGGGGACTTATAAGTCCTCCTTTCAACTTTCATTCTCTCACCCCAGCTCAACAACTTGAGGAGGTGTGTCGTATTCCACTTCCTCTTAGTGAAAATTCATCTTCGGAGGAGGAAGAAGAGGCTAAATTTGAGATGGCGCGCACTTTGAAGGAGCTAGCAGCTCCTATTTTCGATCCAAACCTGTTGTGCATTGTCTATGAAGATGAGGAGACCGAGTGTGAGATCAAACCTGGGTTGTTACGAGCATTACCTACTTTCTCGGGTTTCCGTAAAACCAACTCTTTAGGTTCTGCTTATATGACTGATCCGAACAAGTTTTTGAAGGAATTTCACATAGCTTGTTCCGCAATGAAACCTACTGGAGTTACACTTGATAAACTGAAACTGAAGGCATTTCCATTTGCGTTATCTGATGCTGCTAGAGATTGGCTTTATGATCTACCCGCCCAATCCATCACCACTTGGGTTGAAATGCAAAAGGTATTCTTAGCAAAGTACTTCCCAGCATCTTTGTCATCCAACATTAGGAAGGATATTTACGGAATTAGGCAAGATGACACAAAGACACTTCATGAGTATTGGGAACGCTTCAAGAAGTTATGCAACAGCTGCCCTAACCATCAAATCAGTGAGCAATTATTAGTTCAGTACTTCACGGAAGGGTTAACATACAATGATAAAATCATGGTTGACGCGGCAAGTGGTGGATCACTCGGTGATAAGACACCAGCCGAAGCAATGAAACACATAGCAAACATGGCAGCTAACTCTCAATATTTTGGGTGTAAGAATCAGTTTGTAGCTTCATCTCATCAGGTAAAGGAGGAAGGTAACTCTAAGCTTGAGCAACAAGTAGCTAATCTTACATCTTTAATGGAGAAAATGATGGCTGGAAAGATAGTTGAGCAGCAAGTTCATGCTGTAGGAGATTTTCATGGGCAACAAAATGGAGGCAGTTCAAACTTCAGACCAGCAGCCATGCAGCAGCAAGGATTCCACACTCCACATGGTTATCATTCTTTGCAGCCACCATATCAACCCCAATACCAGTCTCGACCTTCACAACAACAATCAGGTGGTATGTCATTGGAGGAGATAGTGAAAAGTTTGGCTGCTAACACTCTCCAATTTCAACAAGAAACAAGGAGTGGTTTGAAGAACCTAGAGAATCAAGTGTCTCAGTTGACTGAAACTGTAGGCAAATTGCAAACTCAAAGTTCTAACAAATTACCTAGCCAACCAGAGAGAAATCCGAGGGAGAATGTAAGCTCAATCACATTAATTGGCGAGCAAATGTGTAGCTCACAGAAGGATATTGAGGAGCAAGAGATCAAAAGTCATTCAGAGGAAAAGAAGGATAAAAAGCTTTCTAAGGTGAGAGAAACATTTTATTTTTATCCTAAGTATGACCGCATTCCTTTTCCTTGCAGGTTGTTGTGCCAAGATCAAGAGCAAGAACAACTCCAAGAGCACCTTGATGTTGTCCCTACTAGGGCTGTTCACCGGTCCAAGACTGGACCGGACCGGACCGGACCGGCTTGGACCGGTGGACCTGATTTGTGGGATTTGGTGGACCGGGGACCGGACCTGATTTTTCCGGTCCGGTCCAGTGTCAGAAAAATCGGCCGGACTTTTTATTTTTTTTTTTGGATTTTAAATATTCTATTTGGACCTGTTTTGCGAATTTTGAACCGTTGGACCTGTTTGGACCTGTTAGACCTGTTTGGACCGTTGGACCGTTTGGACTGTAAAAATGGCTGGCGGGCGGTTTAAAAAAAAAAAAATACTAAAATTTCGGGTTTCCGGTCCGGACTCGATTTTTCCGGTTTGGACCGGACCGGACCGGAAACCCGGAATCGTCACTTTCCACGGACCGGGGACCGGACCGGAATCTCCGGTCCGGTCCGGTCCGGTCCAAAATCCGGTCCGGTCCGGTCCAAATTCCGGTCCGACCCACCCATGTGAACAGCCCTAGTCCCTACGCAACATATATCTACAGGAGATGAAAAGGTGAGTATACAAGAGAACATTTGTGATGGTGTAAAAGGCAAACTCCCTCCTAAATGCAAGGATCCAGGTTCCTTCACTATCTCTTGTAGCATAGGAAATATGAGAATTGAAAAGGCTATGTTAGATTTAGGAGCCTCGATAATTGTCATGCCATTATCCATTTTTATGGCTCTCAATCTAGCTCCCTTGAAGAAAACCCACGTTACTATTCAGTTAGCTGATGGTTCTCATACATCTCCGTTGGGAATATTGGAAGATGTTTTAGTACAAGTTGATAGTTTGGTGTTTCCGACAGATTTTTACATTGTTGATATGGATAACAATAACTCTTTTATTCCTACATCAATTTTATTAGGGAGACCGTATCTTAACACATCCCAAACTAAGATAGATGTTCGAGCAGGGACTCTTTCCATGGAGTTCGATGGAGAAATTGTTAACTATAATATTTTTGATTCACTGAAAAATGCAGTTGATGTTAATGTTGCTTATGCTACTAATGTGAGTGCTTGTCAAGTGCATGCATTTTGCATAAAACAGCCACTAGTTACTCCACTTGGGCATGTGAAGAGCAATGAATTTGATGGGAAATTGGCTAACCCGATTGATGCTGGTTAAGTGAGAATGCAAGACGTCAAGCTAATGACGTTAAATGAAGCGCTCTTGGGAGGCAACCCAAGTTCCATGATCCTTTTCTTCTTTATTTTATATATTTTTTTTCCTCTTTTTCTTCCGTATTTTACTTCTTTTTATAAAAAAAAAAAAACCAAATATATTTTCTTTTTCTTAGGTTCTGTGAGTTTTCTTTTTCATTCTAGGATTTCTATAACTCCTCTTTAGTTTCATTCATTTTTCTTTGTTTTGTAGGAATTAGTCTTAATTTTCTTTGTTCCCCCCCTCACCTCTGTCGTATCATGTTGTCTTTTTTCTCCTGGTGCAGTTTGCATCAAATATCAACAATTCCTATCGTTCAAGCTTGGGGGAGGGACTACATTTGGTTCTGATTGGTAGAGCCATGGCTATGGCAGCTCTAAAGTGGCAGCACTCTGTCATGTGCTTCAGCACCATTCCACACTCCCCATCTTTAGTGACCGCCTACTTCCCTGCTGCACTTTACAGCATCAACTACACTCAGTCATGTGCTTCAAGCTTGGGGGAGAAAGGTTTGAAGTTCAACATATTCCTTAATCCGGTGAGCTCTATTCTTTTTCTTTCTCTCTTCTTTTTTTTTTTCTTTTTCCCACATTGAGGACAATGTGTGATCTAAGCTTGGGGGGAGGAGTCATGCTTGAATTTGTGGAGAATGTGTGGTTGTGTTGAAAATATTTGTGGTGGAAAATGCTGGAATTTTGGTATGGTTATGTTTTTTTTTTTGTTGTAAACAACTATTAGTTGTTTGGTTTTTGTTCAATTTTAGGGGAGATGCTGCCGAAATTTTTGAAAAAATAGCTCAATTATATTTGACTTTAGTGTTTTGGACTTGTGTATATGCCTTTGTATGAACTTCTAAAAGTCCTAACTCTGTGAATTTTCAATCGTTTTGCTAAAGCTATTTGTGTAGTGAAGTGAAAAAGAAGAGATGATTTAGGCATTTAAGTTGTACCACCACATTGAGCCAAAAAGCCTACCAATGACATTTTCCTCTAGTGAGCCAACCTCAAGCTTTGCTAGCTTATTTTCATGTTACACTCACAAAATAAACTATTACTAGAAAAACAAGTGTTTTACCTTTCTCTAAGATTAGTAGAGCATTTGTAATTGTGAAGTGGAATGTTGTTCTGATTGAGTGGTGATGTTTATGTGCTGAAAAAAAAAAGTTTCATATTTTGAAGGCTCTGCATACCAATGTTTGGGCATGGAAAAAACAAAAGTGAAAAAGTAAAAAGTTGAAAACTCTGAAAACAAAATATGAAAAAGATTCTAATGTCAAAAAGAATGCAAAAAGAAATTTGAGCCCAAATATATACGTGTGGTGTTTATATCTTTTGTTTAGGTAGCTCGAGTGAGTAGACTCATTGGGGTATTTTCATGCCTAGTGCCTTGGGCCAATTGGACCGGGAGTTACTAGTTGAAATCTCGTTACAAGAGCTACTAGACAAAGACAGAACATTTAGAGTCATGAAACTCAGTGAAATGGTGCATGAAGTTAATAAAGTTGGTGTGTTTTTGTATTATGTTTGTGGTGCCGCTTCGCTCTACTAGTCTTAGAGTTTTTACCACCACTTTCCTAAATATTTTCCACACCTTGCTTTACCTTAACCCCATTACATCCATGATTAAAGTCCTAATGATCTTTGAGGTTGTTTCAGTACTATTTAGCATACGTAACTTGTGGTTGGTTCATAGAAGTTGTAAGCGGCCTAAAGAGTTCATTGATTGCATATATACTGGTTTGATACTATTGTTAGATGCTTGCTGTGTTTAGCTACATCTCTTCCCTTTGTCAAGAGTTGAACTTTCCTTGTTTTTCTTGTCTTTGCTTGAGGACAAGGAAAAGTATAAGCTTGGGGGAGTTTGATAGGGTCGTAAAAGTGTGTATTTTTGTTATCTTAAACCCTTAATTTAACATTGAGTTTTATATTTTACAAGGAGTTTTAAGTTATTTCTCTCCCAAGACATGAGTTACTACGATTTTATTTACTAGTATTTTTTGCACGCGATGCGTGCGCGAACATCGCAGTGATATTGTACATGTTTCTTTTATTTTCAAAATTCAGGAAGTTACTTTCACTAAAAAAAAATGTTGTAGTTTTTTAGGGGGGAAATCTGGCAGTTACATTAGAGCTTTTTTTTAAAAGTTATATGACTTTTTTTGCCCTCATTAGTTATCTTGGAAGAATAAAAACATAAAGGGTATTTTAGGGAACTCAAGTGGACACCAAACTCCTCAAGAGTTCCCATATATAATAGAGATTTGTTTGCAGGAAGATGATTTGAGCAACTAATTTGGATTTGGATTTGGGAGCCCATTTTCCCTCTCCTACTTGGGCTTATTTTGTGAGAAATTAGAAGCTCACTTGATTGGGCTTGATGGCATAATTGGACACAATACCAAAGAAATAAAATACAAAGAGAAGGAAGCAAGAGCCGTGCAAAATGGAGAAGCCTACAAATCCTAAATGGAAGTCAAAAAGAAAAGGAAAAAAAAGTTAGGTTTTGTATTTTTGGTTATCTCATAAACCAAGAGGAGAGGAGCGTTGAATTAGAGGGCAGCGAATTAGATAGATGCATAGCAGCGAAGGAAAGGAAATATAGGAGGAGTGCAGCGAACAACACCAAATTACAGGGAATTACGGATTACAGACATCAGCGAAGGATTACAGACTACAGAGCATCGTTCTTTTGGGAGGAATACATACAGTAGCAGTCCTTCTCTTTGCTGCCTTGCTACAAATAATTGATTTGGTAATTTAAGTTATTGGTACAATTAGTATTAGAACTTTGAATTATATGATTTATTTACAGTTTTTAGATTTAACTATGGATTATTTGTTTCTTCTTATTTTTATTCTTAGTCTTATTTTTGTTCTTAATATGTTAGGCTAAATCTCTTTAGGGTAGGGAGATATATTTAGTATTGGATTATTGAATTGTGAGAATGTCAAAGTTTTGATTTTTGATATTTAAGTGTTCATGTTTATGCTTTGGTTGGGTTGATACTTTGTTTTATTGTTTAGAACTAGTGTGATTATACTTTAGATTGGCCATCTTTGTGTAATTTGCTAGTTTTATTGCTAGGACTTGACTTGTGATACGTAATTGTTCTTGTTAATTCCGTTTGTAGCAATTAGGTGTTTGATTAGTGACTAAAACTTGTCGTAATACCTAAGATTATCAATCTTTTAAGTTGCACAATCCGAGCTTGTGAGATTGTGGCTTAAGTTAACTATTTCTACAGTTTTAATGCTGCTAGTTAATCGAGTCTAGAGAGTTTGTTCTAGATTATTAATTAGTTAGACAATATTCCAAGAGCTTGTTTGGTTTATTTGCAATTTAGAAACTTTAGAGTGTCTACATGCATTCTTGAGTTAACGTCAAAGTATATGTGTGATTTAATTAGTTCAGTGATCAATTAATTTTCCAATACCAATATATATCTCCCGATCCCTATTTTATTATCTTTGGTTATCTCTTTTGTAGTTTAGTTAATTAGTAGATATTTTATAGTTAGTAATTTATTTAGTTTATTGATATTCTACGAAAAACAGGGGTTTTTAACTAACACAAGAAATAATAAGATAAATCCAATTCTCTGTGGGATCGACCTTAACTTACCCTACTACATTATTAGGAGGTTCGAGTTAGGTTTATTTTTGGTAGACACGCGACAGTCTTACCAACAATCCTTCTAATCCTAACCATATTAGACCTATTAGTCTTTGTTCTACAATTTATAAGATTATTTCTAAAATTATGGCCAATAGGTTAAAAGTTGTTATGGGTAAGATTATTCACCCGCTACAGGGAGCTTTTGTCCCTGAAAGCTTAATTCAAGATAATGTGCTCATAGCAGTTTTCCATTCTTTTAGAAATAAAAAAGGGCAAGAAGGATGGATAGCTTTGAAATTAGATATGGAGAAAGCATAAGATCGTTTAGAGTGGGAGTTCATTTTTATTACTTTTGAGAAATTGGGTTTCTGCTCTCGTTGGATTGAATGGCTACTACAATGTATTACTACTGTCTCTTTTTCTGTTTTAGTTAATGGGATTCCCGAAGAAACTTTTCTCCGGTCAAGAGGAATTCATCAAGGAGACTCTTTATCTCCTTATATCTTTATTCTATGTGCAGAAATTTTAGCTCGTCAATTGCATCAAGCTATTTCAGTTAGAGCTAAATCTATAAGTGTTAAATTAGGACATTCAAGAGTTAAAATTCCTTTTTTAACTTTTGCAGATGACACTATGGTGTTTGCTAAAGCTGCTGAGGATAGCTGTCATATTATCAAAAATATTTTAGATAAGTATTGTTCTATGTCAGACCAACTTGTTAATTTTTATACGTCTGCTTTCCAATGTACTCAAAATATTTCAGAAGTACTTTATGCTAATTTCGCTAGTAATCTGCAAATTTTGGAATCATTCTCTTTAGGCAAATATCTTGGATGCCCAATTATTAGTACCAAAGTAACGAATAATACGTTTGCTGATCTTCAAGAAAAAGTGTCGTCTTAATTGACCAAATGGAAAGCTAACTCTTTATCTCAGGTGGGTAGGACCATTCTTATCCAATCTAATCTAGCAACGAAAGCCATTTATCAGATGCAAATTTTACTTTACCCCTGCAGTTCTTTCTTCCTTAGATAAATGTTGTAGGAACTTTTTCTAGAATAAAGCCTTAGATGCTAAGTCTCCGAACTTGATAGGGTAGGACGAGATTTGTAGACCTAAGAAATTTGGAGGTTTGGGGCTTAGGAAAGCTAAGACTAATAATATTGCCCTCCAGTTCAAGCTTCTTTGGAAGATTTTAGATTCTCCTGAAAACTTATGGGTAAATTTAGTTAAGAAAAAGTATTTAAAGGAGGATGATTTGTTTTCTTATAAAGTTAAAGCTAATGTTTCTTGGCAATGGAGAAAACTAATGGGATTAAGAAGCTCGTTAAAAAGGGGCTAAGACGGAATGTGAGGAATGGTGAGAACATCTCTTTTTGGTATGATAATTGGGATTTTAACTATCCCATTGTGGATGTTTGTCCTATAGTTAGTGGGACTTAAAAAATTAAAGTTAGTTATTTTATTAATCAGGATCGTCAATGGGATAAATCTCTTCTTTTGCAGTTTATCCCGCTAGCTATTTCTAATGCAGTGGCTAAATTATTTATTCCTAGTAATTATATTACTGACAAACTTTTTTGGGGTCTATCCCTTGATGGAAATTATTCTGTTAAGTTAGGTGTTGATTTAATTCAAGGTCTAAACTCACAGTCGGCTGAGCCTACAGTTTTTCATTGGATTTGGAAGCTGAAAGTTCCCCCAAAAATTAAAATCTTTATTTGGAAAATTTGCCAAAATGGTCTTCCTACAAAGAAAAGGTTGGAATTAAGTCATGTTTTTCTCCCTATGGAGTGTTACTTTTGTAATTATCACTATTAGGATTCCTTTCATCTTTTCTCCATTTGTCCTTTTGTTATAGATGTGTTTGAAGATCTTTATAGTCATATGAATTGGATTACCCCTCCCAATATTATGGATGACTCATCATTTGTTGATCATTTGTTAAAGCTGAAATCTTGCTAAGATTAACGCCAAATATGCGCTTAAGAATAGGTTCCGGTAACTGGAATGTAGATGAAAATTAGGGAGTTCTCAGAGTGGATTTTGAACATCGGAGATGGCAAAGTTAGTGAACTGAATTATGATGAAGCCGACGAAGAAATTCCTCATCAGACATTGATACATGGAGGAGATGACCCTATTTCTGCAATAGTCAAGAGTACCTATCTCGACCTAGAGAATCACCTATGGGAAGCAAAATATTGTCAGAAAAGAGTTATTCTTGCTCCAACTAATTAAATTGCCGACATGGTTAATGAGCATGTATTGTCTCGCTTGCCAGGTGAAGAAAGAACATATATGAGTTCAGATGTAATTTTGTTGAGGAATGAAATTTTGAAGTTCATGAGATGTATTCTACTGAATTTCTAAATACGATCAAGTGCGGAGGATTATTATTACATTGAAGGTTGGCGCACCGGTGATGCTGCTAAGGAATATTGACCAGACTTCTGGGCAATGTAATGGTACCAGGTTATTTGTTAAGCATCTTGGCAATCGCATTATTGAGGTTGTTGTTGTGTCCGGCAGTAATGTGGGGGACAAAGTTTTCATGCCGAGAATGACACTTACACCACCAAACGCAACAAAGTTCCCGATCAAATTCCAGAGAAGACAGTTTCCATTTGTTGTATGTTTTGCAATGACAATAAATAAAAGCCAATGACAGTCTCTGGCTCACGTAGGATTATATCTCCCTCAGCTAGTATTCAGCCACAGACAATTCTATGTTGCTATATCAAGAGTTACAAGCAAAAAGGGTGGAAAATTTTGATCTGTGATAAAGAGCTTGGTAACTCCAATGTTACCACAAATGTAGTGTATAAGGAAGTATTTTAGAATGTGTAATAAGTACTATCATAACTTTGAATTTATGTGTTTAGTTTTACTTTTAATTTGTTAATATCACAGCTGTCTTATCTTCTACTTTGTTGCATATTATACGATAAATGCTTCTTTTTTAAATAATTATATGTCACTTTGTTGGTTGTATTTATGTCGCATTCATACTCTTTAAACTTTTTTAAAAAATGAACGCAAACAATTAGAATCCCTTGCAGTTCTGCCCGGGTGTTAATCTAGTTATATATATACATATATATATATATATATACACATACATATATATATATATATATATACACATACATATATATATATATATATATACACATACATATATATATATATACACATACATACATATATATATATATATATATATAACATATATATATATATATATACATATATATATATGTGTGTGTGTGTGTATGTGTGTGTGTATGGGTGCTATGCTTTTCAACCCTATTAACCTACTATTTTACAAAGTATTTTCAACTTAAGTATTTTACGGGATGGAGTTGGAATTACTCAATTTTTCTGATTTTTGGGAGCTTGCCCTCTTGTTTCTTTTCAATGTATTTGTGCAGGTGGGTGATCGATGGGGGAACAAAGAGATATCATTTAGAGCTGTCATCCACTTAGCTTATGATTTAGCTTCCGCTGGAACTCTGAAACACTAAGTAATTAGTAATATTAAATGAATGATTTACTTGGTTGTAAGGATTAATTTATTTGAATTTAGTATGCTTTAATATAGCCTTGCATTTATTTCCAAGGAGTGCGGCGGTAGCACGCCCGTTGAGTCGAACCCTCTTGGATTTTCCCCCATCTCGAGTTTTATTAAATGAAAAAGGGTTCAGGTTGGCGGGGGTGTTACACAGATGGAAAGAACAGATGAAGCATGAAGGGTTGAGATCTGCGAAGGCTTATCTATAGTGAATTTCAAGGAATCCTCACCCAATTCACTATTGAATTCAACAGTAAATTTTTTCCCACTTTTAAAAGGTTAGAGATTTTTTTTTTATATGGTAAACTTTTTTCTATAGATCACATGTACTAGCATTAGATCTGCATTAATCTAGTGTGGACCATGTCCATATAAGCTTTTTTACTTCATGTGAAGGGATAAATATTTCCTAGTTTAGCAATATTTAGTCAAAAAATCTACATTGATCAGTGATAGAGTTTATGAGAAAGTTTGTATTGAATAGTATGGCAAGTACACCTTATATAATAAAAGAGATAACAACTAATAGAGGAAATAAAGATATTATGCTAATAATATTCTAGATAATATGTTATACAAGGAAGATATAATATCCTAAAGATATACATGATATCCTAAATATAATGAATTACAATAACTGAAATCTTTGACTACGATATACTTAACGTATGTCTCCTATATGCCCCCGCAAGATGGACGGCCGGAGGGAAAGTCCAATCTTGGAAGATTAACACATGATAGTTGATCTACTTGAAAAAGTTGTCAGAGCTGTAGCACGGTTTTGAGCGACGACATAGACGATGAGTATAGAGCAAAGATAAAGGTGATGGCTATCCACTAAAAGAGAAATGTTTGATTATTTGTTTTAAGGAAATAATTAAAAGAGGAGAAGGACGTTGGCTTTGTTGGTGTCATTGATAGGCAATTTTTTATTTGGATTTTAGAAAGAAACGATATATGGTCGAGTAGTATGGAGCGTTGACAAGTTTTAGTTTTTTGTTTTTTGGTTGTTTGAATAATCATTCACTGTAAATAAATGAGAGAATTTTGTTATTTTCGTGTGAAGGAAGGACACTGGCTTTCATCATCAGCTAGAGGAATAATATGAAAAACAAGTTTGGCCTGTTGCAATTTAATGCATAGTGAATGCAAATTTCCATGAGATGCTGTCATGATATGTGTCAAGAGAGGATGATTTTAGAAATGAGGGAATTTATATAAAGAAAGGAGGGAGGTTATCTAGATTGGTGATAGGAAGAAGATAGGAAGAGAAAATTTGCAGGTTTTCTAGGAAGTAGTTGGGAGAAATATTTGGTGATAGGAAGAAGATAGGAATTTATATAAGGGTTTTTGAGGCAGAAGGGGTTATGGGTGCAACGGAAGAATCGGTGGTGTAGGGAAAAATAGCTGGTGCATTTGTGGAGAGAAAAAGATCATTATAGGAGGCAGTTAGTGTGGAGATAATTTGAGTATGATTAAAGGGTGGTTCAGTAATAACAGAAATGGAGAAAGGACACCATTTATCTGGTGAAGTTTGAAGTGGCGCCATTGGGTGAAACATAAGATATGTGCAAGGGAGGATTGGAGTTAGAGAATTGATGGAGGAACTTTTTTATTGGACAATACTTGGTAGTCAAACTACGAGGTGCCAAAAGAGTTGAGTAGAAGTCGTAGGGTTGAGGCTTTCTTGGTTTAAGAGGAGGGAGGTCAAGTATAAAGAGTTTCCATTTTTACCATTGGAGGAGGATGATGGCTAATTTGGGAGTGATATTATCAATACTGCCATTGAGGGAGGGAGACTAGAGAGAGGAAGTGTGGTTAAAGATGAAAACTCTTGATATCATAATAGAGTGTATGAGAAACCTTCTATTGAATAGTATATTAAATACACCTTATATAGTACAAGAGAAATAAAGATATTATGTTATTACAATCCATCCTGCGTGGACCCGGTTCACATTAAAAATAGTGTGGACCAGGCCTAGACACGTGCCCCACTACAAACTAGTTACTCTCGCTTTTCAAAATCCGTGCGATTTTCTCTCTCTTCAATAAGATTCTCTCGCCTTAAAATTTTAACATAAACAGTTGTTCAGAAAAAACATACACTATATCATTTTAAAATACACTATATCATGTCAAAATACACTATCATATCAAACACTATAACGATCGATTATGATAATTTTGTGTAATATACAAATAAACTACACTATAACATTTCAAAATATACTATATCATGTCAAAACACCTATATCATGCAACACTATCATGTAAAAAAACACAGCAAAGCACTATCATTTCAAAATACACTATATCATGTCAATATACACTATAACATGCAACACTATTATGCCAAAAAACTCAGCAAAACACTATCATTTTAAAATACACTATATTATTTCAAAATACACTATATTATTTAAAAAATACACTATCAGCAGAGTGAAGTTATTAGAGGAGAGTGAAGTTATTAGAGGAGAGAGAAGTTATCAGGAGAGAGAAAAGAGTGGAAGACTGAATGCGGCAAAAATGAAAAGTTGTAATCATTAAAACTCACGTGAGATGGATAAGGTGCACACTAAGTTAGTGTGCACCGGGTTCATATTAGTTTTTTTTATGCTAATAATATTCTAGAGTTTATGCTATACAAGGAAGATATATAATATCCTCAACATATACTGGTATCCTAAATATAATGGCAAGATATACTTAACATATATCTGTTATAATTAGTTACCTAAACGAAATGATCTGCTGTGATTCATTACTAAAATTATATGGATGCACAATCTTTTTAACAATTTTGGTGCCAAAAAAAATCAATCATAAACTCAATTACAGAAATTTCGTATCTTTATTTATTTTTACCTTTTTGACGGAACTCTATCATTATTGAGAAAGGTGATCAACTCAATTAAACTAGTATTCTTTGCACGCTATGCGTGCGTGTCATATTAACATTCTTTTTCTCAATTAGTTATTCATAAAAAAATTGATTCAAACAAACATTTATAATGATTTTTAATTTTTTTAATGTATTTTTCTTAAATCAATGTAACGTTGGTTTTTTTAGTTATTTGTTCATAATTATTTAAATCTCTATTATATAAGTGAAGGAAATACAAAGCAGAAGAAAGCATGTGTTCAAATAAAGTGGAAGAATTTGTGTATTTGATTCAATCGTTGAATATTTTAATAAAGTGGAAGAGTTTGATTTATATAATAGAGATTACCAAATAATAATCAACATTTAGGTTTTAAAATATTATCGTTATAATTATTAATATGAAATTAAAGTTTTTATTTTTTGTACAAATTGTTTCAATCAAGTTATATTGTCAATTTAATTTTTGATGAGAGTTTTTCACACATATTTAAGAAGAGGAAATCATTCTCCTTAATTTAATATTTAATTGAAATTTAAAATTCAATTCCATCAATAACTTGTTCAACATATATGGCAAATAGGAAGAAGAAAATACTTTTTTATATATATGGCAATTTAAATCATTAAGGGTATATTAGACTTTTCAGAGGAGGACACCATCTTCCTCCCCCCTTCCCTTATATAATAGAACATATATGGCAAATAGGAAGAAGAAAATACTTTTTAATATATATGGCAATTTAAATCATTAAGGGTATATTAGACTTTTCAGAGGAGGACACCATCTTCCTCCCCCCTTCCCTTATATAATAGAAATATCTTGATGCTATGAATTTATTTCTTTCCAAGCTAAGGTAGCTACGAAAATCTTGGTATTTCAATATTCTTGCCTTGCTAGTAGCTATATATACAAAGCTAGTTGAACACATAATGTACTCACTTTTTACAGATTAATATAATTGACCATCTACCTAACTATTAGCAATGGCAGCATATGGTACCATTTTGTCAACTTTCGTAGTCTTGTCCATCCTCCTTATGGCAAATTGTAAGTTATGCCATTCTACTATATTCTTATTTAAGTTTAAGTAATTCAAATTTGAATATTTGAGTGATCGTTACATGTTTGTTTTGAAATTGAGGATACTATACTAATAACTTGGTTTTCATTGATTTTTTTACTTTGACGTGTACACTATTTTACAACATAGTTTCACAAAAAAGAAAACTCTTTGCATATTATTTTGTTTGTCATTTGGTTGTTCCATTTTGTCTCTTCAACTATTCCCATACTCTAACTATTTTCTTTATATATATATATATATATATATATATGATAGCCTATTAGGGGCACTTTTGGGGGAGAATTCCATTCACCTTTTCCCTTGTCCCAAGTGTCAAGCTTGCTATATTCGATCGGGTTAATCTGTGAGAGTAACTAGTTTGGTATGTCCTTTTATTTTACCCATCCAAAACAAAAAGATAAAAAAAAAGTCTTTGGATTTTGTTAATATTAAATTATGTAATATAGTACTTGTTATAAATTTATGTATCTCACCCAGTATGAAAGACAAGTGAAAATAGGTCATCTGTTGGGAGTTACGTTCAATGTCTCTTTCTAACCTTTTTCTACCATTTAGTTTTATTAGTGTGCTTCTCGAAATCGTAGAATATTATCTTCTAAATTTATGTATCTATGACTTTTCTTGTTAACTTACATATATATTCCCCAAATTAAATATGTAGGTGATGTTTATGATAGTGAATACAATGGTAGATTGAAGACGGCTCAACAAACCAATGAGATGCTAAATGATGCCGGAAATGAAGTTGGAAAATTGAAGTTGACTAGGAAAGTAACATACATATTCGTCCCGCTGTGTCCGCAGATGAGGAGCGGCCGTTTTTGTTGTAAGGGTTATGCACCATGCTTTACTACTCTACTAGAGTGCCAGCATCATTGTCAATATTAATGTCTCAACTCTCACATGGGACTAGTCACAAAGATATCATAAGAGCTAGAATAATTTTTTTAAATACAAAAATGCTTTATGTCTTTGAAATCAGTTATTATAATTTTATGATTCAAGGCATACTGACATACATGATTCATTGGACAAAATAATGTATTAACAAATATCTTTTATGATCCATTCATGCTCTTTATCTCTTTTTTAAATGTGCAAAACCACTCCCTCTATCTTCTTATTTAGGAACAACAACAACGTTTTGGTAACAACAGAACCTACACTATACCATCTTAAACGCCCACAACATTATTACAAAATTACCTATATATAAGCTTGGGAATCCTTTGCTAAATCATGTCTCATTCATTTGCAAGATCATTTTTACAGCTTAAAGTTTTAGGAGAAGTAAACTTTTCTGAAAGAAAGTGAGTAAAAGAGATTTAAGGGGATGATAATTGGATGGAGAGGGGGGCGGGGGTGCCATTAGTGCTTTTAGGCTGTGGCTTACATATTGCCAGCAATATCGGTTGAGCGTCGAGTTCGTCACTACAAGTTAAATGTAAATGCTATCCTCATAAAACTTATTGCATGTATGTCATTTGGCATTTAGGTATGAATTCAGGGTTTAGTTTAGGTTGTCATTATCATAATAATATTCCCTTCGTTTTATTTTAATTTTCTAATTTAATCTTAATTTTTATTTAAAAATTTAAAATAGGAAGTGCGAAAAGATTTCAAGTCACGTATAATAATTGATCATAATTAATGCAAATCATTTTACATCTTAGATGTATTATATTAAAAAATTTAAACTTAATTATATCATTGATTATAGTGTATTAATGTACATCTTATCACATAGGTTATTGGACATACAGTAAATTTAAAATTACAACATTGATCGTAATGTAAATCATATTAGATCGCTCATCCTCTTGTATATTTTAAAGTTACATAATTCAATGAATATTTTAATTGTCATGTTTCCTATTAAAGGCCCAATAATAATGTACATAAACTCTTCTATTATATATATATATATATATATATATATACATATATATATATATATATATATATATATATATATACACATATATATATACATATATACACATATATATATGTATACATATATAGACACACACACATACTCACATGCGGTATCATTAGACATCACCAAATATTTTGTTAGAAGGTCTGACTAAATGCTTTTGATTAAGCAACGAGGTGAATTAGCAATTGTAAATATCTTTCGACGCAAAGGTAATTTTTTTAGGGTTTTACTGAAGTTAAATTATTTGAATAACAATTTATTTTTTAAAATTGGTACAATATGTTTTATTAATGTTCTCTCTGAGGGACCTACATCCTATCACAACCTACTTCAAATCCCCCACCCTCTTGAATCTTTATGAGGTTTGATTCTATGACCTAGGCCATGGGAGATAAGATAGTTCTCATGTCTCAACTAAGCTAGCAATCAACCTTGGTTGAAAAAAGTTGTATATGTTGTTCAAAGGTTGAATTAGTATGTATTTTTTTTACACCTTTTAAAGCTTTTCCTGTATTTTGTAGAATCTTTAGTCACTAATAAGCATTTTCTGATAGGAGTATGTAGTCCTCTCAAATATGGAACGTCTAATTAAGAAATCTCCACTTTGACTGGAATTCTCTCCCACATAATAGATAAACAGATTACAGATACAAATGATACTAGATGCCACAAAGAATAAGCAGATATACCCAGATTCTCCCCGCCTCAGAATCCCCTTAAGGGCCCCAGATTAGCAGCTTAGAACATTTAGCAAGTCCAAACAAAGTTGAAACTTGCCATGAGGAACCGACTTGGCGAACATATCAACAAGATTATTTGCAGTACCTACTTTCATCACGTTAATCTTCTTCTCACTTCCAAGGTTATGATATCTTACATGTATGTTCTTAGTCCTCTTATGATGGACTTGATCCTTGGCTAGGCATATTGCACTAAGACTGTCACAATACACAATAGCCTAATCATGATGCAGGCAAAGATTACTAACTAGTCTTTTCAACCATATCCCCTCTTCAGCAGCTTATGTCAATGCCATGTATTCTACATCAGTAGTAGATAAAGTAACTGTAGCCATCAAAGCTGCCTTCTAACTAACACCAAAACCATCTAGAGTGACTACATAACTAGTTATAGATATCCTACCGTCAACATCACCATCATAATTAGAATTAGATATGGCAAGGGATCTTGGATCCGGGACGGATCCATGGATTCATATCCATTTTTTAGGATCTGGATCTAGATCTTGGGTTCAGAATATAGATCCATGTTCGGATCTGATCTCAAGACTCGAAGCCGGATCCGTTTAAAAAAAATTATATTCTAAGACCCGTCGAACGTTACATCACTCGTAGTCACACACATACCCAAAGTCCAAACCCTGACTTCTACCAGTCACCCCTTCTTTCTTGACCTCCCTACACCTCTCAACAACCACAACGGCTTCTTTTTAGCCCGTCGACCTCTGAATTTTGATTGCCACCAGCTACCATTCTCTCTATTGGTATTTTCCTTTTCTCTTAACCATCAGCAGCCATCGCGGCTTCTATTGCCAGCCATGACACAATCTAGCAATATGCTAATTCTCTCTCTTCGCGACAATCAACCACGAGAACCAGGCCCACCATCACAACTTTCTCGTTAGGTGAAGATGATTTTCTTTCTAATCTACATTTTCGAAGTTACGAATTCCCTGTGAAATATGAATTTTTTGTAATCTTGTTACTGAATTTGTTCGAGTGTATTTGTGATACTTTTGTTGAATTTGGTGATTTGAATTTGTATTTTAGTTGCTTGATTAAGTTGCGCATTTGTGGTAGATTAGCATACTAATGTAAATTACAGATGAATCCGAAGGACCAACAATATCCGGATCTGGGTCCTTTTCCCAAACCCGTTGGATCCAGGGCAGATCTGAATGCAATCTTTATAAACAGATCTGGATCCGAGTCCATAAGGACCAGGTATAGAACTGACCCGTTGCAAAACGTAATCAAAATCAAAATAACTAGCAATTAAACATTGTGTATTATTTACATAAATGAGACCAGCATCAGATTTACCTCTAAAGTAACGGAAAATCCTCTAACCAGCTTGCCAGTGTTCCTTCCTAGGTTACCCTATGAACCTACTAATAACACTAACATGTGCAAGATCCAATCTGGTGCAGACCATAACATACTTCAAGCTTCCAACTACACTAGCATATGGGATTCGAGATATGTAGTCCTTCTCAGCATCAGACTAGGGTGCAAAAAGCAGAAGATACATGTATATTTGCAGCACTAGGAGATTCCATAGGTTTAGCTAATGACATGTCAAATTTTGACAATATCTTTTGAATGTAACCTTTCTGTGACAAGAAAAACTTCTTCTAATCTCTTTTCCTATGAATCTGCATCCCTATAATCTTTTGCGCAACACCCAAATCCTTCATCTCAAACTCATCACCCTTCAAATTCTAAATATGATTAGACTTGGACTTTACAACTATGAATCAGCATACTTCTACTAAGTATAACTCATCACCCTTCATATTCTGAATATGATTAGCACTCACTTTTGCCTGTTCGGACATCTAGGTTTAGCCGAACTTTGTCTTTTTATCCCTTCCTTGAACCGTTCGATAAGGGTCATAAGATGCCATGTCACCTCATTCAAAAGGGGATTATGCCTTAGTTTAGGGAGATTTAGCATCCATTAGTATTAAATTAAGATTTTAGAAATGAAAATTAAAGGACTCTAAATCTCCCAATGAGCTTTTGTCACTCTATTTTCTCTTTGTTAATTTAATTGCTCTTAATCTCTTTCTTTACTTGTTTCATGCATAAATTCATTTCTACTTTCTTTTTTTTAGTTAGGTTTTTATGTTGATTTTGATTTCCAAATAGTAATTTGTTTGTTAGGGTTTGGGTCAAAATGTAACTATGATTAATTTTGGTGATTAAGTTAGAAACTCGTGGTAGGATATGGATAATTAATTGATTAATAGCATGATTTCTATTTGCTTGCGTTCTAGTTGTCCTTTTGATTTTTTTTTTTGTTGATAGCTTAATCGAGTTATGATAGGAGATTATGGCTGATATTTATTATAATATATTTATTATACATGACAACAATGTATTTATCAAATAAAGGTTTAATGAATTGACATTGTGCTAATCGCTTGGTTGGATGTTTGATACCACAAAAGAGGCTTAATTATACGATATAGGTAACTTTATGCACCCTTAAGAGAGAGCTTAGGGTTTATTAAGAGACAAACACCTCAATTAGTTGCTTGCTCTTATTTCCCCTATGTTTCATCCCTAATTTGCCTAAATCATGCATTAGTTGGTTTGATTCCTTTTCTTGATCTTGTCAACCTTCTTTATATCGTATTTGCTAGTTATTAGCTTAATTTAGTTGTTTAATGTTGCATCTTAGTTCGTAATTGATGATTCCTCGTTGAAATGGTTCTGCTTAGAATATTATAATTAATATTTACTTCTTCTGGAAGAACAACTCTTACTTGCCCGCTTTTTTTTTTTTTGGATGAAATCTTTATTTAGTTTAGTGGTTAGTTAGGTGATTGGATTAAGGAATCTGGTTTGACAAATATAACTCAATAGAGAATCAGATGAAATTCACAAGCAAAATAATTATTCAATCAATCCCTCATGCATACATACCCCAATTCCCTAGAAATTAAAGTACTATCTCATAATTGGGGAAAACATAATCATAATAATATAAACATACATGATGAAATAATAGTGAAGAATTAAGGGGAATAGTAAGAGAAGAGAGATAATACCAATCAAATAACGTATCTTGAAAACAATTACTTCTATTGAAAATTTCAAGGTGCTTGAGAATGAAAATAATCTAGAAAGCAAAACCTAAGGTTCTTCAGAGAACAAAAGTATATAGAAAACTAATAAACTAAATAATAATATAAAACATGATTTTTCCCTACTTAAAGGAGAAGTATTTATATTAAAACAATGTGCTACCGGACGCACATTAAAACTGCAGAATTCTCGCTTCGCCCTGCAGCTGGGGAGGATTCTACTGGCCGGGAGGTCATCAGGTCAGTTTTTCGTAGAAGTGAAACAACGATCTGCTAGACTGGCCAGATCCGTCAGGCCAGGCCCACAAAAAAAGATAAAAGGACTCATCTTTCAAATGTTATAACTTTCTCATCTCTCATCGAACTTTGGCATGTGACCAGTCGTTGGAAAGCTCTCCAAGTCTACTTTTCAACCCAATTTGAATCACTCAATAATCACTTGTAGTCAAAAGTTATGAGTAAACGAGTGGATAAGAGTTTGTCTTGGCGCTTCTTTGAGCAACATTGTGCTACATTCTAGCCCAAATTCGTCCCGGAGAGATGCTTTAAAATACTCAAGCTATCTACCTTGTTTACTCATGATTATTATACTCAAGCTTAGCCAACTGCTGTCTATTTGCATTGAAATCACCTGAAATTCATCAAAACAAGCAAACGGAAAGCAGTAGAGCAAAACTTGAGCAAATTATGCAAATATGCACCTAAATGCTCTAATATGAACTAGAAATGCAACCTAAATGTACCTAAGAAGTATCTACGAATATGACATATCAAACTCTCCTGAGTAAAACCATTGCTTGTCCCCAAGCTAAGACGATAGACATGGAAAAAGTATGACAACTAATTAACAATATGCGACTACAATAAGACTAAACACATAAAAGAAACCACGAGAGATATAATCACCACATAAACCAAGCATTCAAATAATCTCGAACAAAGCCATATAGCATGTCATGTAACACAACCAACTCTCCAATAATACCACAAACCATCTCCCCTAAGCTAGAGTTAACCAAATATGACAGACCTCACTATAGTCATGTGCACTCAAATCTCTGATGTGTTTAAGGGATAATAAATGACACTCAACCTAAATGCAGTCGACTCAGATGAAGCATATACTATTTAACTTTGACCCTTTGACTCACTTTCTATTCAATAATATAACACAAAAAGATCAAGAGGACATTAAGGGCTGTAATGGGGTTGAGGTTAAGGTATAGATATTATTTTGGGAGTTGTGGTGGAAAACCAAGAAGAGGGAGCAATATATCACTAAAATTATGACTAAGAATGGTCGCAACAACTCCGTGCAACATCCCACAATCTCCAAAAATATGATCGACAATACTTTTGCTCGAAAAAGTCAAAAACAACCATTTTTCTTTCATGTTATTGATATTTTTTCACTTTTTTTCAATTTCTTGTTCATTTTTATTTTCAACATTTTGTTTTTCGATTCAATTTCCAAGCTCATAACATACTTTTCCTCTAACTAAAACATATTTCGAGAACTTTTAATCAATATGAACCAAATTACAATCAATACTCGCTTTCCCAAGCTAGGCTTGCGACAAGAATCAAATAAGGCCAAGGCTTATAATGTAGGTATCGATCAAATATATTTAGAAAGGTTCAACGGGATAGAAAAAGGAATATATGAAAATAAGAATAACTCCGAAGCTATGATCATGAAATAAAATGCCTATAAAATATCAAAGAATACCAAGTCAAAATCAAGATCAATGCGACAGCTGAGAAACTAATCACACATGAAAGGATCGAACTGACACAAATACATCAATTTTCAGGCATAGAAAGGCACTCATGTTAAGGTGTCTTCACAACAAAGTTAAATCAAGCGAGAGATAGATCAATCAATCTTAATTACCACAAACAATCAATTTCAAAACAACCGTACAATAATGAACCATGAACAAGATGAATGACGCTTAGCAACTATAGTGAAATATCAACAAGGTTCTCAAAAAAGTTCTAGCAATAGTCCCATAAATGCAAACGGACATGAAATGAAATATAATATTTGAGGAAAAATGCTAATGCAACTAAGAAAACATTATATATATTTTCATTACATGTAAACTCCCACGGTCTCACCCCTAGTGAGCGGTGGTATAAACTATGTAACAATCCTACTAAAGCAATAAATCTAAACTAGTATGCAACTAACATGCAAGAAGTGACATCCTTCCCCAAGTTGAACTTCTGATAAGTGCGTTTCTAACGTACTTTATGAGCTCTTTTTGGTTTGGTTTGATCCTCTTTATACCCTTTTCTTCCCTCTTTCTTCTCCCTTTCCCCTTCTATTTCATTCACTTGATCATTCTTGATCATAGTGACATTCTGCTAGATTTTCAGTCATTTTTGACCGAATTTCTAGTACATTTGCTTTCACCCTGTTTTGCCATGTTCTTAATGTAGGTGGAACTACTAAGATGGCTAAGTGTTGTAGAGTTGGCAAAGGAAGCAATGAAAATAGAGCACATATTGAGAAGTGGTGCGCTTGCACCATGCCCCTTGTCCGCTCGCACAAAGGAGCACATTGCACAGTATAATCTTGAACAGAGAACTTCAAATGGACATAACTTTCAAACCACAAAACGGATGAGGGTAATTCTAGTTGGAGGTGAAAGATTGTTTCAATAGCTTTCCGAAGACTAGTCATAAGCTTGATTTGGATCTAAAACGAAAGAGTTATGCGCGTTTTAAGTTGAACCGTCCGACCAGAGCAGAAGAAGTGGTGCGCCCGCACCATTCCTGCGAAGTTTGGCCACCTGAATCAGTAGCCTTGGTGCGCCCGCACCACTTCAGTGGTGCGCCCGCACCACTTCAGTGGTGCGCCCGCACCACCTTTTTCCGCCAGAAATTTGTAATGCTCGTGGCTATTAAAAACAAGGGAGGTTATTATTTTCGGGGGATGTTTTATTCTATATTTTAGAGAAGATTATTAGGGCTGACATTAGAGAGAAAAACATTTAGTTTTTGATCAAGGTTTGAGATTATAGATCATAGTTTGTGATTTCTACAACATTAAAGGTACTTTTATTCAATTTAATTTCAAAGTTTCAGTTTTTATTATCTCTTTTCATTGCTATTGTTTGTTCTTCCCTTTTATTAGATCTACTTTATTATAGTTTCATAGTTGTTACTTTCATTAAATTAATTATCTCTTAATCATGTTTTGCCCTAGATTAATCATAGATTTCATGTTTTATTGCTTAGAATCCATGATTAATGAGTAGTTTCCCATCTAGGGTTAGGGTGAAAGTATGGATTAGGGTTTAAATGTATTGTTAATGTGATTGTGATGATTTAAAGACATTTATGCATTGATCTTGGTGTTTTGAGGCCTTAGGATAGATATTGATCACATTTGTGTTTTGGTATTTCGATTTCAAATGTTCTTAATTGAATTATGAACTCTTTTATCATCCCCATGAATCAACTTAATTTCTAGGCCAAGATATTGGGTAGAAATTAAGGGAATCCTATATTAGGGGTTTTCCAAATTAATTGGATCTCTTAATCAATTGACTAAAGACCATTCGAGAGAGGATTTAGTTGATTGATTAAGCGATCATTCTCGAGGACCATTCGAGAGAGGACTCGAGTATTTTAGAGGAAAACTAAACATTGCGTAATCGTTGCCTTTGAATTACAATTGCATTAATAATCTTTATCCGCTTTGATCCATACTAGTAACCTTAACTCTAGTGTCTTCCTTATTCATATTTTCATCTCATATTATTTGCTAGTTCTTTTGATAATAGTTAGTTTTAGTTGTTACAAAAATCATTCAAAACCCCTAAAAACCCTTCAATTAGGTAATTAAGACTTTAATAGACTTTGATTAATCCCAATTTCCCTGTGGATCGACCCTTGACTTGCCTTTACTACGTTCTTGGTAATTGCTCGTTAGGTTTTATAAATATTGTTTGAAAAGCGATTTTTGGTGCATTAACGACACACTAAAAACCTCTTATCAAAATGGCACCGTTGCCGGGGAGATTGTGCTATTAATTGAAGTTTATTTTAGTTTAGCTTTGCTTAGTTGATTTTTCTTTTCTTTTTGACTGTGGTTGTTATTTGCTAATCCTCTACTTAGCTTTGTTGTTGTTACATGAGAAGAAGAGCTCACGGTTCACCCACCTTTCCTCTAAATCCAGAAATTGACCGTACATTGCGAAAGCTTCGGAAAAATTTGGAAGATTTGTCTTTGGGTTCCGAACCATCTTCACTAGCCTCAAGTACAGCAAGTGAAGTTCAGTTAGAAATGGGTGAAGCAAATCCACAACTCTTTAGGGATTTCGGAAATCCGGGCTCCTATGTTCTTCAAGGTGGTATTCGACTCCCCACCACTACTACAAATTTCAGCATTCACCCTCAGTTCACTCGGATGGTGAAGGCAGAACAATTCTGTGGAGGGTCGGATGAAGATCCTCTAGACCATCTTGATAGGTTTCTTGAGATCTGTGCCATGATAACCACAAATGACGTCTCTCCAGACTACATCAAGATGCATTTGTTCCGGTCTTCTCTTATCGGAAAAGTAAAATCATGGCTCAAGAGTTTACCTGCTAACTCCCTCACTACATGGGAGGAAGTCACAATGGCTTTTCTGAAGAAGTACTTCCTGGAGTGGAAGACGGCAGACATAAGGAGGAAGATCTCCTCATTTGAGCAAGAGAACGATGAGACACTTGCAGAAGCTTGGGAGCGGTTCAAGGAGATGAGCCGTTCATGCCCTCACCATGAGTTCACCAAGAATCTACTCACGCGATTCTTCTATGATGGCCTTGATCCTATATCACGTGCCAACCTTGATGCTAGAGCGGGAGGTTAACTTTCTAAGATCCCGCAAGATCAACTTGAGTCCACCATCGAAGAAGTAATTAAGATCTACTCATGGGGTGGACGTCGAAGAGGTGCTCAACCTAAGAAGAGTGGAAAGTTTGAACTAGATCCCATGGATCAAATTCAAGCTAAGATGGATCAACTTGACAAGAAGCTCTCCAAGACCAACCTCGCATCATCTAATCCATCACAGGTAAATTCTTTTTCTTGTGGTATTTGTGGAGGTACTAATCATGATACTTCTTATTGTGGAGGTACAAATTCGGAACATGTGGTGGCAATAAACTCTGGAGGAGATGGTTATCTAGGAAACCAAGGGTATAGAAGCAATCAACAAGGAGGTTGGAAACAACCTCAACAAGGATGGAATTCACCTCAACAAGGGTACAACCAAGCTCAACACCAAGGGTATGTGCAAGGGTATAACCAAAACTACAATCAAGGCGGTTCATCCTCACAAGGTTCTAATGTCTACCAAACTCCTCATCAAAGAGCCAATGCCCAAAAACCTCCCTCTAACCCTCTATTCCCCAGACAATATCCCGAACCCACTCCATCTCCCGATCCAATCTCTCTCCAAATTCTCCAACAACTTCAATCCATGAACCAAATCCTCCAAAACCAAGAGCAAAAGTTTCAAGAACTACAAGCCCATAATAAAATGCTTGAAACCCAAATTGCCCAAGTAGCAGAGAAAAATCCTTCTACTCCCACAAATCAACTTCCGGGCCAACCTATTCCTAACCCCAACCTCCATCAAGCCAAAGCCATCCATTTGAGGTCGGGAACTAGTTATGAGGGTCCCAAGATGCCTAATGAGGAGGTAGAGAAGGAAGAAAAAGTTGAAGTTGTTGAGAAAGATGAAGTTGAGGAGGGTGAGAAAGGGGAGAATGTGAAAAAAAAGAGCCACAAGTCCAAGTTGGTGATAAAGCTTCATTGCCATCATCTTCACCACCTAAGACTTATGTGCCACCGGTTCCATACCCTCACAGGTTGGTGGAGAGGAAATTGAGTGATAAGTTCTCCAAGTTCCTCAATGTAATAAAAGGCCTTCAAATCAACATTCCTTTCCTTGAGGCAATGTCTCAAATGCCGACTTATGCTAAGTTTTTGAAGGAAATCCTCTCCAACAAAAGGAAACTAGAAGATGAGATCATCACCTTGCCATACCAAGTAAGTGCTCTAGTGCAATGTGCCATGCCCAAGAAGCAAAGAGACCCCGGAAGCTTCACCTTGCCGGTGAAGATAGGTGACTTGGAGCCTAAAGGAGCATTAGTCGATTTAGGAGCAAGTATGAGTTTGATGCCTCTATCCATAGCTAAATCTTCCTTTTCTTCCTACGCGAAAGACTATTCAATTGGCGGATCGAACTGTGAGAGTGCCACATGGTGAGTTGGAGGATGTGCCAATACAAGTTGGGCATGTGTTTGTGCCATGCGATTTTGTAGTAATGGATATGGAGGAAGATCTGGAGATTCCTCTCATTCTTGGAAGAGAAGCTCTTAAGACATTGGGTGCCGTGATAAACTGCAAAAATGATACAATCACGATCGAGGTAGCCAATGAGAGGGTTGTGTTCAAGTTCTCAAAGACTTTTAAGAGACCCATGGTAGAGAAAGTTTGTCGGGTCAATCTAGTAGCGGGTGAGATGGAAGATTATGAGAAAGTAGTAGACACCGGGGACAAGCACTATGCTTCTATTACCGATGCCTCGAGCTTGGACATGGAAGAGGTGAATGAGTTCTCCATGCTTCCTGATAGCACTAACGTTGAGGAGGCACATGAAGAAACATTTGAGTTTCTTACTACATCCACTGATAAAGAGGAGAGTTCTAAGCCTCCTCCCAAGGTAGAGTTCAAACCCCTTACCTCCACCCCTACTTTCTCTTTGCTTGTCAACTCCGAGGACGGAGTTTGTATTAAGCTTGGGGGAGTTAGCATGTGTTCGCTCTATCTCAAAATTTTCTTCCTCCTCTTTGTAATTAGGTTCATATTCGTATATTTGCATGCTAATTAGGTTCATATTAGGGTATTTACATGATAGGTTTGCAAAAAAAAAAAAAACTATCAAAAAAAATAAAAAATTCTTTTTCATTTCTTACTTTCTTTTTATGCATTTAGTTTAGTTTGGTTGCATGTATGATATGTTGCTAAGAGTGTTCATAACTTGATTGGAAGTCCTTCTTTGCATTTGACTTGATGGTTTTGGAAGCCTTGCTGTGACTTTAGATGATCTTTGAGATCGGTAACTTTTGGTAGAGTCTTTTTGAAATTAGGCGAGTTGGTTGCTTGGATTGCCCTATCCCTTGTGCGATGAACCCTGAAGGAGCCACGAACCTCGTAAGACTCATTTACAACCCTCACCATTGATTGCCTAACTTGTGACTTGCATTTTAGCTCCCCAAGATTGCATAAGACCGAGCCTATAAAAGAATGATTTAGGGCGTTTCTTTTTGCTAGAAATAGGAGCTCAAAAGCCAAAAAGCCTTTATACCTACATAATTGTCCGCTTCTTAACCCATTTGAGCCTTTCTATCCTATTTTTGCTTAACCCTCATAATAAGTCATGGCCAAACTTTCCCCAAAGTGGAGTACATGTCTAGTTTGTCTGGAGTTGAGTTATTTTGATACTGAGTCTTTGGTTGAAAGTGAATTGTTGTGTGTGTATAATTGCAAAAGTTGAAGAAAATTGTGAGAAAGGAAGGACAAAGGAAATAAAATAAAGAAAGAATGCTCTTAGTGCTTCATTTGGATTTCTATTGAAAAGAAAGAAAGAGCAAATTTATGTGTTCAAAAAGTGAAATCAATGTTTCAAAAAGTAAATCAAAGTGACAATCAAAGATGTGCGAGATTTCGTTTTGAGTTGGTGTTTGGACTAGCTTGGGGGAATTTTTACCCCTTATTGTGCACTCCACTTTAACCTTTTTGCACCACATTACCAAATTGTTATCCACACCCTTTAACCTAGCCCCGTTACAACCAAAACAAAGTCCCTTTTGACTTCTAGATTGGACTTGGTAGTGGCGGGTGAGATTTTGTGCAAGTCATGATGAGGGTCATCGAAATGTGGTAGAGGCGAGCTATTATGGTTGAGCATCCCTGGGGGGAGTCAAACTCGAGACTTGGAAGTGGAGAAGAGTGAGTAATCACTTTTAGAAAGCCTATTTTCATGGGGACTCGGTTGATCGGTGGATTAGATCCCTTAAGTCACTCTTATGCTTCCTAATCATCTTCCCTCTTGTGTTTGGTTGGTCTCCTAAATCTTGTTATGAACTCATTTAGCTTGCATGTCATATTTTTAGCTTTGCTTTTAGAGCATTTAGATTAGTTTGTTGCATGATTTTTCTTTTTCCTCTTTTTCACACCTCTCTTCTTTCTTTCTCATTCTTGGTTTACTTGAGGACAAGCAAAATGCTAAGCTTGGGGGAGTTTGATAAGTGCGTTTCTAACGTACTTTATGAGCTCTTTTTGGTTTGGTTTGATCCTCTTTATACCCTTTTCTTCCCTCTTTCTTCTCCCTTTCCCCTTCTATTTCATTCACTTGATCATTCTTGATCATAGTGACATTCTGCTAGATTTTCAGTCATTTTTGACCAAATTTCTAGTACATTTGCTTTCACCCTGTTTTGCCATGTTCTTAATGTAGGTGGAACTACTAAGATGGCTAAGTGTTGTAGAGTTGGCAAAGGAAGCAATGAAAATAGAGCACATGTTGAGAAGTGGTGCGCTTGCACCATGCCCCTTGTCCGCTCGCACAAAGGAGCACATTGCACAGTATAATCTTGAACAGAGAACTTCAAATGGACATAACTTTCAAACCACAAATCGGATGAGGGTAATTCTAGTTGGAGGTGAAAGATTGTTTCAATAACTTTCCGAAGACTGGTCATAAGCTTGATTTGGATCTAAAACGAAAGAGTTATGCGCGTTTTCAGTTGAACTGTCCGACCAGAGCAGAAGAAATGGTGCGCCCGCACCATTCCTGCGAAGTTTGGCCACCTGAATCAGTAGCCTTGGTGCGCCCGCACCACCTTTTTCCGCCAGAAATTTGTAATGCTCGTGGCTATTAAAAACAAGGGAGGTTATTATTTTCGGGGGATGTTTTATTCTATATTTTAGAGAAGATTATTAGGGCTGACATTAGAGAGGAAAACATTTAGTTTTTGATCAAGGTTTGAGATTATAGATCATAGTTTGTGATTTCTACAACATTGAAGGTACTTTTATTCAATTTAATTTCAAAGTTTCAGTTTTTATTATCTCTTTTCATTGCTATTGTTTGTTCTTCCCTTTTATTAGATCTACTTTATTATAGTTCCATAGTTGTTACTTTCATTAAATTAATTATCTCTTAATCATGTTTTGCCCTAGATTAGTCATAGATTTCATGTTTTATTGCTTAGAATCCATGATTAGTGAGTAGTTTCCCATCTAGGGTTAGGGTGAAAGTATGGATTAGGGTTTAAATGTATTGTTAATGTGATTGTGATGATTTAAAGACGTTTATGCATTGATCTTGGTGTTTTGAGGCCTTAGGATAGATATTGATCACATTTGTGCTTTGGTATTTCGATTTCTAATGTTCTTAATTGAATTATGAACTCTTTTATCATCCCCATGAATCAACTTAATTTCTAGGCCAAGATATTGGGTAGAAATTAAGGGGATCCTATATTAGGGGTTTTCCAAATTAATTGGATCTCTTAATCAATTGACTAAAGACCATTCGAGAGAGTATTTAGTTGATTGATTAAGCGATCATTCTCGAGGACCATTCGAGAGAGGACTCGAGTATTTTAGAGGAAAACTAAACCTTGCGTAATCGTTGCCTTTGAATCATAATTGCATTAATAATCGTTTTCCGCTTTGATCCATACTAGTAACCTTAACTCTAGTGTCTTCCTTATTCATATTTTCATCTCATATTATTTGCTAGTTCTTTTGATAATAGTTAGTTTTAGTTGTTACAAAAATCATTCAAAACCCCCAAAAACAGAGTTAAGCATATACTTAGGCACTAACCTTTTAAGTTTTTCACCTTTTAGGCACTCCCTGTTTTTTTTCACCTTTTGGGTACTCAAACTATAATTATGGTGATTCAATTAAAATTTAACCACACATTTAACCACACCTTGGCTTTAATATATAATATATCAAAAGGATTAATTTTAGTTGCAGTTATCCTTCAAAAAAGCGTAATAAAAAGCAAATTACGGAGTACAAAATACAGCCATTATATTAGAAACAAGTGGCTTCTTATTCTCTACTGCACCAAATCTTCAACTTCCACCATGCAATACTCCAACCCGCAAAATTCTCCAACCTGCAAAATTTGCCGCAATTGTTATATTATAATTTAGCATGTTATATTGTTCATACTCACTAAAGTCTTTAAAGACAGCACTACTCACTAAACAAAAGCTAATCCCACACAAAAACTTATTTGAGTACCTGTCATTCCCATACAAGCTCAGAAAGTTATCACAAATAACATTGAAGATAAAATAATAAACAAAAAAAAAGGAAATAAAGCCCATTAGCATTAATCCCACAAAAGACCTGTTATGGTAGTATTTACCTGATTAGTGTCAATAATTTAACTTGAACATCCAACGTTTGCATCTTGATGACTTGATATAGTTGATCTTCTGCTTCTTTGTTTATCACTAGCATACTGTTAATTAAAAAACACAATTAAGTGTCTAGCATAATTGTTTAACATCATCAATTGCAAAAAATATCATTAACTTACTATAGCTTGCTTCTGGAAACCATTAGGGTAGGTATAAATACCAACTCCCTTATTATGCATTGGAGTAAATTGTGATTGTTGAGTAGAGGGAGCCACTGCCTTCTATTTCTTTTGCTTTTGTTGAGGATTAGGAGGACCAGATGTTGGGGTAGGTTGAGTAGGAACATGTTTTAGAGGAATTGGGCATTTTCTTTTATTATGACCCTCTTGATTACAGTTGCTGCATTTGTGAACGAGGCCCTTCTTTGACATTTTAACTCTATCTACCTCCCCAAGGGTAGGCTTTCTCTTCACAGTAGGTCTATTTTGAACTTTTTTTACATGTGATGCTTCTATGGGGGGATAAGTGGAAGATGGCCACTGATGAGGGTCATTTAAGGGCTCTAACGGCCATTGATAAGCCTTTAGATATGATGCCTTTTTGAAACATTCAGACACATAATGCTCGGGGTGTTCAACAGCCTTCCATATTGCCGCCACAACATGATGACAAGGAACTCCACTTAATTGCCATGAATTGCAACTACATTTTCTTTCCAGCAAGCTCACCACAAATCTTATTTGGGTTGCACCTTCCCTAACCCCATATGAAAAGTGGCCATCCAAAAAGCAGACCAGCCCCTAGCGTCGACCTTTGCTTTCTCTAGCTTTTGTTGGATTCTTGGACATATGAGAATGTCCTTGCTAGCTATTAAATCTCTTTTTTTATGTAATCTTTCCATCAAACTTTCTCTAATATCCTCAAGCATAGTTATGATTGGCTTATGCCTAGATGACAATATGTAAGCATTGAAAACCTCATTCATATTATTGTCTATGCTATCACACTGTGACTGCGGAGTGAAGAATGCCCTAACCCATTTTTTATAGTTCCTCTTCGATAAATCTTGTCCTGCTTCTATAGATATAGATGAGAACAAATCCATATTGGCTTTGAAGTCATTTTCATTTGTGCTCTTTGCTACTTTCCAAAATCTTCTTCTATAAAGTAGTCCCCCACCAAATACTTGCCTAAAGTTACAGTACACATGTCTAGCGCAACATCTAGTCTCTGCTTTAGGCCATACAATGGAAATAGCTTTGAGTAGACCTTTTTGCTGATCTGACATGATAGTGTAACCACTCCCATCTATAGTCCCTAAATCATCAGCAAGAAGCTCAAGAAACCAACTCCAACTCTATGTGTCTTCAACCTCTACACACGCCCATGCAATGGGGAACATTTGGTTATTCACATCCCTTCCCACAGCCACAAGTAGTTGTCCACCATAAGGACCTTTTAGGAAGCATCCATCAATTCCAAAGAAAGGTCTACACCCGGCTAAGAAGCCATTTTTAATGGCAGCAAAGCATATGTAAAGTCTTTCAAATACATTGTTATTAAGCTTGAACTTAATTGTGTTTTCAGGATTTGACCTTTTTATCTCTTGTGCATATCTGTACAACAAAGAATATTGCTCCTTGTACTCTCCAAGTATTAAATTTTGAGCTTTCCTTCTTGCTTTTAACGCCAACCATAATGATGTTTTCACACCATATTCAGACCATATAGTGTCAACTATTTCTTGACACTTCATGTACGGATTTACCTTAAACTTAGAATGGTATGTCTTTGCAATCCAAGAAGCCCTAATTTTTTTAACAATTGGAATTCTTCCACAATTATGTGTTGCAACAAGAGTCTTCACTGTAAATGTTGTTTTGCCCCTGTCTATCGAAGCCCATATTCTCCAAGGACATCCTTCGGCCTTACATTTTCCGTGTACCCTCTTCTCATTATTTCTAGAAAATTTCACATCTCTGCCATTAGTCACACAATATGTAGTAATTGCATTTCTGAACTCAATAACATCCTCAAATTCTTGGCCTAAATAGAAGAAAAAATGATGTTCAGATTGACCTGCCGACAATGAATTAGATGTTTGCTTTTTACCCTTTTTCTTTGCACGTTTGGAAGGAGGGAGGAGGAAACAACAATCATCATCTTCATTGTCTGAGTTACATGGACTATTGAGATCAGAATCATCCTCGTAATCACTGTCCTCATTCATAGAATTCATGGCACTCCGAGCCGTTAACCTATCTAATGACTCCACCTCTCTATAATACACAAGCTCTTTATTTTTCTCAGCTTTGATCATGTTCCTAGCATCTCGCACTTCTTCATCCTCATTATCAGTACCTTCTTCGTCAAAATCGATGTCATCATTCAAATTAACTTGTTCATCTAATATGACATGTACATCTTCAATGTTATTGGCACTTTCTTCACTACAATCAATCTGACTTTCCCAAGTACCCTCATCAACCTGATTGAAGTCACCAAAGTTGGAGTGACAATCACCCTCAATTTGACCATTACTTTCAGTATCACCATCAGAATCATGTTCATCACCATTAAAATGTTCAGTCCAAACATCAACTATTTTATAATTTAACAAAAAACTGCGGAACGTAATGAATGTGGTGTTGTCATAACCTAAAAATCTGATACCAGTCTCAATATCCTTTAAGGGATCACAATAGTAAAGCTTGATCACATTATTATAACCCATAGAGTTTACTATATTCTTAAGGTAATTCACATTAATATCAACTGGCAAGTCATTGAACAACTTCACTTCACCACCCATATATGTCAACTTTGGATTATTTATCCACTTTCCACCATGGTGAAGTACAATAGAAGGTGGGGTATCCATGCCTAACAAAGGAACAAAAACATGATAAGCAATCAGGACATAATTTTGTGTATACTAGTCAATCGAACAATTAATGCTTCAGATTGAAAAAAGCAATCGGTTTTTCTAACATATTCCAATATTTCCCATCACATGCATATAATCATTGATTCAACAATAGAATTCTATGATCAACTGACAAAAGTTTTTAAGCGCAATTCACCCAAAAACACTGTATAAACTTTCAATTAACAAGTTGAGAAAATAATTATATAAGATCATGACATCACAACAAGCAACCAACATATGAATTTGGAAAGAAAAATCATTAATTTTACAAAATTCATTTTAAGGCTTCAAAACCTTAAACCCTAACTAAACCAATCTATAAAATTCTCTAACCTACAGAAAAACAAATTAAAGAAAAGAGTGATATCATATCTTACCTTGAATTGGGTATATATTTTCCATTAAATTCCTTCTCAATCGCAAGAATTTGATAATTTGCCCAGAAGAGTGTTTTGAAGAACAGATAGGAATATGAGAAGTTGAACTGGTGGGAGGGGTTTATGCCAAGTCAATTTTTTTTGGGTTAAAATTATTGCTCGTGTTTTGGTGAAAAAGAAATATTTTGGCAGTTTTTTTCAAGTCATAAGGCCCACTACTATGGTTAAACTATGGTTAAATTACTAGAAATATGGATTGAGTACTTAAAAGGTGAAAAAAAAAAATAGAACTACTATGGTTAAACTATGGTTAAATTACTAGAAATATGGATTGAGTACCCAAAAGGTGAAAAAAAAATAGGGAGTACCTAAAAGGTGAAAAACTTAAAAGGTTAGTGCCTAAGTATATGCTTAACTCCCCAAAAACCCTTCAATTAGGTAATTTAGACTTTAATAGACTTTGATTAATCCCAATTTCCCTGTGGACCGACCCTTGACTTGCCTTTACTACGTTCTTGGTAATTGCTCGTTAGGTTTTATAAATATTGTTTGAAAAGCGATTTTTGGTGCATTAACGACACACTAAAAACCTCTTATCAACTTCACATTGTCCTGAATGTAAACACTGAGAAGAGCAAAGAAGCAAAAGATAAGGGAAGGGTACAACTCACAAAAATGGTGGGTAATGAATAGAGAGTGTGTCAAACAATATTGACACTTCCACCAGAATCAAGAACACATCACTGGAACACATGTTAGCAATGTTAATCATAAGTAAGAATGAAGATAACAACTAAAGGTTAGAAAGTCGGGTTTTCTCACGATAAGCTTTGGTTTTTAGGGTCCTGTATGACCGAAATACTTTAAACATTATGAAGAATCCAATGCATTCAGTTAAGAATCATAAGAAAAACAAAAAAATTATGTAGGCTATCTTGTAATCTTTAGGTCTTCTAGGATGAACATGAATATTTACTTGGTTAAAGTTAGCATGCAACAATAGCTCTGTAATAAAGTAAGGAGGATATAACATAGGAGATGAAGGTATAAGATTAAGACTCCGTGAGAACGGGAGATAAGGGTGATGCAGGTTAGGTTAAACATCAAATTTATTTAGGCTTTATGCATAGGGAAACTCTTTACCTTCAAGAGCGACCTCTAAGGCATCCACCTCATCCTTCCACCGACCGGAATAACCTGCAGATGCTTTCAGATAAAGCAAAGGCTCCAAAGGATCATGCATAACGGGTTGAGGTAAATCATCATTGACCAACATATCAATAACATCATATATCAAAGACAAGGCCCCTATATCATAGGAACATTAATGCTTTTACGTATAACTTCATCCTCATCAATAAGCTTATCGACGAAGGACTTTTCACTCAAAAGTTCAATAACCGATGGTTTTTCAACCACTGATTCTACAACTAATGATTTTTCTCCTAAAAAACGTCCATTATATCAATATTATCCTTATTTAAACTACCATCTAGAGTTGTATGATAACCTTCTTGTAATGAACTAGCTTTCTCAACTAACACATCATCAAAATGCAAAGGTTACTTAATAGGGTGGCTAATAGATTTTAATCTAGATGCTATTGATCTTTGATCATCTGCAATTTTTGCTAGTTGCAACATGTAATCCTCCCGAACCTTATTTTATTCATTTATGAAATCATAAAGAAATTCTTGATGTTATCAGATTCAGATGGAGAATTAGACAGATTAAACTAAGAGATAGGGTTTTTGACATGCATATATGACTCTATTATATGGACAAAGAGAAATATCATGGTCATATAAGAGTGCAACAAGAACAATAATCAGACGGAGAGGTATAAGAAGTTTGAGAAGCATAGTTGGATGAATTTTCCAGAGTTGGAGTAACATATCTTGTCATCTTCCACTCAAAGGTTTCCCTTGCTAATTGCTCAAAAAAATTCCAACCCTCTTCACGTGTCATATCCATGAATTTACCATCACTCATGGAGTGTTCAACGAATCACCCTCGCATCATTATTCAAACCCTCATAGATCATTAAACCAATTTCTAATTGTTCAATCACATGATCGGGACCAAGAAAGTTTTCAAATCTAAGCTTGTAGCTCTAAAATACTTCATGCTAAAATTGAAGAGAAGAGATAGATGTCATTAAAAAAAAAGAAGAGCACTAAAAATATATATATTTACAAAATAAATTATAGGAAAAACTGTTTTCAATAAGTTAACCTTTGGGCCATATTCCAAAATAAGCCATTCCGTTGATTATTCCAAAGTAAGTTAAACTTCTAGGGGTATTTTTCCAAAATAAGTGTTAATCTGCTAGTAACCTATTTTACAGGTTATATACGCCACGTGTTGCCATATGATTGGTCTAACATATTTAATTTTTTACATTCATTTTAACAATTCCAATTGAACTTTAAGATAGTTAACATCATTTATTTTATGAAAATAAAAAAGACTAATTCTCTCTCCTCCCAACTCTTCTGACGACGACCCCATGACTATCATTCTCCTTCAACTCATTTTTTATATCCAACGTCGTCCCATTTCATAAATCTTCCACTCTTTAATCGTAAATCCCATTGCTACACTTCAACAATAAAGAGTTTGCTCACACCATAGTGTATACGTTAAGATAGAGAAATGACTTCCCGGCGACGAGCATCGTCGGCGAACGTTGCAACAACTCCGGCAAAGCAAACCCTGATTTCGACATATCCACCACAATCTTTGCCGAAAACTTCACCGGAAAATCCAAAGATCACAACCCACCTTCTATATAGACCAAAATCATTTCTCTCTCCTCACTTTTGTTGTTCCCATATGCGTATCTTCTCTTGATTTACATCAAAATTGACGGCGAACTCAAGCGATTCATCCTCATCAATGCCATATGAGGGAGAAAGAAGTGGGTATTTCGTGGGTATTGTTGTATTGGTGGGATTTTGTAATTTATTGGGTACCCATCGTTGTCATGGGTATTGTCGGGATCAATGGTGGTTCGTGTTTCGTTGCTGGGAAGATTTTCTGGGTTAAAGGTTGGTGTTTTAAGGGCGGTTTGGTGGGAGGCGAGTTGATTTCAAGGCTTGGGTGCATGTTTGATGTGGTAGGTTTACTAGCTGGTGGTGCAAAATGGTTGTGGTGATAGTAGTGGGCATGATGGCTGTTGAAATTAAATTGATGGCTGAGAGAAATGATATTATCTTTTTCTTTATGAGGACTAATGTAATTTTAAGTGAAAAAAAAAATTAAATATAATAAAAGAATTTAGAGTTTAGACTTTTACCTATCAAACATGTTGAGTCATGTAGTATTTTGATGATTGTAAACAAATGATGATTATCTAACTAACATGTGTATTTGAGATGTGCATGTTACATTAACATAGAACAAGTCATGGAAGGTTGAATATATCACAAAGTTCCTAGAAGAGTTCCTATAAGGAACACAAACAGAGCGGTTCCTAGGTACATCCTAAGAATAACATTGAATATGAAGTTTTGGAGCAGTTCCTGAGTGGGAGCAGCAAGATGACGTTTCAGAGTTGAAACAAGAAGCTCCTGAGTAGGAACTATGAGTGCGAAGTTCCTTAAAGGAACTAGCACACCGAAGTTCCAGAGATGGAGCTATCAACATGATGTTCTTGAATTGGAGCAGCATGGAGCATGAAGACAGAAAATATGAGTTTATTTTCTAGGATTCATGTAAGTATGTGGAAACGTGAAAGGTAATAGAACAATGTCAAAAGGAACTCGTAAAGTCAAAAGGAACTTGTAACAGCCTGAATTTTTAAGCAGGTTCAATTATTTTGTTAGCTATATTAAGTCTTCATCAGGTTTTGGTCCTTTAAGTAGTTATAATTCTCTCCAACATCATACTAGGACAAAATCGGATAAGAACCATCATGCTTAATGGTTAAGAAAGTTAAAAGTAGATAAGCTTTAACATTCTTAGTGGTTAAGAAAGCTTGTGGATAAGCACTGTCATTCTTAATGGTTAAGAAAGGTCAAAGAGGATAAGCACTATCATTCTTAGTGGTTAAGAAAGCCTTGAGAACCAATAGATAAGCTAAAAAGCCTTTGAGAGCCTTATTCCTTAAGATTATGAAAATCGCATAGAGACCGTTTGTAACACCCCAAAAATCCATACACGTCTACGACTACGTTGCACCGACTTTGGGAGTGTTACCGCCGCGGTGAAACGCAAGGCAAGATAAAATCAAAACGTCAACAACTCCTTTATAAGAACTACATTGCAGCGGAAATAAAATGTTCACTTTAATTTACAACTCGGGAATCACCATAGACCCCTTTTTATTCAAACCATTAACTATTCATACTAATTGTTCTATAAGTGCAATAAAAACATTTAAAAGCTTATAAACCAGAAAATATCCCCCGTATGCCAAACTCATGCAAAGAACACCAAGACACCTAGTCTGCTCCCCATTGAAGCATCAATGGTTCATCACAGGTCAACAAACAAACAATAACACACAATCCGCTTTGCTGAGTTCCTAGTGAAGCAATAAGTGCATACCAAGCATAAACCAGAATAATAAGGATCATTCCTAGACATGATACTACCATAGCATTACATTCTTTACTTTTTATTTAGTTGGCGTCGAACGGGCACCGTCATCTTACTAGAATCATACGGGCTATCAATCCTTAATAGACAACTTGGTCTATTAGATGGAATGTAAATACGGTTTCGTTCCGTTCCACATCCATCACCTTAGTATGCATACCCCCAAGATCGTACGGAACCTTCCGCCTACTTGAGTTATCAAAATTTATAAGGACACTACTGTCGTCACAAGTAGGCTCGCGTAGGAGTGTAGAACAAGTCCCACACTCCCCCCATTGTTCATTACTTGTAGGGAGTCCAACTACAAGTTATCGCCAATATCCTTCTTAATAATATTCATTCATACAACATCGAACATATAATCGTTAAATTCTTAGGTACATTGCTCAAATTCTCTAATTAAGAAATCTCTTGCAACATCCTTGTTACAACAATAAATCATATGCTTTCAATCCAATTCTCATTTCATGCTTGTAATGCGATAGAACTACGCATACCAATAATAACTCATTCCAACTCACAAGTCATACAACAAGGAAATACATACAGATTTCCAATTGATTTCATGTTACCAAACAATCTCATCAATCATAATCAACCACAGTTCCCTATCATGGTTCTAGGTTCCAATATAACAATCACAACCTAAACATGATACTAATATATCGAACTGAACTAGTACGCGTACGTACCTTGTAAAGGAGAATCTTTGCTGCTTACTTAAACGTTCCGCTTATGAAATTAGGACCGACAAACCGCCGGCGACCACCACGACCTGCGGCTGACCTGCGCCGGCGACCCCGACGACTCACTGGCAGCGCTCGCGTCGACCCTCGTTCGCACCACCACCCGACTTCGCGTCGCACCCTAGCCTCACTCGACACACACACACGCAAGCTTCACTCTCGAACCACCACCTTGACGCGAACGAACCTCCCAGCAGCACACACCACACTCGCACCTCACCACGCTCGCATGCCGCCTCGCACCCGCCTCGAAACCGACGAATTCCGGAGAAGGGTAGCAGACGAAAATAAAAAAAAGAAGGGCACCGTGAGGAGGGAGGAGAAGAGAGGAGAGAGAAAAGATCTTGAGAGTGAAGAGAGGAAAAGAAAAAAAAACTGACCAAGTGAATAGGGTTTTCCAATTTTTTTTTTTTTTTCTCTCTTCCTTTTTATAGTATGAGAAACCTTAGTTTATTAGGATTCGTTTCCAAATCGAATTATGACTTACTTAACAAAACCGAATTAAAATATAATTAGGTACCAAGGTAGGTTGTATATTTAAATTATAACTGTAGGCTTACCTAAACTATACTATACTATACTTTACTTTCACTTCTACTTTATATTTACGGAGTATTACAGGCTTCTCCCCTTAAAGAAAGTTTCGTCCCGAAACTTTGAGGTAGCCAGTCTTAACGACGAACTTTCGCACTTCTAAGTCCCATAATTTCACAAGCGTTTTCTCGTTTTCGCAATTCACATAAACAATAATACACATAAATAACAAACTTAAGCAAACTTTAGGGGAAGCGCGAAATTCTATCGCATTCTTCCCCCCTTAAAAGAAAAGTTACGTCCTCGTAACTCGCCTACCTCTTGAAAAAGCTTAGGGTACTTCAGACGCATCGCATTTTCTGCTTCCCATGTGGCTTCTTCGGTATTCTGATTTCTCCACAACACCTTCACGATTTTGACGTCTTTATTCCTCGTACTACGCACCTTGTTGTCTAGGATCTTGATGGGTTTTTCCTCATAGGACAAGGATTCGTCTAACTCGACGTTTTCAGGTTCTAGGACATGCGACTCGTCAGGTACGTATTTCCGAAGTTGGGATACGTGAAACACGTTGTGAACCCTTTCTAATTCGTTTGGCAAATCTAAGCGATAAGCCACTTTGCCTACTTTCGCCAAAATCTCATATGGTCCTATGAACTTAGGGCTTAGCTTCCCTTTCTTCCCAAATCGCATCACTCCTTTCATTGGAGACACCTTAAGCAGCACTTTTTCACCAACTTCATAGTTCTCTTCCCTTCGCTTCTGATCCGCATAGGACTTCTGCCTGTCCTGTGCAACCCTAATCTTGTCTTGAATGACTCGCACTTGATCAACAGTCTCTTGAATCATTTCAGGACCTAACACCACCGTCTCACTAATATCGTTCCAACACAAAGGACTGCGACACTTTCTCCCATACAACGCTTCAAATGGAGCCATTTTGATACTAGCATGATAACTGTTGTTATATGAGAACTCTATGAGGTCTAAATGGTCTTCCCATGATCCCTGGTATTCTAAGGCACAAGCTCTTAACATGTCTTCCAAGGTCTGGATTGTTCTTTCTGTTTGCCCGTCTGTAGCTGGGTGAAAGGCGGTACTCATCAACAGCTCACTACCAAATGCTTCCTGGACCTTTTTCCAGAAATTCGAAAGGAATCGCGAATCCCGATCAGACACTATACTCGTGGGTACCCCGTGCAGTCGAATGACATGTTTAACATATGCTTTGGCTAGGGATTCCATACTCCACATGTCTTTCATGGGTATGAACCTTGCAGTTTTGGTCAATCGGTCCACTATCACCCATATTGTGTTATTACCTCCCCGACTCCTAGGTAAGGCTACGACGAAGTCCATGGATATCGAATCCCACTTCCATGTTGGAATGTCAAGAGGTTGAATTTTGCCTTGAGGTCTCTTGTGTTCACTCTTTACCTTCGACACGTCGACATTTGGAAACAAACTCTACTTTGCCCTCTTCATCCCAGGCCACCAAAACATCTTCTTGAGGTCCTTATATAGCTTATCCCCCCCTGGGTGGACGGAATAATTCGTATTATGACCTTCACTCATTATCTTTTGCTTCAACTCCTCACATTTTTGCGGTACACACCACCGACCCTTGTAGCGTATACTCCCATCCTCATGGATTTCAAACCCCTCTGCTTTTCCCTCCTTAAGTTTTGCTTTGACCCGCTCAAGTTTCACATCCCCAGGCTGACCCTCTCTTATTTCATCTAGGAAGTTGGGCTGAATGGTTAGGGCACTCAATAACTTTTCCACTTCCCCTTCCTGGACTACTTCAAGCTGGAGTTTAGAAAATTCTTCACAAAGTTTGTCAGCAACTACCAAGGTGTTCAGGCTATGGCTAGACTTACGACTCAATGCATCAGCAACAACATTTGCTTTACCCTCATGGTATTGAATATCTAAGTCATAGTCCTTAATGAGCTCTAACCATCTGCGCTGTCGCATATTAAGGTCTTTCTAGGTGAAGATGTATTTGAGGCTTTTGTGATCGGTGAAAATTCGGCAAGTCACCCCGTAAAGGTAATGTCTCCAGATTTTTAAGGCAAAGACAATTGCGGCCAACTCTAGGTCATGTGTTGGGTAATTAACCTCATATGGTTTCAGTTGACGGGACGCATAAGCTATAACTTTCCCATTTTGCATAAGAACATAACCCAACCCATTCTTTGACGCATCACTATAGACATCATACCCCTCATCCCCGTTAGGCAAGGCTAGAACAGGTGCTGAGGTTAATCTCTCTGTGAGTGTTTGAAAGGCTTTCTCACTATCGTCAGTCCAGTTAAACTTGCAATCTTTCTTCATCAAGTTAGTCATGGGTTTTGCGATCTTCGAAAAGTCTTTCACAAATCTCCTATAATAACCGGCTAAACCCAAGAAACTCCTTATATCTGTGACATTCTTTGGGGTAGGCCATTCACTCACAGCTTTTATTTTTGCAGGATCTACTGACACCCCCTCCTTAGAGACGAAATGACACCTTTTCCAACCAGAACTCACACTTTGAAAACTTTGCATACAGCTGGTTCTCCCTAAGTGTCTGTAAAATAAGCCTCAAATGTCCCTCATGTTCCTCCTTGCTTCTTGAATAGATCAATATATCGTCTATGAACACGACTACGAATTTATCGAGGTAGGGTCGAAAAATCCTATTCATGAGGTCCATAAAAACAGCAGGTGCATTGGTTAACCCAAAAGGCATGACGGTAAACTCATAGTGTGTCCATACCTAGTCCTGAAGGCAGTTTTAGGTATATCTTGGTCAGCAATCCTCAACTGATGGTAACCAGACCTTAAATCTATTTTGGAGAACATCCTCGCACCCCCGAAGTTGGTCAAACAAGTCATCTATCCTAGGTAATGGATATTTGTTTTTCACAGTGACGTTGTTCAACTCACGGTAGTCTATACACAACCTCAAACTACCATCCTTCTTCTTCACAAATAAGACAGGGGCTCCCCATGGTGACATACTAGGTCTAATGTACCCCTTCTCTAGTAGTTCTTCTAACTGGTTTTTCAACTCGTTCATTTTTGCTGGAGCCATTCGGTATGGGGCCTTTGAGATAGGTCCAGTTCCAGGTACTAAGTCAACAGTGAACTCTACATCTCTCCTTGGCGGCATACCGGTATTTCTTCGGGAAAAACATCCCGAAATTCGCTAACTATAGACACATCCTCGGGTTTTAATGGATCATCCTCAACCCTTCTCACGTAACACATAAATAGAGGCCATCCTTTGTCTATATAACCCTTAAGTTGCAAGGCATTGATTACCTTGATCCCAGGTTCTCGAGGTATTCTCCTATATGACACCCTTTTTCCCGAAGGATCTCTCAGTTCCACTTTCTGTGCATCACAGTCTATCTTAGCCTTGTACTTCCCAAGCCAATCCATCCCTAAAATGATGTCTAGGTTCGATAAATTAAACTCTATTAGGTCGGAAGGAAAGAAGTCCTCCCCTATTTTCAGCGAGACATTCAGGAATTTCTTAGAGCAATTAACAGTATCCCCAGACGGAATAATTATAGGCATAGAAATTGACTCAGACTCAACCAGTGCTAGAGTTCTAACAGTTGTATGGCCAATAAAAGACAAAGATGCGCTAGAATCGAACAATACTTTAACAGGAAATGAGTTAATAGAGAAAATACCAGTGACCACATCTCTACGAGCTTCTTCTTCACTAGCCGTCATCATATACAGCTTCCCTTTGCCCTTATTATCATTGTTGTTGGTCACCTGATTCCCAGATGGTGCCTGGTTATTTGCATTATTTGGTGGCTTGGAATAATTAGAGTTCCCTAACCCATTGTATGCGTTTCCACCATTCCCATTCCCATTCCTAGGCTTGTCCCCATAGTTCCCTTTCTTTTGACCATTGGGGTTAACCTTATTCTTCGAGTAGCACTCATACGCCTTATGCCCCAGTTTCCCACATTCACGACACTCCACTTTGTTACCCTCGCAATCTCTCCCAGGATGGTTGATTGGGCACTTCTTACACCCGTACACACGCTCGTGTCGGTTGTTGGTGTTATTATTGCGGTTGTTGTTATTATGTTGAGTGTTGTTGTTGTTGGGTCCCTTACCAAAGTTTCGTTGGAAGGTTTGGTTGTTTTGGTTCCCCCTGGTGCTTCTTTTCAAACCTTTGAACCTCGGGGTTTGGATTCTCCTTTCGTTTCTCCCCTTGTTTACCCCCTTCCTCTCGTTTCCTTATGGCATAAAGGTGGGCAGCTTTGCCAAAGACATGGTCCAATGAGGTGAAAGTATCTCCCCCAGTCTCCCTGCGAGTCAAGGGTGAGTCCTAACTCAAAACGTGAGGCCTTAGCTTCCTCGGTAGGGGCAATTTCAGGAGCAAATCTCATCAACTCAATGAATTTGCGATAATACTCCTCAACAATCGGGTTCCCTTGTTCTAGCATCATAAACTCCTGGGCTTTACGCTTCTTGAGGTATGGAGGGTAATACTTATCCCTCAGGGCTTTCTTGAAGGTTTCCCACCCAAAGTCAGGTTGTTTAAGGAGGTTGTCCTTAGCTTGGGTCCACCAAAAGTGAGCATCCCCCTGAAGGTAATAGCTTGCTAAGGGCACAGTCTTATCATCTCGGACAGGATAGGGTAAAGAACGGACTTATCAAACTCCCCAACCCAGTTTTCCAGTTCCTTCCGCCCCCTTTCCCATTCAGTATTGGTGGGTTCCTACGAACAACTTTTTCAGACAAGTCCCCATCCCGGTTATGACCCTGGGCTAGGTTAGCTGTGATCTACACTAGATCACGAATCGATTGCTCGACATTCAGAGAGGTATCAGGCGTGCCGCCTTGACGAACCATTCTGCGCTGAAAAATGATACAACGGTTGTTTCAGCGATATGCACATAGTCGTTTATTTATTTAACTACTACACATTGGCACATTTATATAACACATATTTATTGCGAACAATCATTAAGTCTCTATTGACTTGCAATATAAACATCTCTAATAAGACGTTACATCAACTAAAAGAATAAGATTGTTGTATTATTATTGAAAAAGGTAAAACTTATTGTTTCCAAGGAAAACATAATATGAATAAATAAAAGAATAAACGAATACTAATTTGCTACTTGGCATGCAAGCCTTATTAAAACTGAAATAAACGAATAAAATAATATTCTAATCCTAATTATATAATCAAAAGAAACTAAGGACTATAATGGTGAGCTTCGTCATCTGAATTAGGATTTTTTATTCCTTCTTCCATGTCAGCTTCGTCCTCAGAAGACTCATCATCCTCTATAGGTTCATCTTCCTCCAGAGGTTCCTCCTCCAGAGGTTCTTCTTCTATGGGCTCTTCTTCTGCTTCTTGGTCATTTTCCTCAATCGGATCCTCTTCAGCAGGCTCATTCTCATTAGGATCTCCCTCTTCTTCATTTCCATTAGGATTTCCCTCTTCTTCATTTCCCAAGTCGAGTATAGGTTCAGCATTATCTTCCCCAATCACTGCGATGAATGTCCTATTATTCCCCTCATCATCGGAAATGTAGATAACAGTTCTGAGGTTTGGCGCTATGTGGTTCTCAGGTATGAACTCATCCTCAAAAGTTTGGTACCTAGCTCTTTTTGCAGCTCTAAAGGACGCTTGCGGCTCAGATTTAACTCTAGGATTCTCATAATTCACATTAATTCTCGAGCTTTCCCCCACATGATAGGTTCCTCGAACTAAAGGTGATGAGGTAGATGGCTCCCAACTTCTTTTCTCACGAATTCTCCATTCATTTTCACAGTATTTAAGATCGGTAATAAAATGTCCTACAGTAGGAAGGTATTGGTTCCAGTAAGTGTGTTTGACCCTATTAAAATTTCCATTTTCTGTCCATATATCCCCATATCTACGGTGTACGAAAAGGTAAGGTTCCTCCTTAGGGACATACTGCAGCATAAAATATATTTTCTCCATTTCACTCTTTAGTCTAGTATCTCCCTGTAAGGTTCTATACTCCATAGCAGCTTTCATTTTATGGGCCCAGATGTCCCAATCTTCCGCTATTCGGTGTTTCATCAGGTGTTCCTTAGGACCTATGTCGTAAACCATCTGCGAATTTAAAGAAGGAAAATAGTCTAAGTTTTGTGAATTTAAGGTTTTTAAGTATACATTATATATAAACATATATAAGAGGTAAAACGATTATTTTCAATTTTAGAATCCCAAGTCAAAATATTTATAACAATTTATATGATTCTTTCCTAAAATATTCGAAATAAGGTTTTAGTTCAATACCTTTTCTGAAACATCTTTGGAATATTATATTAATTCGAACTTTTAGGCAATTAAAATATTTTTCTATCAAATTTTAGTGCCTTCAACCACTATCCTCGTACATCCTCCTACTCTATTCACATTTCAAAGATTCAAAAGAACCTTTCACCAATTCAATCAAGCAACCACACCACATTTCATATAATCAGACAAATAAAGGCAAGAAAGGCAGTACAAATAAAATCATTCCTATGATTTAATGCACGCAAAAGTAATCTATATGCTCTTATCCCATACTACCCATTTTAAAATCTTTTAAAACATCTTTTGAAAATAGGAACTTTTGGCTCTGATGACCAGTTGGTCTATTAGATGGAATGTAAATACGGTTTCGTTCCGTTCCACATCCATCACCTTAGTATGCATACCCCCAAAATCGTACGGAACCTTCCGCCTACTTGAGTTATCAAAATTTATAAGGACACTACTGTCGTCACAGTAGGCCTGCGTAGGAGTGTAGAACAAGTCCCACACTCCCCTCATTGTTCATTACTTGTAGGGAGTCCAACTACAAGTTATCGTCAATATCCTTCTTAATAATATTCATTCATACAACATTGAACATATAATCGTTAAATTCTTAGGTACATTGCTCAAATTCTCTAATTAAGAAATCTCTTGCAACATCCTTGTTACAACAATAAATCATATGCTTTCAATCCAATTCTCATTTCATGCTTGTAATGCGATAGAACTACGCATACCAATAATAACTCATTCCAACTCACAAGTCATACAACAAGGAAATACATACAGATTTCCAATTGATTTCATGTTACCAAACAATCTCATCAATCATAATCAACCACAGTTCCCTATCATGGTTCTAAGTTCCAATATAACAATCACAACCTAAACATGATACTAATATATCGAACTGAACTAGTACGCGTACGTACCTTGTAACGGAGAATCTTTGCTGCTTACTTAAACGTTCCGCTTATGAAATTGGGACCGACAAACCGCCGGCGACCACCACGACCTGCGGCTGACCTGCACCGGCGACCCCGACGACTCTCTGGCAGCGCTCGCGTCGACCCTCGTTCGCACCACCACCCGACTTCGCGTCGTACCCTAGCCTCACTCGACACACACACACGCAAGCTTCACTCTCGAACCACCACCTTGACGCGAACGAACCTCCCAGCAGCACACACCACACTCGCACCTCACCACGCTCGCACGCCGCCTCGCACCCGCCTCGAAACCGACGAATTCCGGAGAAGGGTAGCAGACGAAAATAAAAAAAAGAAGGGCAGCGTGAGGAGGGAGGAGAAGAGAGGAGAGAGAAAAGATCTTGAGAGTGAAGAGAGGAAAAGAAAAAAAAATGGCTGACCAAGTGAATAGGGTTTTCCAATTTTTTTTTTTCTCTCTTCCGTTTTATAGTATGAGAAACCTTAGTTTATTAGGATTCGTTTCCAAATCGAATTATGACTTACTTAACAAAACCGAATTAAAATATAATTAGGTACCAAGGTAGGTTGTATATTTAAATTATAACTGTAGGCTTACCTAAACTATACTATACTATACTTTACTTTCACTTCTACTTTATATTTTCTTATTTATAGCAAAATAACTCAAAAAATACGGAGTATTACACCGTTTTATCGGTAACAATGAACCTCCAGTTAAAGAGCCTTTTAGGGTTGAATCCGAGCTCAAAACCTAATCAAACTTGATATATGTTATGTTTGGGATGTTTTAAGGTTAAATTGGTCATTTTTTCCCAAAATATACGTGTCTTAATAAGGTAAGTTCCTTACATAGTAAAATCTGGCCAGCTAAAATATCAGTTCTACCTATCCTCAAAGAAAGCTTCTTAGTAGCTGCTTGAGTGTCGACCTCTTAAAGATCTTTGCATGCATGAAAGCCAACACATTAAGCTAACACCTCCAATAATAATCACTCAGAAACTCCAAGAAATCAACCTCACCTAGAAGAGGTTTCCCTCCCCATGGGTACCGCCAGAACAGGCCCTATAAAAGGGTGTCATGGTTTTTCGTCCTTTTCTCCTAAATTTTCTTCTTTAACACCTACTTCTCTGTACATAAAACTCTTCTAGACATAATTCCTTATCATTTAAAGCTTTTGTTAGATTTTCAAGCCTTGGGAAGTTGTAGAAAATTCCATAGGAACATAATAACAAATTGCTTTAAGTACAGCTTTGTATCTCTCTTGTACCTCGCTTAGTTATTTATGTTCTAAAACTTTTGTAAACTAATCCCTAGCACTTTACATATTTAGGGGAAGCTGTAGGAAGGATAAACCACTTGGAATAAAGAGTTTGAGTTACATTAAGCACCCTAAGTGAAGGTACACACTTAGTTTGGATTGTAACCTAGAGATTTTCCTACCTATGGTTAGATGATTGTTTCTTTCTATTTTGAAGCATGATTATGAAATGAAATATCTTCTGATATGCATATTAGTATGTGTGCTTTGAGTATATGACATGGATTTGGCATGCTATGGTTCACTTGAGATGTGTTTACTTATCCTAAGCTAGGCTTAAACACTAAATTGCCATGTTTATGCTTTTAAATGGAATTTGTTAAGTATATGGAATTTTATGGTAATGAAACACTAAATGTCTTGGTTTTAATCACGGAAGTGAGGCGTGAGCATACACCCGGGTTAGGGCGGGTATTCCCTAACTGTTACCCAACCAGGAGGGGAAATCCTGGCAGAAGTAGGACATGTCCGGGTTAAGTCTTGCAAGCAGAACAGTAACTCGCGGTCATATCATAAGATTGATCTTATGAAATCTCTAAGTAATTGAAGTGATTATGACTACTTGCTATTATGACTATGTGTTATCAATTAGTTTTCAAAATACATCTAAACTTGTATTTTCTATTATACAGTGTGTATTCAACTTTGTTGATAGTGTTGTCATTTCTGTGGCCTGTCACTTGGTGGGTGGCAGAGTCAAACTTTGTTGCAGGATTGTGTTGGAAGCCAAAATCGAGTTGAGAGCAAAGTTATGATTCGAATTGTGTATTATGGGATAAAGTCCGAGATTTAAGTTTGTATATAGAGGACTTTATTTAGAATTACTTACAATATAGATTATTCTTTTGCCATGGAATTTGAGATTGAATGACTATGTAATTGAAATCTTATATAAAGGATTTTGTTTTGTGGGCCCATAACCCACAAGTCCAGGATCGTATATTTCAGGTTATTTCCGCTATGAGTATTATCTAATTTATAAGTGATTATTATTGTTTTGGTGTTAATTGAGATTTGTGATTACTAAGCGAGTTAAGCTAGCAGCTCGGGAATTGGGCTGTTACAGAACTCGTGGAACTTAGAGTCAAAAGTATTTAAGAGTCAATAAGTCTGATGCATATTATTATCTTAATTTATAGGAATTTATTTAGAGTTCGTTTCTTAACAAATCTCTACTTGGTTAATTATTTATAAATAATATGCATTAGTTGTTTTAGGATAAGATATAGTTTTTAAATAAAAGATAAGTTTTAAATAAAATCAGTTTTAATTTAGGATTCTGATTTTAATATCTTTTATTTATATTTTATCTTATCAGGTTTTGGAAATAAAAAGCCTAGATTTATAATACGTATAATGAGTTTTGTTGAAAAAATTGTCTGTCTGTTCCTCTCTAAGGAACATAATGGTACTATTAATCTAAGTTAAAGGAACGAAGTAGCAGTTAAAGGAACTAGGCGTGTAGAATATTGTGCAACACTTAAAAGGAATTTGTTGAATTTTTAAAGGCTATATTTTAGGAAAATGATTTTATGTGTGTAACATGCTTGTTTTTAAGAGAATTTATTATAATGTTAATTTATTTATAAAGTTAACTTTGTATCGAAATGTTATATTTTATTTGGATTTGGAATATGATTTTTATTTGTTGGGTTGTAGTATATTTATTTAATTTAATTTTATGAAGATATTATTATTAAATCTATTTTGGGTTTTAAACATTTAGAATCGATTGCATGGTATTTGGCCCAAATAGGAAACTAAAGTAGATTTTTCCTTCCTCCTTTTTATGTTGTCGGTTAAGGAAGACTAACCCCCCTAGCCTTGTTATTAGTCGGCCAAACCCAAACCCTTACCCCATCAATCTCTCTCTTCGAACTCCCTCACCATCCCCGTGAAACCCCTCCTCTTCCCCGATCTCCCTGTCTCACCCCGAGTTTCTTTCTCTCCTTGTCGGAGTTTCCCACTGCTCGCCGGAGTCCTTCTCCTCTTGTGGTTGTGCTGTCCTCTCTCTCTCTCTCCTCCTGTGCGCGCTGGTCGTCGGCGTGACGCCGCCTTGTTGCCGGTACCGTTGTTTTGACTTGCCCCTGCTCGTGTCTTTCTTCCTCTTTTGTGGTCGTGCTGCCGTCGTCGGTGTTACTGCTGCTGTTACCACCGAATGTCATCGCCGCTACTGCTGTTCTTTCTCTCCTCTTGCGGTTGTTATCCTCCTGTCCCCTGATCGTCTCTCACCTCTGCGCGGTTGCTGCTGCTGTTTCTCGTCCAATTTTCGGCGTGTTGTCGCCATCCATGGTGGTTTGACAAAGGTACTAAACTAAGTCTGCCTTCCTATTTCCTTTACAAATCCAATTAACTTTGTTATGAATTGAAAGTGTTATTATAATGTTCATGTTATTATTTAAGTTTCAATTAATTTGTGTTTGCAAAGAAAGGGGTATATGATATGAATTTTAGTTGGTATTGATAAGTATACTTGGAATTAGTGATTTGAACATTCATCTTGGTTAATGGGTTCAAATTTGATAATGAGCCTTGTTAGCTTAATTCAGGTTTGATTTCATATATTAAGTTGGCAAAATCTGGTCATATATTGGTACACTAGATGATGCTAATGTTGCTTACTATGAATATGTGTTTTCAATCAATTTTATAGTTAAGGTTATTATCACATTATCATGTAGATGGTTGACTTAGAATTGAGTAATTCGATTATGAGATGATGGTTGTATTTGTTAAGTGAAGAATGTCCATAATAGAACCTTACTTTCATATAGTTCTATTTGTGCAGCGATATTACTTCAATTAGTAAGCGATTCTTTATGAAGGTTGATTGATTTAATATCATTTTATTTGGAGTTGACGAGCAATAGTACTATTTGTTAACTGATACTAATGTTATCGAGATGAACATGATTAAGTTTAAAAGGTAAAAACCAGTTCATGTATGGATGTACTAAATGTTGCTATTGTTACTGAATTTGTTTATGAATTGAATCAGCTTGGATGTCTTGGTTTCAGTATTATAATAGTGAAGAAGAAATGGTCTGGCTATAAGTTGTAAATTGTAATTCTGTTAAAGGCTTTCATCATAACAAATTCTATTACCTAGATATCGGGTTGAGTTAGTCTCGTCGAAGAAATATTGTCAATCCCATTAGTAAGTAGTTATATTAGGAAGAGTAATTGCTTAGTGTATCTAAATGGAATGCAGTGATGTGATGTAAGTGATTAATTATATAGTGTGAACTATAAAATCATGCTTGTGCGTTAGTTTTGTGATTATTGAAAAGATATTAACTAGAATAGATCTATAAATGAATTAAAAACATTGTTATTGCTGATATAATAGAGTTAGCTTTGGAGATGCAGTTTTTAATTAGCTTCTAATGGATGGATGTCACTAGATTGGTGAAAGTGTTTATATCAAAAATGTTCATCGGATTAGTTTATTTATCTGGAGCTTAATAAGATTAGCTATTGATTGTTGTTAAGATGAGTTTCGAGAATAATTGGAGGATATTTATGAAGAGGAAAAAGAGTATATAAATTAATTAGAGTTGCTGAGCATTGGAGTAGATTGTAAAAGAGAATTAATTTAATTAGTTTTCCCACATGAAGTTAGAAAAGGATTAATTAGTAATTGGTAATAATAACATTATTGGATAGATTGTTGAGGTTGTGATCGTAAAGGAATTTCAGTTTTTTAGACCACCTGGTTAGTATTTACTAAAGTGTGTTAGTACGTGAGTTTAAGTAAATGAATATATGTTGTGAATTCCCTTAAAGATATCTCGTGTATATGATTGCATAATTTTTAATCAGAAACGAGGTAGACTGGTTATATGTAAGTATGAGTATGGTTTGTACTAATATATTGTTACTGATTTTGTTAATCAGAACTCAACTTATGATATTCCCTGAACCATGTTTAATTGCTTTCAATCAACCTTTGATTGGTGAAACTTAGTAGTGAAGTTTAACTTAACTCTCCTTAGTTAATTCTAAGTGAGAGACCTATTACAAGTATTGTTGGTGTTTGATAATTATTACTGTTATTATTGAGATGAGTCTACATCGATATTTGTAAAGTGGAAAAGAATATAAACTATTTAAATGCAAGAGTATGAGTTATGCGTAAGTGGTTTAGTAACTATCGTTAGTTAATTCTAACTGAGAGACCCTTTTGTCATTGTGATGGATGTGTTGTTGAATATGATTATTTACTAGTTCTTGTGATTCATAAGTTTTATGATTGGAATTGAATTGGACGTAAATGCATGAATATATTGAACTTGAAATACGTATGAAGGTACTATGATATATGAGAGTAATTCTCTAAAGCGAAGTCCTCTAATATGGTTGGCTGTTCAAAAGATGTTAAGAATTACTAATACTATTAGATGAGTTATATGAATGATCTGATTGAGTTATGAATGACAATCAAAAGGAATCTAAAGGGGAAAGTAGCCTCGTCTGAGTCGACTGATGAGGTGATATGAACAGTACCCCATGGACTGTGAACCTTGGGGGGGCCCACAGGGAAACCTGCCCATTGCTCTGTGGGGTGATAATCGAGCGATATATCAGGTAATGTGAAACCTGTGGATGGCTGATTGAATCAGTGGAAAAAATGTGCTCCGGACTAGTCGCGGTTATTGGCCAAAAGTAAAGCGAATGGTTGGGTGACGACCCCCACTGTCGGAGTGTAAGCTTTGTCTCCTCCGCCGCGTTCTCTTTCCCCTTAGTTAAAAAGAAAGTTACTCAAAGTATGAAAGTTATTTTGATATTGGATTCCTGATAAGGAATCGTATCATGGTAAGCTGTTTCGATATTGGATTCCCGATAAGGAATCATATCAGGTAAGTAATAAATATTTATTCAGTAATTGAATATGAACATCGATATTGGTTTCCTGATAGGGAAGCATATCATGGTAAGTTATGCCCGATAAGGAATCATATCTTGTTATTGGATTCCCGATAAGGAATCGTTATAGTGAAAGTTGTTATGTTATTTATTGCCTGATAATTATTTGTTTATCACAGTATAAGTAAATGATTGATAAGAGTATGAAAGCATAAGTTTGGATTTCCGTTAAGAAATCGACTAAAGGAAATGAAGAATATTGTTATATCAAAGTTGGTGACCTTAAATTCCTTATAAGGAATCATGGTAAGTTGAAAGGTTGATTAATAAGAATATATGGAACATGTCTCTGTTGGGAGTCCCCTTACTGTGTTTGTTAATATGTGATTGATAGTGTATTATGAAATGAGGAATTGCATAAAAATATAATATGTATGTTCAACAAGAATTGTTGTTAAGCATGCTGTGATGGATGTGATTGTTGAACTTATGTTGGTTGTGTGAGAGTCATTTTCAAGTAAACGCCACCAAAGCATGTGTTAATCTTATGTATGCGTTTAGTACTCACCTTTGCTGATGTGTGTATATTGTTTTGTCATTTCTGTGGCCTGTAACTTGGTGGGTGGCAGTTTCCCTAAATGTTTCAGGTTGAAGTCTCAGGTTAATCTTTCTAAAATTGAAGCCGCTACATGTTGGAAGACTACTTGTGTTGTACTGTTTTCGAAGCGAGGACGCTCGATTTTGTATTAGTTCTTTATTTTCTATTTCTACATTAAAGAGTCGATAGTGCTCCTGATTCTCTATTGGTGTTGCTTCGCGAAAGCGTTGAGGTTGTTGAGTTCTTGGAGTTGGATTTAATCGATATTGTGAACAGGTTTAAACTATTTCCTGATTTAGGGTTGTCCTATTTTCAAAGGAAACTCTGCCGGATTTTCTAGGGAGATTTATTAGAATAGAGTCAGAGAATCAGGGCTTGTTGTAATAGTTAATTAATTTGAATAGAATTGGAATTGAGTTCCATATTCTCCGATGTTGTTCGGTGAGTGTGATGGCAATAGTCCGGGTTATCTCGACTAGAGTCTCTTCTGCTGTGCTTAGATCTCTGTAAGCTGGTCGGGAGAATCCGGGTTGTTACAATGTGGTTCAAATCTGATATTAAAGGAAATATCTTTTATGGATAAGATTTTATATTTATTCCAAAATATAATCATTTTCGGATATAAAAGAAAATCCTTTAAAGATATTATTTGATAAAAAGATTTAATTTTAGTGTTATTAATAAAAATAGTTTTTAATTAAAAACTACATTTAAAATATTGTTGCATAAGTGAATGGTAGATTTTAGGAAGCTGTGACATTTCCGTCTCGCACGTTCAACTAAGATCGTGGAGATCATGGATAACAAAAGGAACGTGTTCCTCTAGTTGATGAACATCATGGGAAAATGGTTTAATCACTAACACATGATTAATCCCACATTCATTCTAAATGACGGCTATAAATAGACAAGTTCAATTAAGTTTCAAATTGTCTGACTGGTATCATTCCATAGGGTATGACTTGGGTCATTCCATTAGGTCTGGCTTTAGGAATAATATTACAAAAGAATTATGTTTTTCTATTCCTTGTTTTGAGTCAGTTCCTATGAGTTCCAAGTTCCTATAAGTGCCATGTTCATTTACAGTTCTTGAGTTTCTACATACTAGAATTAAGCTATATTATCAAATGTTTGTATTTGAGTTTGGGGTTAAAGGGTTTGAGTGAATTCTTAAAATGGGGACTTGGTTAAGAGTTTGAGTGAATTCTTGTATCAAGTTCGAGTTAGGAACTTAAGTAAGTTCTTATTGTTTATGCGTAGACTAAGGGTGAAGTCTATCTAGGGGTGAAGGGTTTGAGTAAACCATTTGTAAAGAGTTGTGGGAACTCTAGAAAGACTTAGAGTTAAGTCTAGAGTATAGAGTGGAGATTGTGATAGAGTTAGAGTTCCTAGTGGAACTTGTGAGAGAGTTTGAGTTCCGAGGGGAACTTGCAAATGTAATAGGTTGAAACAAAGGAGGTTTCCTATTATAGTGAAGAGTTTAAATCCCGAGTAGGTCGTTGTTTTTCTTCTTGTATTGAGACAAGAAGTTTCTATGTAAAAATCTCTCTTGCACTTTCAGATCCTTATTGCTTATGTTTTAAATTCCGCATTATTTGGGCAATAAGTTCCACACTACAATTCACCCCCTCTTGTAGTGTTCCTAGTAAAATAACAATTGGTATCAGAGCCGGAACTCAGTGATAAGCAGGAAACCCTATTGAGTTATGTTCCTGCAAGAAGAAGGAACTCGTACGAGAAACGAACTCGTACGAGAAAGGAACTCCACCCTACGTCATTCAAAGGAACATTTGGAAGCTGACTTTTTATCATCAATTTAAAGTCACTCAAGGATTATCAACGACCCCTTTGATGTAAGTATCTCTTACTTGAGATATTTTTTATACGCATATATTAATTTGAAACTTGTTCCTTATAGTATTTCTAGTAAAAAAATTTATTTGGCTTTGATTTTTTTATAGCAATTTTGGATAACTTTAAAACTGTTTTTTAAAGACAAAATTCAAATTTCCAGATTGTTTTTAAATATCAAAGAATCATTATACTAGCAATGGTTCAAGGAACGACTCGTATGGAACAATCCATATTTGTTACTCTTGGAACTTGGTTTCCCATCTTTAGGGAAATCCATTATCTTTGGCATGTTATATTGCGCTCATATTATTCTTCATTTGCCAAATGATAGTGTTATTATGCATCATGAATATGGATATTTTATATTGCTCTTACTAACAAGAAAGGACCCAACATATATTTTGGTACCAAAAACCAATAACTTGCTTATTTTGCAGGTCATGTGAAAGGAACCTACATCTATTGATGTAAAGGTTGTTTCTAGAAAGTAGTTCTAGACATGCGTTCCTCTCACTACAAAAGCTGGAAAAAGTATGTAAGAGGTAAAATATATTTTTTAGGAAATTGGGTAATAATCTTTACATACTACTATATATCTTGGTCATTATTATTCTCAAATATATATTTTAATATCCCTTATTAATACATGATTGTAGAAGGTTATGAAAGATAAGTTGTTTTATGGGTTTTACATATATATGAATTATTTCAATCCAACTTCTCTTCAAGTTTTGTGCAAGTATAATTATATTTTCTAGGTTTGACTATGGAGATAATTAATATTGGTAAAGGAACTTGCAGACGTTATAAAAGAATGATCGTCAGTTCCTCTAAAAGGAACAGACGTATTGGCATAACTAAAATGAACCAAAGGAACTCTAATATAGTCATAGGAACATAGTAATTACGAATGAATCAACAGATCTATTAACTGATATTCACGTCCTAATGAAAATAAAAGTTTAAGGCTAAAATCTAGGAAGGTTTTAGGGAAAAAGATTTTGGCTAAGTTAAAACATTTTAAGAAAATCTTTTTGGTTATTGAAAGATTTTATTTTATTTGAAAAATTAAATCTTTTATATTTAAAGAAAAATCTTCTTAGATATTATTAAAAAGAATTGAAATTAAACTTTTATTTAGGATAAGAGAAAATAATAAGAGATCATGCTTAACAAATTCCTAGAATTTAGGAAAGTGAGATACTAGATATAACACGTTCAATTGAACGTACACAAAGTGGCGCATGATGCGCTTGTTCCTCAAGCAAAGGAACAACGTATTCTAGAGCCACAAATACATGATCCTATGATCTAATCTCACGTTTAATCCAAATGACTATTATATAAGAACTTAATTAATGAAGTTCTAAGTGTGCCTGGCTAAGTGATTAAGTGAGTTAAGTAATTAAAGTATCAGTGCATTTATTCTCTTATAATAGTCAATTGCTCCTATTGTCTACTTATTCTATCTCCACCAAATTAAATGCATATAATTAGTTTCCCAAATCAAGAAACATTGACTGTTGGTTTGAAGGAAGCGATGGCAAACCAAGATTAGTGGAATTATTTAATGGTATAGGAACATTCCAACATTTGGCACAAGTTCCTAATTCTTTTGAAATTTATCTTAGTTCAGTTGAACAAAGCATAAGTTCCTTTTCATATGAGACTATATTTTTAAGGGACTTTATCTCATTTTATGCTTTAACTATATTATCTCTTTTGACTAACCTACTAACAATAAAATGCACAAAGTATTTTTTTTTTGGGTTTGCTTTACATATTATATTTCTTAGTTTATGACAACCAAAAATGAAGGAACAAACAATGTTTAGTGATGGGGAACAACTCGTAAGATATAGCTCGACAACGAGTGTTCCAAGCCTATGATGATAGACAAACCAATATTACTCTCGCTATATGCTTATGATGAAGGAACTGTAGCTTCATAAACCAACGTAGAATGGTAAGATTGTTTAATAATCAAATGTTGGTAAGTTAAGTTCATGTTCCATTGTATATATCTTTATTGTCGAGTTAATGAAGCACATTTTTTTTAAAGTTTTTAAAAGTTCACTAACCCTGGTTGTTTTGCAATTAAATTGCGTCATCAATAAAAGCTAGAAATATCATACTTGAAGGGAATCAAGTAGGGAACACATACTTTGTGGATCTCAATTTGGTTCCTAACAACAGCATGACATTACTAGTCATTATTGAAGATGATCTACTTATATCTTTCAAAATGATAACATTCTAACTCCATCGTGGTTGACAAACTTAGACCAAGGAGCTTGAGTATAGGTATATCTTATATCTAGTTTCTAAACGATAAAGTTGGTTAATTATGTCCATGAAGATAGTATGTGATCTTATATTCTTTCAAAAAATTTGGTGTGCACCACAAATTCTTAGAACCTTTTCATGTGAATTTGCGTAGCATCTTAAGTATTTAAATTAAAATTTTGAAGGAGATTTGTCTTGGTTGTAGTTGATATTTATTTAAGGAACACTTGATTCTTTTCTTTAATAGCAAAGATGAATATTCCACAGAATGTGTAATCATCGCTAAGAAGATTAAAAGTTTAAGTGGTCATAAATTATTATATTCGAGATCTAACCATGGAACCAAGTTCCAAACAAGTTTGGTGATTTTGCAGGAAACAATGTACTGACTACAAGCTTTCAAAGTGAAGAAAATTATAACCAGAAAGGAACTTCTGGACAAAAGTCGTCAATACTACTTCCTAATCATCAACAAGGATATAATCATCAACAAGGATATGATTACATCTTTGATCAACAAGACACACTACGAACTCAAAAAGTAGAAGATTATACTAAGGAAGTTTGATGATGTAAGTGAAGAGGCGATGTTCCTGTGATGTGCCTTCAATTGCAAAGCATACCAACTTTACAACAAATAAAACAATGTGCACAGTAATGAGTGAGCATATTATTTTGATTGAAACTAACTTGTTTATTCCCAGTAAACAAGTTAAAGATAGTTTTTATGTTGAACTCACAAGTTCCTATGGGGCAATGAGTTCCTAACATGAAATATGTCACTCTGAAAAGCAACAATAGCCAACTATATGACCTGATAAAGAAGAGCTTAAAAATAAAGACCAAGTTCAAATTCCTAAAATAGAAGTTCAACTCAATCAATATGTGAAAGCGAGTTCCTATACAATTAGTAGGAACAGGCAGTTCCGTACTTCCAGTAATCGTGTTCCTTGCCTCTAACTGGAAGATAAGAAGTATTCATGTGATTCATTTGCAGTGACATTGACTAAGGAACTCTATAAAGGTTAGTTGTTAAGAGGAACAACTAAACAAAGGTATTGACTTTGAGGTAACTTTTATTCATGTAGCTAGGTTATAAGATCATTGTCTATTATTTACTATTGTTGCTTACATGGGATTTAGATTGTTCCAAATAGATTTTCAATGTGTTCCAAATAAATATTTCATGGAAATCTATGTGGAACAACATCAATTTTCTTCTTGAAAAATGATTTCAAAATTAACAATAATTTTTGTTTTCAAGAGGAATAGACTTAGTAAGTTCTACATCATAATATGAATAATATTTTTGGTACAACTAACTATTTTATGCAAGGGTTTTTGTTAATCTTATAAGCAAATGTGTACACGAGCATGATAAGGGAGCACAACTACTATCTCGGAACATAATGATGCAATGACATGTCAAGGATTTTTTGAAGAATGATGAGAATGAGCCGAGTTGAAATGAAAGTTTCCATCAGATGTGAAGATATCAAAATGATGGAACTAGCAGTTCAGGAACTCAAAAGTAAGTCATCAAAATCAGTCCAGTACTTGAGGTAATTTTATATTCATGGTGAAATGTGACTTAAGTTATGATGTTCCTATTCACATTGTATTATGATTAATAAATTACATTGTTAAATTATTAATATGAATGCATAACTTTTATAAGTCTTGTTTTACATTATGTGAATATATGTTCTTTATAATTTCACCTATTTTTGGACTATTTGGGGGAACAAGACTTAATGAAGTATGACTTGAGTATAAACATGTTCTTTGCCAAAAGTTTTGTCGAATTGGGCTCTTACACATACTAAAATAAAGTGAATATATGCACACTAGAGTAAATATGTTACACTTAATTTTTGTGTCGTAAAGGCATACTCACTTGCCTAAGAGTGTTAGAGGTCTCATAATAGAACTATGGATGCTATCTAACATGAAAATCCTAAGTTGCCAAAGGTACAATGAAAGAAACCTTGATGGAATAAGACAGGTAATTTCTCATAATATATTCCTTTAACTTTTATAGGGAACAAACCTATTCTTAACCAACTATAATCAGTTCACATCACATTTCTTCAAATACCCTTTAACTGATTAATTCCTCATTCCATTCATATCTTGTCACTTCAAATATCCTAATTCCCATGTGCTCTAATTTAAAATTCATGACTTTTTATGGTTCAACGATGCATAAAGAGTGATAAATAGTAAATACATTTTGAGGGGGAAGTTGTGGAAGAAGTGAGAAGAAAGTATTTTGTGATTTATCAGTTGATGCTCAAAAGGATATATTATCAGATGGAACTAATCATATAAGTTCGTAATGATGAAGGAATGGTAAGGAACTCAGGGGGAATAAGGAAGAAATTAATATAAAATGTGACATTTTAGGACAAATGCAATAACTTGTAATGACACCCTTGTTTATAACAAAAAAAAAAGGGAATGAAAAAAAAGGTAAACAAGGGTGATCAAATCTTTATTATTTCCTAGAAGTCAATATTTGATATGGTTGTAAAAATGCTTACTCATGGATTTGATGATTTGAGAAGAGGAACATAAGTGAAAGATGAAGAACTTGATTAGAAAGATGAATTCATTAAAGTTTCTTCGTGCAATCATGAGTTCCTTACGGTTGGTTGGTTGAGTAAAAGTGAACTTGATATATATATATATATATATATATATATATATATATATATATATATATATATATATATATAAGGTGAATGTGTGTGAAGTTTGGCAGAGATTTCATCGTGTGATGTGAAGTGATCAACTCTAATTATTGTTGAGAACCTCTTATTAAAAGTCTAAACTATAGAGCACACTATATATCTCAAGTTCCCTCTACTCAAATTGTTCCATAAACTTCTTTCATATTTCTTTGAGCCGGATATTACAATCTCTTAATCCTTCTTGACTTTCAAATCTTATTTTTGCTTGAATTTTATTTTCTTATTTATCAAGTTCCTTCAATGGTTTTTGAAGTTGGGTCTTTGGATTGTGAGTCGGAAATTCGTCTAGCACATGCTTCCGAAGTTTGAAAAATTGAGATTCTTGAGGCTTTTGGGACTAACAAGTGATTAACCATTATGGTGGTAAGTGTATCATATAACAATAAATGTATATGATTTACCTAAAACATATGTGTGTAAGATGTTCCTTTTCGATAATGACAAAAGGGGGAATAATATGTATGATGCTTATGATCAAGTATAGTTAAGTCTAAATCCTTATATATGATAAAAGTTATTTGTCTGATGTGTTTATCTATGTTGATATCCTTCATATACATGCATGACTTGTTAGTTAAGGGGGATTAATGTACATCGTTTATTGTTTAATTTGTGATAAGCATTATTTGTTTTTCATCATCAAAAGGAGGAAATTGTTGAGTCATGTAGTATTTTGATGATTGTAAACAAATGATGATTATCTAGCTAACATGTGTGTTTGAGATGTGCATATTACATTAACATAGAACAAGTCATGGCAGGTTGAATATATCACAAAGTTCCTAGAAGAGTTCCAATAAGGAACACAAAACAGAGCGGTTCCTAGGTACATCCTAAGAATAACATTGAATATGAAGTTCCGGAGTAGTTTCTGAGTGGGAGCAGCAAGATGACGTTTCAGAGTTGAAGCAAGAAGTTCCTGAGTAGGAACTGTGAATGCGAAGTTCCTTAAAGGAACTAGCACACCGAAGTTCCAGAGATGGAGCTATCAACATGCGGTTCTTGAGTTGGAGCAACATGGAGCATGAAGACAAAAAATATGAGTTTATTTTCTAGGATTCAGGTAAGTATGTGGAAACATGAAAGGTAATAGAACAAGGTCAAAAGGAACTCGTAAGGTCAAAAGGAACTTGTGGAACTTAGAGTCAAAAGTACTTAAGAGTCAATAAGTCTGATGGATATTATTATCTTAATCTATAGGAATTTATTTAGAGTTTGTTTCTTAACAAATCTCTACTTGGTTAATTATTTATAAATAATATGCATTAGCTGTTTTAGGATAAGATATAGTTTTTAAATAAAAGATAAGATTTAAATAAAATAGTTTTAAATAAAATCGGTTTTAATTTAGGATTCTGATTTTGATATCTTTTATTTATATTTTATCTTATCAGGTTTTGGAAAATAAAAAGCCTAGATTTATAATACGTATAATGAGTTTTGTTGAAAAAGTTGTCTGTCTGTTCCTCTCTAAGGAACAGACGTGCTGGTACTATTAATCTAAGTTAAAGGAACGAAGTAGCAGTTCAAAGGAACTAGGCGCGTAAAATATTGTGCAACGCTTAAAAGGAATCTGTTGAATTTTTAAAGGCTATATTTTAGGAAAATGATTTTATGTGGTTAAAATATGATATTAAAGGAAAAATCTTTTATGGAAAAAATTTTATCTTTATTCCAAAATAAAATCATTTTCGGATTTAAAAGAAAATCCTTTAAAGATATTATTTGATAAAAATATTTAATTTTAGTTTTATTAATTAAAATAGTTTTTAATTAAAAACTACATTTAAAATATTGTTGCATAAGTGAATGCTAGATTTTAGGAAGCAGTAACATTTCCATCTCGCACGTTCAACCGAGATCGTGGAGATCATGGGTAATAAAAGGAACGTGTTCCTCTAATTGATGAACATCATGGGAAAATGGTTTAACCACTAACACATGATTAATCCCACGTTCATTCTAAATGACTGCTATAAATAGACGAGTTCAATTTAGTTTTAAATTATTTGATTGGTGTCATTCCATAGGGTATGACTTGTGTCATTCCATAAGGTCTGACTTTAGGAATAATGTTACAAAAGAATTATGTTTTTCTATTCCTTGTTTTGAGTCAGTTCCTATGAGTTCCAAGTTCCTAAGAGTGCCATGTTCATTTACAGTTCTTGAGTTTCTACATACTAGAATTAAACTATATTGTCAAATGTCTGTATTTGAGTTTGGGGTTAAAGGGTTTGAGTGAACTCTTGTAATGGGGACTTGGTTAAGAGTTTGAGTGAATTCTTGTATCAAGTTCGAGTTAGGAACTTGAGTAAGTTCTTATTGTTTATGCGTAGACTAAGGATGAAGTCTATCTAGGGGTGAAGGGTTTGAGTAAACCATTTCTAAAGAGTTGTGGGAACTCTTGAAAGACTTAGAGTTAAGTCTAGAGTATAGAGTGGAGATTGTGAGAGAGTTAGAGTTCCTAGTGGAACTTGTGAGAGAGTTTGAGTTCCTAGGGGAACTTGCGAATGTAATAGGTTGAAACAGAGGAGGTTTCCTATTATAGTGAAGAGTTTAAATCCCAAGTAGATAGTTGTTTTTCTTCTTGTATTGAGACAAGAAGTTTCCACGTAAAAGTCTCTCTTGCACTTTCAGTTCCTTATTGCTTATGTTTTAAATTCCGAATTATTTGGGCAATAAGTTCCACATTACAATTTACCCCCTCTTGTCGTGTTCCTAGTAAAATAACAAAACAGGTCATCGGTTGTATGACTTATTTATAGTAAATGAGTATAAAAGATAGACTTACTCCAAAACAATCAAAAGCTTGCCTTACTTTGGGAAGACCAAGCAAAGGTTGGCTTATTTAAAATAACGTTTTCCTGAAAAATAGACAATCTAGTCTAGTATTAATATTTCAGATATAATAGTCATAAGCCATCTCCCCGGCGACGACGCCAAAATTTGAAAGGCTAGCTAAAGTCATATCACCTAATAAAAAATAAACCTAAGGTCCACTAACTGGGTAGTCAGGAAGTCTGGATCAAATCCATAGGGAGAGAGCTTCACTATTACGTCTAAACTCTAATACTAAACTAACTAGCTAGATCAGATAAAAAGGAGTTTGTTTACTACTAATTGCAAATAATCAAATCAAGAAATATCAAATAAGGAAAATGTTAGGGAAATGGTTCACCATGTATGCAATTCAGTATATCAAGAATGATCGAATAAACTCAATAAATCAATCTGAGTAGGGCACATGTAATTTATCTCGAACATTATTACCTCCATTGAAGCTCAATAAGCCGCTCTCGCACGTTCATAGATTGCTAAGCATAATATTTAGAGCCTATACAAAATCCTACCTATCGGTCTATAACTTTATATTGCAATAATAATCAATAAAGTTGGCTAAACTTGTAGATTAACAAAGGGAAATTCTACATGGTGGCCTCCTATTTTGGGTAATTCTACTTGGTGGCAGGTAAAAAAAAAATTTATACCAAGTAACCTCCTACTTTAGGTAATTATACCTAGTGACCTTCATTTACTTAAAACACAACTAGCCCATCATTTTAAATAGATTTACTAACCTACCCCTCTACTTAATTATAATTTTTAATTAAAAAACCCCATTCTCTCATACTCCCACCTTACCATATCAACTGTTTAATTTTTACTTCTGGGTGCAAAAGAGGGAAGACAACAAAAAGATAGAAGTAGCAAAAGCTATTGTGACCAAATTCTTACACGAGGAACAAAGATTCTAACAAAGAACCTACATCATTTTGATAATCCCACGAAGTCTATAATGAACCCAAAAAATAAAATAAAATAAAATAAAATAAAATAAAAAAGTTTCAAGCTTTCTTCGCTGCTGAAGGTTCATCAATGGAGGTTTTTCAAGCCACTAATCCTTTGTCTTGGACTACTTCCATCTCTAAGCCCCCTTTCCTTTCAATTCTCCCCCAATTCCTAGGTTTACTTTTTTTTTATACTATCTCTGAAATTCACACAGTTTCAATCCTTTTCTTGTTTTAATTTTGTCAATTTTTTACATGGTTTTGAGGCCAGAAAATTCAGCCTATTATGTCTCAGCAAAATGGGTCTAACCCTTCTTCTAAGGTGCTGCATTTCTTATAAATCTTCAATCACAAGTTAATAATTTTATTTAGACGACATTTTGTATGAATTTTGGTTATGTTTATAGAGAAAGTACTTTTTTTTACTGCTTGTTCATAGGACAATCACATGTTTGTATCAATAATGCCTCATTTTATTTGCATCAATCATTGATGATGATAATCCGACGGCAAAACTTGATCTTAACGATGCTGCGAAGGAGGGAAATGAATCCTTGATTAAACCGAAAAGTGTTTAGAAGTGAAGAAGATGAAACAAAAAGGGGAGTGTCTGATGCCTGATTTCATTTGCTTATACTCGTGATGAATTGTTTGATATTGTTGGAATTAGGGTAATTAACTAGGGGTAGGTTAGTAAATTTACTTTAAATGATGGGTTAGCTATGTCTAAGGCCATTAAGTATAATTAGTTAAAGTAGGAGGTCACTTAGTATAAAAAATTTTTTTGGCTGCTACCAAGTAGAAAAACCTAAAGTATGAGGCCACCATGTAGAATTTCTCAATAACAAAACTAACTCAATATTAAGAATAAGACGAAATCCCCAGCAAAACAATAAGTCAATCAATCCGTCATTCGTAGTTAGTGAAAATGTAATTATAATAGTATAAACAAATATGATGAAAAAATGATAAATAATTAAGGGGAATTGTAAGAAAAGAGAGATAATACCAATCAAAGCACAAATCTTGAAAACAATTACTTCTATTGAAATCTTCTATGTGCTTCAGAATGAAAATAATCTTGAAAGCTAGACCTAGAGTTCTTTCGAGAATAAGAGTACTTAGAAAACTAATTAGCTAAATAATAACACAAAATGTGGTTTTTCCCCCCACTTAAAGGAGAAGTATTTAAATTAAAACAATAAATTGTACAACTCGCGCAATAAAACTGCAGAATTATCGACCTGCCCGCGCAGCCGAGGTGGATTCCGTCGGATCGGGCGGTCATGAGGTCAATGTTTTCGTAGAAGTGAAACAACGATCCGCCCGACAGATCAAAATCCGCCGTACCGGGCCCGCAACAAAGCATCAAAACTGCTCATCTTTGAAAATTCATAACTTTCTCATCTCTTATTGAAAATTTGGTGTGTGACCATATTAGGATTTTATTTTAATACCGCAAGTGAACAGTGTCATAGCACATACGAGTCAAACTGAGGAAGGTGCAGGATTAAACACTAGTTGAATCTAGACTACGAAATAGCTACACAATTCAAATATCAAGAAAGGTCTATTAACTAATATCTAAACTAATATAAGATATGACAAACTATTATATATATGATAATAAGACACTAAGATTAAGAATCACTACTAATATGAATTGATCAGAACATAACTCACATCCTAGTTATTCAACTATAGCTTAATTAGGCGAGATTGATGTTCCCATATGACTCAACAATAAAGCATAGCTGCGAATGAATCGAAACTAAATCCTTAGTCATTCATCAATACCTAAAACAACTCACTTTCATGATATTGAAAGGCCTAACTCACATGTATGTCTCCTATTCTCATGGCTTACAAACATAATAAGAAGCATTGAAAACCAATGTCAAACGATTCCCAATTCCAGTTCTCACCTATTTTCAATGGAGAATTCAAATGAATAACAAGATTATCTAAATCAAGACCTAACTTTCGTTGATGAACTCAATTAATAAAATAACAATTTAGCAACAAACAAATAATCCTAACTTCAACTCCAACTTTCGTTGATAATTTAAAACTAAGGCTAAATCGGAATGCAAAATTGACAAACAAGAACAATCTTATCAAATCCTAAGCATATAACACAATAACATGGGAATTAGAGAAAATTTACATGATCAATCCATATTATGGCTCAACTCAATCTTAGATAGAAGACTACTCACTAATCATGGCAATAAAATCAACAAATATAACTGAAAACATGATAAATGAACAGCAGAGAAAAGGGAGTGTAAAACTTGATTAATAGTGCTTGAATGGTAGATGAATCCCAATACTCGATCAAAGACACAAAGTTCAAACTCCAAGCTTGCAAAAAATAAAAAACTAAACTAGGGCTAAAAACCAAAAATAACGTAATTATCCTCTACAAAAAACAATCCCAAGTATTTATATTTTTCGAAAAACTAACTAAAATAAAAATCGTGAATACAACATTAAGAAAACCGCAATCCGCATCCACCGCGATCTGCGGTAAGCTCACTACTACAAAATAGGGCTATGGCAACACTCTTTTATGCAACATTTTTACTGGCGTTGCTATATCATTACTATTGCAACATTTAGATAATTATTAATATAAGTAGACTTTGACTTTGGAAAAACATTGCTAAAGAAAAACTATTTCAACAGTAATATATTATGACTATTTTATTTCAACAGTGTTTAGTTTTTTAATTTTTTGATGAGATATTGCAACGTTTTTTTTTGTCAAGCATCTAAAACAAGTTAAAAATAAGTTCAATTGAGCACTTCTTTTTGGTTTCCCTCCCCCCTTTTTTTAACGATTTTGCTCACCCAAAACCCTTTGAGACACTTTCTTCCTGCCTTTGCGTTTTGGTTCTTTTTCGCCCTCCTCGTCGTTGTCTTTGATCTTTCATCATCGTTTCGTGAAGCATTAGAAGATTGTAGATTGACGTTTCTAACTTGGCTATTGGGTGTAATAGGCTTTTTTTTAAAGCATTTATGAAATGCTAATTATATTTATTATTTTAATTATGTTTCATATATTCTTATTTTATTGGGGTTGGAGTATTTTTTTTATTTGTCGTGCTTTTAATATAATTATTTATTTAATTTTATGAAGTTATTATTACCATTAAAATTAATTTGAGTTTTAGTTATTTATAATTTGTTTGAGTTGTCTTTAGCCAAATGGGAAAATAAAGCAGGCTCCTATCTTTGTTTTTTCCCCTTTGTCGGTTTACTTTGGATAAGTAGATAACCCAAACCCCATTTGTTTCTTTTCTGTCGGTTAGATGACCCAAACCCCCACCCCTTCTCAAACACTCTATCGATCTCCTCTTTACCCATCAAACCCTCACCCTCTTCTTTCTCTTGCCACGACTCCCTCAAACCCTCGTGATTCCTCTCTCTCCCTTCGCACCTCCCTGCTTCCTCCAACCCCCAACAGCCTCGCCGACACTTCCCTCTTCCCACCAGAGCTTCTCCCTTCTCGCCGCCACAATTTAGGGTGTTGTTATTCCCCTTCTTTCGTTGTTGTTGACTTGTTGTGCGGTTAGCGCTGCTACTAGGTGGTGCTGCAGCCACACCCGCATGCCGCTGAGTCGTTGTGTTGCTGAAGCTGTTTCCGCTCTTCCCCCTTTTCTTCTGGTCACACCTCCGCTTCGGTGCTTCCTCCCCTCTGTTGCGCTGTTGCTGCTCATGATTGTCGTGCGGTGCTGTCGGCGTCCTATGGCTGTGTGTTGATGTTTGCGACAACGTACTAAAGGTACTTCCCCTCTTGTGTTGTGAGACGTATTTGGTTCCCCTTTGTGTTGCATCTAATTTTCAATGTTCTACCTCTATGGAAGTTAAGTGAGTATTTAGTTGGTTGCTTGTTCTTTGTTGGTGGTTGTTTGTTAATTGTACAATATGAAGCATAATTTCTTGCTTGACTTAGTATTCATTAGTGAGGTTACATGAATTGCTCACATGCTTGACAAACTATTAAACTGATTCATATGTCTCAATTGTGTGTTTCGTTTTTACTGTTTCTTTACCTTAATAATTCATATTATAAATGGAGTAATATGGTAAAGTTATATTGTTTAATTGGTTATCATTGAGCTAAGTTAAAACTTAAGATTACTTAAGTAAGTATAAGTTCATGAATTACATCAATGTAGCCTCGGTTATATGGCTGCATAATCTAATTGGAATGGGATAGACTCGTTTTATATGATTATGAGTCTGGTGTTTAACCTTGATTAATGATCTGTAATTGGAGTACCTGCGACGCGCCAGCTACCGCGATCCGCGGCAAGCTCTCTGCATTTGTCAGCAAACTGCTGCTAAAACCGTGACTCATACTCCTTGAAAGACTCCTTATAAACGTATCTTCCTCCCAATTCCTCCTAAGTACTCAAGCTTATTCAATAATACTCGAGTTATGTTCTCAAAAAATACCAAAAAGCACACGAAAGGAGTAATATTTCGCAACTTATATGCAATTATGAATTATAATGCACCTAAATGTTTCTAAAATGCATCTAAAAACTACATAAAAGTATGATACATAAGACCAATCATTGGAAAGCTCTCCAAGTTTACTTTTCAATCCAATTTGAATAACTCCATTATCATTTGTAGATCAAAAGTTATGAGTAAAAGAGTGTATAAGAGTATGTTCTGGCACTTCTTTCAATAACGCTTTGCTACATTCTAGTCCAAATTTATCCTAGAGATGCTTTGAGATCCTCGTGTGATTTACCTTCTTTATTCGAATTTATTATACTCAAGCTTGGCCAACAACAGTCTATGTGCATGAAATCACCTGAAATTCTTCAAAAGATGCAAACTGAAAGCCGTATATTGGAACTTGAGTAAATCATACAAATATGCACCTAAATGCTCTAATATGAACTAGAAATGCAACCTAAATATACCTAATACCTATGTACATAACTACATATACTTCCTCTATCTTATTACTTACAACAATTTCCCTATTTAGGTGTTTATATTTAGTTGCAACATTTTCTTTCTGGTAAAAGGTTTTGTGGTAATTTAACTATTTTATCCTCACTTTACCTACCCCACATGCAAGACCAATAGTATGGCAAGTACACCTTATATAATACAAGAGATAACAATTAATAGAGGAAATAAAGATACTATGCTAATAATATTCTAGATGATATGTTATACAAGGAAGATATAATATCCTAAAGATATACATGATATCCTAAATATAATGAATTACAATAACTGAAATCTTTGACTACGATATACTTAATGTATGTCTCCTATACGCTCCCGCAAGATGGACGATCGGAGGGAAAGTCCAATCTTGGAAGATTAACACATGATAGTTGATCTACTTGAAAAAGTTGTCAGAGCTTTGGCACGGGTTTGAGCGACGACATAGACGATGAGTATAGAGCAAAGATAAAGGTGATGACTATCCACTAAAATAGAAATGTTTGATTTTTTTTAAGGAAATAATTAAAATAAGAAATAATTAAAAGAGGAGAAGGACGTTGTCTTTGTTGGTGTCATTAATAGGCAAATTTTTATTTTGATTTTAGAAAGAAATGATATATGGTCGAGTAGTATGGAGCGTTGACAACACTAGTACACAAAACATCAATTGCTCCAGTTAAAAACCTATCAAATGCTCCGTATTTAACGCATAGCAGACATCATACGAGCAGTTGGGCAATTACCAAATGCTCCGGTTGTAATAAAAACCAGATCATTTGTTCATTTTTAATCTTCAAAATTCATCAAATGCTTCGTTTTTTTTGGCAAATAACCTGGAGCATTTGCGTCTTAAAGGCTTCGTTTTTTGGATCTAACCGGAGCATTTGTCTTTTTTTTTTTAAATCAACACTGCTTACAAATACTATTTCTAGAGCTGTTACAATACACCACCTCGTGCCCTCCTCACTGCTATAGAAAATTCATCCAAAGTATATCCAACAAATTGCATACAAAAATTCAATAATCCAACAAATTAACTTTCAAATTAAAATAATATTATGTGAAGTGTAGAATTGAATTACAAAATACTACTCTAGATTCAAAGTATGTATTTACATCATAAGTACCTAAATATCAAAATCAAAGACAACTATCAGTAAGGAAAGAAGCAAACTTGTTTCGAACTTCATTGATTTCCTCAATAGTGAAGGACTCCTCCTTTGGCGTGTTGTAAATCTAATAAGAACAAAGACAATAATATATATGTCAAAATTTGTCCGTTATCGGTCGTTTTGCCATTAATTATATCCTTTTCATACCATATCATGTAGTTTTAGCATACAATCTATTCTAATAAGTTGTTTTGGGATTATTAGGATGATTACAAGTCAATGTTGATCGTTCAAGTCAATTTTGTGCAACTAAATGCCATTACAAGGTCGGTTTAGCCCGTTTTGGGTCCAATGTATCCATTTCATACCACAACATGTAATTTTAGCTTATAATCTACTCTAATATGTTGTTTTCGGATTACTAGGATGTTCACAAGTCAAAGTTAATCGTGCTAATCAATTTTGTGCAAGTAAAGATTATTTCAAGTTCGTTTTAGCCCGTTTTGGGTCTAATTCATCCATTTATATACCATAGCATGTAATTTTTGCTTATAATCTACTTTAACATGTTGTTTTAGGATTTCTACGATGATTACAAGTCAAAGTTGTTCATTATAGTTAATTTTGTGCAGGTAAAGGCCTTTCAAGGTCGTTTTAGCCCGTTTTGGGTCCAATTCATACATTTCATACCATAGCATGTAAGTTTAGCTTATAATCAACTCAAATATGTTGTTTTAGGATTAATAGGAGGATTACAAGTCAAACTTGATTATTCTAGTCAAGTTTGTGCAAGTAAAGACCATTTTGCATCCATGTCATACCATAGGATGTAATTTTAGCTTATAATCTACTCTGTCTCTAATATGTTGTTTTAGGATTACTAGGATGATCACAAGTCAAAGTTGATCATTCTAGTTAATTTTGTGCAGGTAAAGGCCTTTCAAGGTCGTTTTAGCCCGTTTTGGGTCCAATTCATCCATTTCATACCATAGCATGTAAGTTTAGCTTATAATCAACTCCAATACGTTGTTTTAGGGTTAATAGGAGGATTACAAGTCAAAGTTTATTGTTCTAGTCAAGTTTGTGCAAGTAAAGACCATTTTCAAGGTCGTTTTAACCCGTTTTGGGTCAACGCATCCATTTCATACCATAGGTTGTAATTTTAGCTTATAATCTACTATAATATGTTGTTTTAGGATTACTAGGATGATCACAAGTCAAAGTTGATCATTCTAGTTAATTTTGTGCAAGTAAAGGCCTTTCAAGGTCGTTTTAGCCCGTTTTAGGTTTAATTCATCCATTTCATACCATAACATGTAATTTTTGCTTACAATCTACTCTAATATGTTGTTTTAGGATTATTAGGATGATGACAAGTCAAAGTTGTTCATTCTAGTTAATTTTGTGCAAGTAAAGGCTTTTCAAGGTCGTTTTAGCCCGTTTTAGGTTCAATTTATCCATTTCATACCATAACATATAATTTTTGCTTACAATCTACTATAATATGTTGTTTTAGGTTTACTAGGATGATTACAAGTCGTATTTGACTTGCGGAGTCAATGTTGTGCAAGTAAATGCCAATTTATGGTCCAAGTTGTTTAAAGACTAATTAGGAGAAAACCAAGTCATAGTTTGTAAGGGGGATGAAATGTTACAAACCTTCTCTAGATCATCAAACTCCGTGCAAGAAGAAATTATATTGTACATAAACCTCATCACATAATAGCCGCAAGCAACACCGTCATGTTGTTGTGCACACTAAATTCAAAAACATATTCAAAAATTAATTCTCAAAATTCAGATCAATAAATCTAGGGAGACTAATAACTTAAAGATAGAGGACAACCGAAATCATTTACTTACCTTCACCGATTTCCATTGAGGAAGTGTGGCTCTTCTTGGACTAGACCCACGCAGTTTCTTCATCACACTACAACACCACATTTTATAATAGTGACAACAATGTCGTGCATGTTAATGAAGACCTAAAAGGAAATGAAAATATAACAATACCTATTCAATATGCTTTTGACTAGTAAGCTTCGGGGTGGTTCTCGACGCAGAGAATCAAAATGGTATGTTGTGTGATTTGAAGGAGATATCACCAAGAGCATCCAATGAAGACTAATAATAAAAATTTAAGTTCAACAATCATATATATATATATATATATATATATATATATATATATATATATATATATATATATATATATATATATATATATATATTATATATTTATATTTGTACCAATAGTATTTATCCAAAATAGCATTATGAAAAGACATTATCAATTAGGTACTAAAACATACTCTTCAATGTATGGAACAATAATATACTTATCTCCCGATCGAACACATTGTCTAATACTCCGTTCAATGTACTCATTCGCTTCTGCATGGTTGTGCAAGCAATTGGCATCACAAATCTCTTGTGGACATAACCACCCAACTTTTGAAACAGAATCACATCCAAGTAAATCTTCGTAAAGTGCACTAAAAGAATAATCAAGTAAAGTTAGAATGAAAACCGTCAACAACTAACAAAATATTGAAGTAGTTACTTTAATTATATATAACCTCATGAAGACTTGTAATATGGATATATTTAACATCGCTCCACAGAGGAATTCCCGAATATCCAATTTATATACCCAAGTAGCTGAATCATCACCTAGTTAATGGAATTGAGACTTCTCCAAATCCACCTTTATTGGGGAAGAATCGGGCAAGTTGCTAACCTGAGCATGTAGCCAAAGACATGACTTGCTAAGAGATTGGATCAGTTGCTCACACACAAGTGGCGTTCCTTTTGGTGTTGCATCGGGAGATGAGCCCTTGGATGAAATCTTTCCTACAATTGCAGGAATAGGTTGTGATTCCGCCTTGTTACTGTTAGCTTTTGAGTCCACCTCATTCGATTTTGAATGGTTTCCTTGCAAAACCTCTTTGTTCACATCCAAATTCTTAACATTTTTTGCCTTTTTTGTTTTCTGTAAAGCCTATTTAGAAAAAGACACAAAAAAACATAGTTGAAAAGATCATTTGGTATGTTTTAATTTCATGTCAGTTTTATTGTAGAGAGAAAAGGAGAGGAAATAAAATAGCTATAAAGTGTATGGTGATTATAAACAACAAATTAAACAGATAAAGGAAAAAACTATAAATCAACTCCATAATGTGCATATATTTTTGAGTCGGGCAAAACTTTTATATCATTATCATCATGCTTAGTCACATATATTTTACCTCATATGTAAATCGCACCCAAGCACATGGCCATATCACAAAACTACCCTATGCGTCATTGAGAACAAAGAGGCTCCAATTCGCCCTAGGGACCGGCAGTGAGAAATCTTCAAATCCACATATAATGGTGTCTACGGACACATTAAAATAAGAATCTGCTGCCGGCAGCAAATGCGATGTTTCGCCCACTCTCGATGGTTGTGCCCGACCATAAGCTACCACAACCAACTCACCATCTTTTGATTCGGGAAGTAAAAGATCACAATGTGTCTCCTCCTATTTAAAACATAATTGGCTAAATCAAACATTAACACATGATATAATAAATTTTGTCAGAAAAGAAACTGAAAAAGTAACTCTTTATTTACCTCTAAATCAGGTACCGGGGGATCGAGTAGTGGAGGATTAGGTATCGAACCAGGTACTTCTCTAGGTGTCTCTCTAGGTGTCTCAGGATCTTGCTGGCTTAATTTGTCCCCAGGAGTGATATTGAGCTCATCAAAGCTAGATAATCCCATGTGCTCCAAGATGGCACTAAATTGATCCTTCATCCTCTTCTCAAGCTCCTCTATCGCAGATTTCATTTTGCGCACCATATCTTGGGATGCATTAGAAATTGAGATTGATCTTATTGCGGAGTACTCTTCACCGTAAACTTTTTTCAAGCCTAGTGGTACCCCATCCTTTGCCTTTCACGGGTCCATCATGATCCTTACCTAGTACCATATATAAGGCATCCTTGTTCGTTTTGGGAACGAACTCGCATGTAACCTCTTTGTGCTTCCATCCAAGCTAGTGAAAGAAACAACACATAAGAAAACAGTTAGTTGGAAACTGAAAAACTAAATTCAAATGAAGTGACACTAAATACTAACCACAGCATCGGCTATCTTCTTCGTTCCCGGTTCAGAAATGGTTCTTCTCCCACTTGCATCTCGACTATGAAGTGAACAATACCAATCAGCAACTCGATCAATCTTCTTTGTCGTAACTGTATAGCTAGAAGTTCCCCCCGGTGATGAGCTAATGCTCGGGTAAAAATCATCTACTTCAAGCCACCCCTTTCTACTCTGCTCATAAGTTTTAGGACCATATGATGATAAAACTTCTTCTTGCTTGTAACTTATATAAGCTTTAGCGCGCTTTTCCTGTAGAATCAATATAAAATATATATAAATAAAAGGTAACTATAGCCAATAAAGGCATATAATATAAAAAAATATTTGACTTGTTGGCTCACGACAAAACACAATTTTCTTAAATGTACAAGGGGGATGGAAGGTGGGCTAAAAGGAGGGTGGCGGGGGGGCTAGCGGGGGGGTGGAAGGGGGGCCGGGCAGGGGTGGCGGGGGCTGGAGGGTGGCAGGGAGGCTAAAAGGAGGGTGGCGGGGGGCGGGCAAGGGGGTGGAAGGGGGGGTGGCGGGGCGGTGGAAAGAGGGGCGGGGGAGGGTGGCGGGGGCCGGCACGGGGGCTAAAAGGAGGGTGGCGGTGGAGATGGAAGAGGGTGGCGGGGGGCTAAAAGGAGGGTGGCGGGGGCCGGGGGGTGGAAGGGGGCTAGTAGGGGGATGGCGGGGAAGGTGGCGGAGGGGGCGGGGCAGGGGCCGAGGGGGTGGCGGGGGAAGGAAGGGGGTTGGCAGGTAGGGGTGCTAGCAGGGGGCTGGCAGGGGGGTAGTTTGCCTCATATTTAGGTGAGGTTCTACCCAGATGATTTATGCTTGCAATCTATCCCATCCTGCATTTAGGAAATCTGCTAGTCTGTTGCAAATCATGCTCTTGAGTGTACGATCTAATGTTTGGGCGTATTGGACTTCTAATCCCAAATAAAAACACAATAATCCTAATACAGCCAAAGAGACTGTAGGAAGTTAAATTCTAACTATAAACCTTATTTAACAGAGTTGAAAATATGAAATAAAAACTTACAACTGCTTTCGGAGTAGTTTTTTGGGCAACAAATGCTTCCCGATCCTCTTTTGTGATGTGATCTCATACCTCATAAGTCAACTCCACCGGTCCTTGCTTCTTTTCCGATGCCTTTTCAATTTCCCCTCCCTCCTCATTTTCCTTTTCCTCTCCTTCTTCATTCTCCTTTTCCTCTCCTTCCTCATTCTCCTTTTCCTTTCTTTCTGTCAACTTCTTAGACTTGGTTCTTTTTCTTCTTAAAGTGATCCATCCACTCACTAGCTTTGTCTTGAAGTCTCTAGATCTCTCTCCAACAGCTGATAAAAATACTTCCTTCTTGGCTTCATCAGGTTCAATATGAAATAAATTATACAAAAAAGAAAAACAAAAAAGTTGCTTAAAAAGTATGTTATAAAATGCAGCCAAATACTTGTGAACTCTTATACACTTACCATTGTATCTTCCCACAATGCCTTCTTCATACCCTCCGACACCTCTTTCCATGTTGTCAAAATGGAAGGTTTGCGCATGCAAAGGCCAACTTGTTGCCCATACATATGACGCCACTTACCACATGGTTGACCAAATTTATCGTATTCAAGGTGCATGGGTTTCTTGTTTTTAAGTCCTTTTGTGGGACCTCGACCTCTTTTCTTTTTTGGATTGTGACTCACAATTTCACTTGCGGTACGCACTTGTAAGCGGCCTTGAGCTTGAGAAGCTGACACCATCTCATCCTCCTCTTGTATAAGGGTTGCAGTATCGGTCTCCTCCTCACCTTTATCCTCCTCCATCTCTGGATCATACTCGACATCATCATCATGCTCCATTTCATCATTCTCAATATCATCCTCCTTACTCCTGCATTTACGTTTTGTGCCCTTTCTTGATTGAGTTTCATATGCCGCAGAATAAATCCCCATTTCTTGCATTTTCAATTTATTTTCCGCTATCCTCTTTTCTCTATATTTCTCATAATCTATCATCTTGAATGTCTAATGTGAGATTAGCTTCTGCACAAAGAGGTCATAGACATTCAGTTAAAAAAAAAGGACAAAGAGTTATGGTTCCAGTATACTATATACACCAATAGACTATTAAAAAATACAAGTAAAAATCAGTTTCATAAAGTAAATCAATTCACTCATAAAAATATATATTCAATTCTAGTAAACTGGAAGCCATTTATAGTGAACGAGAGCTTTGAAGTTTATTGGTGCTAATAAAGAAGATAGAATTATATCAGATAGTACTTTACCCAAGCCAAGTAAAAATGGCCTATACAATTAGGATCTCAAACTGTCATGTACTCAGATCTCAAGATCTCTTAGCAGAAGCAAAAAAAAAATTAGAACAAAATTGTGACAACAATGCTTAAATTTTTATGCCCAATTGTGTTCTACGTTATGAACTATATCGTTTCTACATGTCGGCCGCAGCTGCTGCTCCATTATATGTACCAATTTCATCCTCTTCAGATGTCAGAAAAAGTAAGTTTCATTTTTTTTCTTGGGCTTGTTGCATCTATCTAGAGAAAAATTACTTTGATTCTTGAATTTTGATTATGCAGGAGTTAACAAAGGCCAAATATATATGTAATATTCCCATCATGCAACTACCACACAGCTGTCCGAGGTCAAAAACATCATAGATGTAAAATATGGTGACTCCTACCTGCCATGGAGCATGTTGCGGCAAGCGATAAAAATTATGCCACCTAGTAGAAAGATGTCAAAAAAAAAAAAATAGATTTTTAATATTGCTATATGAGTTCACAGATGAGTTATCTCAATTAAAAAATACTTGTGAAATATTTATTTAAAAGCTAAGGAAGGAAGTAAGCCACAAAATAAAGAAAACATAAATTGATACATACTAGTAAATGAGCTTTCAAGTCGAAGAAAATTATACGTACCCAATCACCAACGAGAATTAGAGTGAAAAAGTAATGAGTCCGGAGATCCATGTTTAGCCTTAAGGCATATAATTCAAGACATATTAGCCCAAAGCTCCACATGACTTGAATCCCCATATACAATGTAAACGTGCTGAACCAAGAAAAAAATTATTAGAATCATATTTATACTCAACAACTATCCAAATCCAGTTATGCACAAATTCTAAAATGAAAATAATAAATCAAATATATTTTTATTTGGGCACCAGACAAAGAAATAAGACTTCAATTACGAGTGTCCAACTTGTGTGTGTTGAAATGAAGCAAATATGAACAACAAGCAACACACAAAAAGTACTTACAAAATATATGTAAATGTAGTGCTCCACTTTATAAGCTAGCTACATACTCCATATATATTGTGGGAATATACATATAGAAATCAAAGAAAAAATAAGGAATTAATTAATTAGTAGATTTTAAAAGTTGCGACACATTTTACTTCTATCCTAGTAGCATATTTCACCACCAAACGTTTATGGTCTCCAAGTGATTTATGCCCCTCAAGTAACGCAACTATCTCCTAACACGAACAAAAACCGAAGATTGGAATGACTATATGAACTTTATTGTGGGAGAACCATGAAACAAGAGATACCTTTTCTGTTATAAAATAAATGCAATTGCCACTATTTTACACCGTTTTCAAAATAAATACAATATACCAATAAAGACAAAAATACATGAATGCCCTTGGTTGTAGGTGCCTTTTTCCTCTTTAAACACCCTTTATGGCCTAATTAAATTCTATCACCTACAAAACCCTACTGATATGCAGACAATTCCCTTCTTCATGCTCAAGTTGTTTTCCACGGTTCTAATCTTTAGGTGAAGGTCCACATCTCTTTTTCTATTTCCATGGTCCAAAAATTAGGGCGAAGTTTTGGCAGATATTTTTATGATATATAAGGTTCCAATATTTGCGGAAAATTCATAAAACACCATGAAAGTTAACGGGACTCCAAGTAGACCACCACAAGCTTAAGAGGTAGAATTAATATTTCTAGACACACTTGAACATCTTATGGGTTCTGGATCTCACTAAGATGAGGCTCCTAGGTTTTTTTGGGGAAAAAAGAGGAACATTTGTGAAATTAGTGAAGAAAAGAGTGATATGGAAGAGAAAAGTCGTGAAATGTTCATCACCCAATTCTTGATGACCACCCTGATATCATCATGGATATGTAAAGACTAATGTCGCCTAAGTTCTTTCACTAGTGGAAAAATGCTCAAATGCTCTGGTTAAAAAGCCCACAAATGCTCCGTATTTAACCCGTAGCAAACGCCATACGAGCATTTGAGCATTATACAAATGCTTCAATTGCCACCGGAGCAGTTATTATCTCAAATGCTCCAGTTGTTGAAAAAACCGGAGCATTTGACTACCAAATGCTTCGGTTGATAAGGTAAAACCGGAGCATTTGACTACTAAATGCTCCGGTTTTCCCTAAATAACCGAAGCATTTGCTAGTTTTTTTTAAAAAAAAAAACAAAATTGTACAGCTTCAACAACTCAAACCCCACGAAATTTAAAAGACTACTATGAGAATCAAAAGAACGTATACTAAGGATATAAGCTGGAATTTTATTAATAATAAAAAAAGTTAATATGCCATAACAAATCTCATATGCCTCTAGGACAATATTATAATTTTATAAAAAATAAGCAAGAACTCTGAATCTAAACCAATGAAAGTTGTCACCCTTTTGCCTGATGCCTACTAGTGTTGTTGCAATCTAGCCAAAGAAAACTCCATCAACCCCAGATACATGGTGTGCCTCCCTTTGAAAGTGCCAGAAGCTTCCTATGGTGATATATATATAAGAGAAATATTAGTTGACAAATGAGGAGAAATTCAGAAATAAGTCCCAAATTTTAGAAGCAAACATGAATGCAAAGTCACATCAGAGGAAAAATTAATTAATTGGATGATGCACTTACTTCCCAACTAAAAGCACAATAAAAATATTCTTGCTGCAGCTAGACGAGGCATAAATTTTATCCTACTTTGTAACAGAGCTTCCTGGCTATAGACATTAGTAAGTAATAAAGATAACCCAAGGAGAACAAGAAAACATGTTCCATTTCCATACAGCATAGCTAGTACTTACAGTTTGGTTCTGCATATTTGCCACTTAACTGTAAGTAGTCCAAACAGCCTCTTAAGATCATTGCGCTGCAAAGGATATGAAAAAAGACAAAAGTAAGGTCTATATCAAATTCTTAATTCAGTCATATAGAATAAGAAACGTTGAAACAAGTCCTCATTAAAAGTCTACTATGCAGTTCCATTACAATTTACTTATTACGTCATAAGAGTGAGAAAATAATTCAGAAATTTTCTTTAGTTTTTCTATGTAAGCTTTCTCTAAATGGTACAAGATGTGATTATACTAATGAAAGCTTTCTCTCATACATATTGAAAGACAATCTAGCTAGGAAACTTTTTACTATCAACTTACATTTAGAACAACAAAAGTCGTTCCAGCTTCCATATCACTCTATCTCAATGGACAAATCCCAGACCAAAACATAAATCTTACCTGGCCTCTTTACTATAAATTTTCAACAAACAACTTGTTAACATTTGGTAATCTCAATCCAAGTAACAAATGGGAAATTTCTAATATGCTTTTACAACATAATCCTGTCATATATAATAGTTGGTCTTTTGTCAAGACCATGCATGTAAGTACGTTATAACTCATTCCCTAACACACATTGGAGATAGATTTTAAAGACTGGGAATCTACTTCATTAACTTCATCAGCCACAACTCTAGGCAACTTTAAGAAAATTAAGCAGGTAACCATTGATGGAATTTAAGTGCTTGAAGGCTTGATTCCATTTAATTATCCATTTACAGAATCTCAAGTAGTTTATATGTTTATAATGTGTAATTTTAATCTTTTCCCTAAAATTTAGCTCAGAATTCATAAACGCAACAAATTGAAAAACATTTCAGCTAACAATAAGATCAAAACCAAGATGGCAAATAAAGCTATGGAGTTGATACTACCCTTTCCAGATTAGAACTAGATAAACACAATAGTCAAAAAATGCACCCCCTCAAAAAAAATTGTACAGGAACAAACAGTTAAAAAAAAAAGCATAGAGAAGAAGCACAAAATGTAAAAGAACACTGGAATCCACATTGACCCATCCATCATTATAGAAGATCTAGTAATTGATTGATAAACAAAAATTGTCCTAATTAAATGACAATGTAATCAATTTACTGAAAAATGAATGCAACAATATTACCTCAGAAACAAGAGAAAGTGCTGCATCCTTGAGCTCAGTCATCTGCATCCATATCTCCTTATCCTATCTATCAAGTCTCAACTTTACCATGTTTATGAAACTGCAACAATTAATACATGCATTAGAAATTTCTACTTTACAAAGGCACCTGACGCAAGATAAATCTCCATATATTAAAATGAAGGACCTTAAAAGATAGAAAGGTAAACAATCATGTATAGAGTCATAGCCGAATCATAGTATCATAGTATCATAGTGACACATAATTAAAGCTTAAGAATGTTTGGAGTTTATTAATCAAAAAACCAGATCATTAAGTTTGATCACGATGCACCTATGTTTTCTTATTGTACCTCTTAACTTAAATAATATCTCTATATTATGGAATAGCTACCCAACAAATTCTATAGCAATCTATGATGTATTTTACTCACGAGTCATTTCTTTAAAGCTCTAGTGCCCAGGAATCTGCAATCTATATAAAGGGAAGGATATGTCATTTCAATATAGATATAACACATTTCTTCCACCGGCATTTTAGTGCCCTCTTTTATGGCCTCCTTTTTTCATGTATTCTAGAACGAGTAGTTGATAAATTACTTCCTCACTAAGCCTACCATAGTACTATGATACCCTAACAAACATGCCCCACTAAAAATCTAGTGAAGTTGGCTGTTTCATAAGCAAAGAAACAATACATTGTCAATTAGTCTACACAAAAACCAATTGATCCATTGTCATCTTTGAAATAGACTTGCTGGTAATGCAAATCAATCAAATGATTATAAGTCCATGAAACATTGCAATGTAAATAAATAAATGGACTTGTATCCTTTAAAAATACAACACACTCATACTATCACATGGTATTATAAAGAACATGCTCATCCTTGAAGCAACACCCTACTTAATTAAAATTAATTCTTTAATCAATAACATAACCTGTAGAACAAGGCTCAAATCCAAAAACAAACCAAAATTTCCATAAAAAGAGAACATAAGATAAATCAAACACCCACCTCAGTCAAAAGCTATGTATCATGAGAGTGAAGATCTAACATAGTAGAGGGCTGAATTCGCATTCCGAAATCTGGCCCTGGCTAATCTTCCTCAAAATTTGAGACGGATTCACCGGCGGCATAGACGACTCCGTATAATAATCCCCATTGCCACTTCCATAACCCCTCAATCCTAGCACTAAAGCACTCAATCGACAAAAGTAAAAGCAAAAGTAAGAACCATATCTTAAAATTCAAACAGAAGAAAAAATAAAAAAACAAGAGTAGAAATATAACTATATAAGAGGCATTACATGTTTTTCCTCTCTCAACAAAATCAAGTGAAAAGTAAGAACTCAATCGACACAAACTATCACCCAGTGTGGGAGAGATGATAAGGTGCATAGATTGATAAAAAGTAGCAATTAGAAAAACAAAGAAATTGTTAGAGCAGTTATTTACTTCAAACTGATTTAGTTATTGACGTTAAAACTTAACACATTAATATAAGCTAGCATTCTGTTCAAAATGATACATGCAAGTGATTCCTTAGATAACATCATGCCCATGGGGGATTTCAAATCAAGTAACAAAGCCTTTGTTTCATCAAAGCAAATTCAGCAGCATATACTCTATCACTCTAAGTTGAAGGTTTACTTCAAAATTTTCAGTCGAGTCTTGTGCGGAGCAATATGTAATCAATATTTTCAACTTAAGAAATAAATTGAAAAAAGGGATAGCAAACTATGCATTTCCCATTTGCAACCTGAATAAATAACTCACTCTAAGTTGAAAGTTTACTTCAATCAAATTCACATACAACAAAAATTGCATCCACAAATCACAGTATAGTTTCACAGAGTTCGCACCACTAGAAACTATTAGCCAAACTAGATCTACAATAAAAACGAAAAAAAAATAGAAAGATCCGGCCATCTAGAACCAATTTTGAGGAACCAGTGGCAAGAAAATTATAAAAAATAGAAAGTAAACAAATTAAGGAAGTGAAGTACACCTATTTTTGCAGTGAATCTTCAAAAAGGCATGAAGATTGAATATTTATGTTCCAGTAATGCAAATGAAGACTCCCTAACACTCTCCTCCTTCTCGACGACGAAAATCCTAATTCCAAACTCTCAGATGATAATTCTTTTTTCTGATTGCAGCAAACAATCAAGAAATTCGTGCAGAAAGAGGCAAAATCGAAAAGTCCTAATTTGATTTCTAGGGTACGAGTTTTCGAACAAAATCAACCAGAAATCAAAAAAAAAAAAATTCGAGCCACTTACTTGTTTTAGTGAAGAATGGGAAAAAATCTGATTGTAGCAACATACCACTAAAAGCAGCACCAAAAAAAGAAAGATATCAAAACTTCCATAAAACAACATTAGCATCATATTTAAAGCAAAAAATAACAAAGTAATTAAAAGGAGAAAAAAAATCAAAACTTCAGCAAATGAAATGAACTAGAGAGTGAGAAAACGCAGCGATAGAACGGGAAACGCTAACTCGCAAACAAAGAAAACGTTGGCCTTGGTGGTGGGTGTTTTTGGCGTTGACGTTGGTCGCCGTTGGCGCTGGTGTGAGAAGAGAAGGGAAGAGGGAGAGAAACCTTATTTTATTTTTCTAGGTTGGTTGTAAGAGGAGAGATAGAAGGTGATGTTGAGAGAAGAATATGAGAGATGGGGGTTGGGCTGGTTATGAGCAAAAGTGATTTGACAAAAGAAACTTCACAAATGCTTGGGTTGACTAACCGAAGCACTTACTCACAAATGCTTAGGTTGACTAACCGAAGCACTTATTCACAAATGCTCGAGTTGATTAGTCAACCAGAGCATTTGGCGGTGAGGTTGAGAGAAGAGTAGGAGAGATGGGGGTTGGGCGGGTTATGTGCAAAAGTGATTTGACAAAAGAAACTTCACAAATGCTTGGGTTGACTAACCGAAGCACTTATTCACAAATGCTTGGGTTGACTAACCGAAGCACTTATTCACAAATGCTCGGGTTGATTAGTCAACCGGAGCATTTGGCATCAAATGCTCCGGTTGACTAATCAACCCGAGCATTTGTGAAATTTTTTTATTGAGATTTTCACAAATGCTCGGGTTGATTAGTCAACCAAAGCATTTGTTAAGTAGCAAAAGCACTTTTTTCCACTAGTGAACACGAGGAGTACACCGAGATGCCATATATACCTTTTATTAGGCACCAGTGTAAAGATTTGCATACAAAATTACTCTTGGTACATAGGATATTCAATTGACTCGCTCGACACAGGAGTCCAGTTTCTTCGACTATTGGTGCTCAGGAACATTGCACAACAGTCAAACTCCACAATAAATGTGATTGTCCCAACCAATTATTAATGATTTCAGCAATATAGCCTTTTGTTGTTGTGTTCTCTACCCTTTACTCCTTTCTCATTCAGTGGGGTTCCATGGAAAATGCAACCATGATCTATAATTGTTTTCAGGAAACTGAAAATCGTTTTTGGATGCTCGCAAAAGTAGTAGACAGTGTAATAACCGCAGTTAGCAGACCAATTAGGCTCCGTTTGGTTGGGCGTAAAACATCTTCAGTGTAAAATGATTTTCATGGAAAACAATTTACAATGGAAAATACAATTCCAAAATTAGTTTTCCGTTGTTTGGTTCCTTGTAAGAAAAATAATGTCATGAAAGGAAAATGAAAGGGAATGTAAGGAGGTAGGAGTGTACAAGAGAGATAAGGAAAAGGAAGGAAAACAATTTTCCTTTCATTTGGAAAGGAAAATGATTTTCCATCATTGGGAGAGCAATTTTACTCCAAGGGAAAATGATTTTACACTCATTTGCAAACCAAACAATGTAAAATTGAAAATAGAGGAAAATAATTTTTCAGGAAAATGTTTTACGCCCTACCAAACGTTAGTGTTGGGATTCTTTTCAGTTGGAGGAAGATCTTAGGGGATTAATAATGGTTTCGGGGTGGCAAGGTTGCCGCCATTATTGAAAACTCAAGCATTTCTTGTGAAGATGATGATGATGATACAGGGGAGGGGGTTTCGGGGGTGGCAGGGATGGCGGTTGCATGGGAGGAAGGAGGGAGGAGAGAGAAAGAGGGATGATAGAGGAGGCAAGACTAGTGAAAGATTTTTTTTTTAAAATTTAACCGGTTAAACCGGTGATAAGTCAATCGGGACTTTTTTGGAAAACATACTCCAAAGTTGGGACCATTGAAAAATAATCAAAAGTTGGAACTGAAATTGGCAAAACGCCCATAATTGGAATTGTTCCTATCAATTTTTCCAAATAATTATGGGTTAACAAATTTCTTTTATGATCCATTCCATGCTCTTTATCTCTTTTTTAAATGTAAGAAACCACTCCCTCTATCTTCTTATTTAGGAACAACAGCAACGTTTTGGTACCAAAATGATGACAATGACATCTTAGCAATTGGTAACAACGATACCTAGTCACCTACACTATACCATCTTAAACGCCCACAACATTATCTACAGAATTACCTATTTATAAGCTTGGGAATCCTTTGCTAAATCATGTGTCATTCATTTGCAAGAGCATTTTTACAGCTTAAAGTTTTAGGAGAAGTAGACTTTTCTCAAAGAAAGTCAGTAAAAAAGATTTAGGGGGATGATAATTGGATGTGAAGAGAGGGGCGGGGGTGCTATTAGTGCTTGTAGGCTGTGGCTTACATATTGCCAGCAATATCGGTGGAGCGTCGAGTTCGTCAGTACAAGTTAAATGTAAATGCTACCCTCATAAAACTTATTGCATACATGTCATTAGGCATTTAGGTACGAATTCAGGGTTTAGTCTAGGTTTTCATTATCATAATAATACTCCCTTCGTTCTTTTTAAATTTTCTAATTTAATATAATTTTTTAATCAAATAGGAAGTGTTTTATCCACTTGTCCAACAAGTAAGTTGTGAGTTAGCTTCCTTGTCGATCAAGTAAATTAGTATGTTGAGTGTTCTTCAGATGGAGACTTGTGCAACGATGTCTGAATCCTCTTAGTCCTTGGTTTTTGCTCTGCTCTCTAACCTGCACAAAGGGACCCACCCTGGAGGTTTGGGTGGTGGTTCCCCCTCCGATGCTTAAGTCAGTTTTCAGGAGTAGTGAGAGAAAGTAGAGATAGAGAGAGAAGGTGAGAGAGAATTTTATCAGAATAACTTTGCACTGTTTGCATTGAATGTGTTTTTCTCCCGATTTCGGGGGTATTTATAGTGATAGCAAGTTGACGACTAACCTTAAAAACCGACCTACCATAGCAAAGATCTAATTGGTCGAGAAATCGGATTATGACACATGGTCGACCATGACCGGTGAATGTATTAACCACTCTCCTTCACCATTTGGCACCGTTGGCTCTCGACTGTTGGGCCGAATTTAAACCTTTTACCTCATCTGAGTGTAGCCCAGAGATTCAAGGCTTTTCTCTTTTTTAACTAAGGTGACACGTGGACGGCTCTGATGAGCCCATGTGTCTTAGAAAAGAGCCGTCGATGTTAGACTACAACATTTGCCCCTAAAAGGGCTTTCACTGTTGGTCCATCTGACGGTTAAGGCCCTTTTACCCTCAAGGTAGTTTGATTTGAAATGAAGTGACGCGCCTTCTTCCTTGTTCTACCGGTCATATTTGACCGTTGTATTCTCTTTTCGGTCATTCTTGACCGGCTCCTGAGTTTCTTATCCCTCTATAAATAACCTTGGTGTGAAAACATTCAATCATTTAACACCTCAATCAAATTTTCCTAGAGAGAGAAGCTCTGCAAATTTTCTAGAGAGAGAGAGAGATCGTCCAGCTTCAGTACTTTTCGACGAATCGCCGAGACGTTCTTAGCAGGTATTGTTTCTTTGATCTTTTCATTCTTCTTTATTCTTTATTTTTTCTTAGAAAATCAATAAAATGGAATCATCTTCGTCAAATAATCCTAGCCGACCAAGAGCTTGTCTTGACCCTAGAACCGATACTTCTTCTTCGGCGCATTCTAGAGTTGGGCCTCTTCTGGCCGAGTACATATATTTTCATAGTTTTGGCCGAGAAAGTCAGACGACCCAGTCTTTACCTGTGCAGGGTAATCTGGCGCGCGTCAAGCAAACGGCCCGTCTAAGATGAAAAGCAATAATCCCATCAAATAGCTCAGATATGGAGGAATCCACTGGACGGGTGCCAGATGAGGCAAGAGAGGTCCAAAGTGCTCCATCTTTGGACGAGTCTCCCGTCGACCATGATGCGAAAACTCCGAAATAAAAACGAGACCGCACTTCGGGCGGGGACGCCGATACGGCGGAGATCGGCAAAGGTAATAATGGTAGCGATCCTGAGGCTGCCGAAGAATCAGACGAGGCGTCTACTACCTCGTCGAAGATTAGAAGACGTTTAGGTCCCCTTTCTGATCCTGGCTTCATTTGAGTTAACCGTAAGTGGTTAGAGAAACTAGGACCAGACCCTAATTACTTGTCGTCTTTCATGCCCATGCCGGGCTTCTCCTTTGTCATTCCTAATAACTACTCGACGATCCTGAGTGCTCCCAGGAACCATTTCGCCGTCTATAAACCGGCCTTAGATGCGGGATTGAGGTTTCCTCTCCATGACTTCGTAGAACAAGTGTTGCGAGCACTACCACATCGGCCATAACCAGTGGCTCCAAACGCTTGGCACAACATCCTGACATTTATTGCCGTCTGTGAGCTACGCGGCCTAGCCTTTTCCCTTCAAGCCTTTACCCATATCCATTATGCGGCTAAGGTACCTGGGGCCGTGGACGGAGCATGGCTCAGCATCTGCAACCGTCTAGGCTTCATGACGGCTTGGGGAAAATCGTCGAAGATGCACGAGTGGAAGGCCGATTTTATCTTTTTACGGGCGTCCACCGACTATGTCACAGAGAGCTACAGATATTATAATAGATCCGTCACAAATACTGGGCGGAAGCAGTCTTGGCTGGATTTGGAGGACAACTTTGACGAGGAGGTGGTGGAGTACTTCAGAGTGAAGGAGTACTCCAGGCCCGGCCAAAAATCTTTTAAGGGGCCATCTAACTGGATACCCTTTAAGGAAATGTTTTACCAAGACGACTTCTTGGTTGCTGCCGGCTTGCGATTGGCCGATGATAAAGGTATATATTTGAAATCACCCAAGTAAAACTCTTCGTCTATAATTCATTTGACGAACACATTTTTGTTCTTTGCAGACTCGGCCAGACAACGCCTCAAAGCATCTTGGACGGGGGAGATCAGTATGTCCCAATTTACCGACAACCTGTGGAAGGAGTATGCAAAGAGCAGTGCCGAGAAGAGGGCAGAAACATTGGTATATAATTTTATTTTATTTTATTTTTTTTTTTTTTTTTGCCAAAAACCATATGAGCTCGTCCGAAATTGGCATCTTGATTTTGGACGAGGATCACCCAAAAGAGGAGAACGTCCAGACTTGGACGGTCAACTCCTTGGGGCCATGCTCGTCCAAGAATTGGTGCAAAGCTCTTGGACGAGGGTAACCCAAAGAAGGAGAACGTCCAGACTTGGACGGTCACCTCCTAGGGGCCATGCTCGTCCAAGAATTGGATCCAATTCTTGGACGAGGGTCACCCAAAGAAGGAGATCGTCCAGACTTGGACGGTCACCTCTTTGGGGCCGTGCTCGTCCAAGAATTGGTGTCCAATTCTTGGACGAGGGTCACCCAAAGAAGGAGATCGTCCAGACTTGGACGGAGATCGTCCAGACTTGGACGGTCACCTCCTTGGGGCCATGATCGTCCAAGAATTGGTGTCCAATTCTTGGACGAGGGCCACCCAAAGAAGGAGATCGTCCAGACTTGGACGGTCACCTCCTCGGGGCCAGGATCGTCCAAGAATTGGTGTCCAATTCTTGGACGAGGGCCACCCAAAGAAGGAGATCGGCCAGACTTGGACGGTCACCTTCTTGGGGCCATGCTCGTCCAAGAGTTGGTGCCCAACTTTTGGACGAGGGTCACCTAAGGAAGGAGATCATCCAGACTTGGACGGTCACCTTCTTGGGGCCATGATCGTCCAAGAATTAGTGTCCAATTCTTGGACGAGGGTCACCTAAATAAGGAGAACGTCAAGACTTGGATGGTCACCTTATTGGGGCCATACTCGTCTGGTTTTTTGCATCCAATTTATGGGCGAGGGTCAGCCATAGAAGAACGTCCATACTTGGACGGTCACCTTCTTGGGGCTATACTCGTCCGGATGATTTGTAATAGTAGTTATTTTTGTTTTTTGGACGATCGATCTGATGCCTTTATTTTTTGCAGAAAAATGCTCCTACAAACAAACTTCCACCTGGGAAGTCGTCCTCATCCAAGAAGAGGCCAACTATTGCGGTGACCGGCCTTCGACGAAAGAAGCCTAAGGGCTTTACAAGGAAGAAGGCGGATAAGGCGGCTCCTGCTGTCGAGAGCGGGGAGAAAAGCATGCCTCCCCCATAAGCCAAGGCTATTAAAAGGGAGCCTTCAACTGTTGGCCCGGCCGAGGAGGGAAAGGATGCCCATGCAGCTGTTCCACTCTGCGTTTTGCCGGTCGACTCTGCTGAGGTCAACCTAGAGTCCGCCTTGGCTTTGGTTGCACCAGAATCTGGGGCTGCTGCCGAGAACTATCTAGGGTTCAGCGGCTCGGTGGCTAAGCTGGTGCCACAGATGCCTTTAGCTGTTAGGACAGCATGGCTTTCGTCTGGTGAGTCGTATTACCCCAATATAGTTAGGACGATGCGGGTCGGTGGACGGTCCATGAGTCCGTCCAATAGACAAGCCATCGTCTTTCCTATCAAGATTACTGACTCTCCCCCTCTTTCAGATAAGGGCAAAGGCCCCGCTATTCCCCAACTCCTCCCCTCGCCGATTCGGACGAGGAGTCTTCTCTGCTTTCGCCAAAATGTCAAGGCCGGGAGAAAGAGCGTCCGAAGCGGGAGCTCTTCAAGTGCTACCCTGAATCCTATATCAAAGGATTAAGGGGAGCTTCTGCCGGGCATGTGGGCTACATGTCCCAGCTTGCTGCCGAGGTATTATTTTATGCCGGTTTTGTTTTATACTTATTCAAATTTTGACTCTTTAACCCGTCTAATAACTTGATTTGTTTTCATTGTTCCAGCTTCTGGCTCGCAGCATGCTAACTGAAGAATGGGCGAAGGAGCTGAGAAAAGAGAATAAACAGCTCGTCCATATGGCAACTACGGCAAAGACAAGGCCATCCATGATATTGAGATGGCTAATACACTCCATCGTCAATCCCTGGAGGCTTTGGAGAAAAGATCAGCTCATCTGGAGTCAGAAAACAAGAATTATCTTGTTACCATTAATGATATGTTCAAGGAACAAGACCGTCTGAAGATGGTAATTGATGCTGTCTCCACTGAACTAAGAGATGAAAGAAATGCCGCCCTTCTCGTCTCCGCGCAGCTAAGGAAGGAGTCTTCTGAGGGCGAGAACTGCCCGTCTAGAGAGCCAGGTGGCCAAGGCCTTCGATGACGCCAAGGAAGGGTTGGCACAAGTCATCGAAACGTCTAAAGGCTGGGCTGTCAAGGCCTTCGAGATGCTGGCTGAATCTGATAAGGTTCCCAGCTTTGTTCGTCGTCTAGAGTACCAACAGAGTGTCCATCGGGCTATGGTATGTCCCGAGGAACCTCCGGAATTCTTAGAGTCTGACGACGAGGCTGCAGCCGATGGTGAGGGGCCTGAAGACGAAGGCGAGGATGAGAAGCCTGAGGACAACCAAGAAACACGCGCTGGAGATGAAGCCTAGCTTTAGGTTTATTTTTCTAAGTTTCTTGGCTTGTCTGCCGTTGTAGTCTTAGCTCTTCAGTAGCCTTAAGTTGTAAAGTTTTGCTGTTGATATATATGAAGTACTTTTTGCCAATTGCCGGTCTTCTTTTTATTTTTTTTTGCAATTGCAATTTGGCTAAGTGTAACTTTAACTTCGTCATGATCGTTGAACATCCTGCTCGGATTCTTAACCTTTAAAACTTGTCTCCAAATACCAAAAGGGACTCGTCTGAGACTGTTTGCAAAGTGCCCATACGAGAAGATTGTCCCCCTTGCCCTTGGACGATTATTTGTTATTTTATGAAATATCCAAGTACAAGAATTGACTCGTCTTGAACTTCTTGGACGATCATTCTTGGCATTGGACGATTTCCAATCTTTATTAAGTGCCCAAGCATTTTGCTTGATTTTCCCTAGATTGTTGGACGGTCTGCTTATTCAGACGAGTCTCGCCCAATGAGAGGTTGCGGCCAAGACCTGTTTGACTCAAGCTACCAACTTTTTTTTTTTTTTTGTTTTGTTTTGTTTTGGACGAGGGTCACCTTCTTTGGACCATACTCGTCCAAAAATTAGCGTCGATTTTTGTACGATGGTCATCCACAGTAGGACGTCCATTCTCAGACGGTCACCTTCTTTGGGCCGTACTCGTCTGGGATGGTTTCAAACCATCAGAAAGGCATCTATAGCCTAGGTATAGTTTTTTTGGACGACCTTGTTTTCTATGGCTCGTCCTTTTGGCTTCTATCATCCCCCCCTTATTGGGCTTAGCTCAACCGTTCGTGGAGGGAGAGCCAAAGTCCAAGAAGGAGAGCAGCCAGCCGTGGCTGAGCCCGCTGAAGTTGATGGGCGAGCTTGAGATACCTGTTCAAAGCGTGTTTTAGCCGGTTTCCTTGAGGGGGCAACACTCGTCATTAAGTAGCGATCCCTTACTAGGGTCTGGACTACTTAGCTGTCCGTGATTTTGAAAGTAAGTATCCTTTACTAAGGTCTTATTTCAGGCCAGCTTTCTCTCAGAGACTTTGACGTTACTCTTACTAGAGTTTTTGTCAATTTGACGGCCATATATGCATTATATTTTTGGCCGGTCTCTTTGAGGGAGTGATGTTCGGCGTAAATGCGAGTAATTTTGACGTTCTGCTTTCGTTTGTATTTTGTCCAAGTTATTGTCACTTTTTTAGACGAGTAACTGATTTAATGCCCCAAAGTGAATTAACTTGGTGAAAACATACAAAGAGATAAGAAAGTAAGAATTGTATTATATGGATTTTGCTTCACTGAATGCCAAGATACATGTATACAATTCTTTTCTTACTAACATGTGCCGTGGCACTTTGGAGTAACTACAAATTACCCTACAGGTATCTGACGAAGATCTGAGTTAGACGTGGTACTTCTTTAAGTTGTCCGAATTCCAAGTACGCTGAATAGGTCGTCCATCTAGATCTTGTAGACGAAAAGTCCCACTGCGTACCTCCTGGACAATCAGATAAGGGCCTTCCCAGTTTGGTGTTAGCTTCCCCAACTCTTTAGCGCGTCCAACCACTTCCATCTTTCTTAGGACGAGATCCCTCACCTTGAGTGGTCGTCTAACAACTCTTTTGTTAAACTCCCGAGCCATTCGCAGTTTGTACAATTGCATTCTTAGCAAGGCATTGCCCCTGACTTCTGGGACTTGGTCCAAAGCCGTGCGCAATGCGGCCCAATTGGCATCTTCTGTGTATAACATGACTCGTAGGGTGGGCTCTTCAACCTCAATGGGCAAGACGGCTTCAGTGCCATAGACTAACATGAAAGGCGTCTCGCCTGTGGAATTCTTAGCGGTTGTTCTAATGGACCATAACACCAATAGCAGTTCTTCAACCCATTGTCCTCTGGCGTTATCCAGCTTCTTCTTGATTCCATTTGATAGAATCTTGTTGAAGGACTCAACTTGCCCATTGGCTTGTGGGTGGGCGACTGCCGCAAAGTGAGCTTTGATTTCTCTTTCTGACAGCCACTCTTTCAGCTTAGGCGTTTCGAACTGTGGACCATTATCAAAGACGATTGACTGAGGCATGCCAAATCGAGTTATAATGTTTTTCCAGATGAAGCCCTTGACGTCGTTCGTTGTTATTCCTCTCATGGCCTCTCGCCTCTATTCATTTAGTGAAGTAATCAACTCGCCACTATCACAAACTTCTTTTGCCCGGCCCACGGGGAAAAGGTCCTAGGATATCCATGCCCCATTTGGCAAAAGGCGAGAGGGAACAAGATGGGGGTTAAGTAGTTGGACGGCTTCGATGCACATTTCCATGCTTCGACAACCGTCACACTTCTTTGCATAGACTAAAGCATCCTCCTTTAAGGTCGGCCGTAGTACCCCGTCCTTAAAGCATTTTCCCCCTAAAGCTCTTCCCCCAATGTGAGAAGCACAAGCTCCTTCATGGAGTTCTTTCAGGGACCTCCGGACCATCTTCTCTCGGTGACGCACTTGAGCGGGGGCCGGTTGAATGACTTCTTGTAAAGTGTCTCGTCCCACAATTCAAACCACTTGTCTCTAGCCTTTACATACTTAGCCTCTACAGGATCTGAAGGCAACCGTCCCGTCTTCTTATATTCTATGATCGGCTCCATCCAGACAGTCCCTCGGCTGAGAAACATAATCTGTTCGTGGTCGATTCTCTTTTTGGGTTTGACTTCCCAAAAACTGTTCTTGGCACATCACCTTCAGCCAGCCGGCTAATTTTGAGAGAGCATCGGCTTGATGATTTTCTGACCTTGGTACTTGGTCGAGGATAAATCGTTTTAATGGCTCTATCTCATCTTTGATCAGTCGCATGTATTTGCTCATTGATGCTTCTTTGCATTCAAAATCTCCATTAACCTGACTGACAACTAAGAGGGAGTCCGATTTGGCCTAGATCTCAACAGCTCCAGCCGCCTTGCACATTTTGATTCCAGCTAAGAGTGCTTCAAATTCAGCTTCATTATTGGACGCTCTGAACTGGAATCTCAATGCATATTCAAACTTATCTCCTTCAGGAGATTGACAAATGATTCTCGCCCCACATCCATTGGGATCGTGGGACGATCCATCAACCATGAGCGTCCAATGCTTCCTTCCTCTAGCTGGATCAGATATTGGTTCTATGGTTAGCCGAGTAAGCTCAACTATAAAATCTGCCAAGGCTTGCCCTTTAATGGCTTTCCTTGGTTCAAATGATATGTCAAACATGTTAAGCTCAACCGCCCATTTTAGCATTCGTCCAGCAGCTTCCATCTTCTGTAGAACTTGCTTCAAGGGCTGGTCAGTGTAGACAATTATACTGTGCGCCAAGAAATATGGCCTCAACTTTCTGCTGGCCATGACTAGGGCCAATCCAAACCTCTCGACTGGAGTATACCTGTTTTCCGCATCTTTGAGCACGTGACTCACAAAGTATATGGGAACTTGGACGGACTCTCGTTCAGCCAACAGGACGACACTCACAGCTTGAGTGGATACAGCCAAGTATACAAACAACTTTTCCCCCTCGGTGGGGCCCGACCAACCTAGGCAGCTGTTGAAGATGATCTTTGACAAGTTGAAGGGCTTGCTCCGCCTCTGCTGTCCATTCGAACTTGACTTTTTTCTTGATCGTGGCAAAGAAGTGATGGCACTTGTCGCCTGACTTAGACAAAAATCGTCCAAGGGCCGCCAAGCAACCCGTCAGCCGATGTACCTCTTTTACCTTCGAAGGAGACTTCATGTCTAAAATAGCTTGAATCTTTTCAGGGTTGGCTTCTATTCCCCTCTGATCCACCAAGAAGCCTAAAAACTTCCCCGACAAAACCCCAAAGACACATTTGCTGGGATTCAGCTTCAACTTGTATTTCCTGAGAGTTTCAAAAGTTTCTCTCAAATCACCAACATGACTTTCTTCTTGACGGCTCTTGACTATCATATCGTCAATATATGCCTCCATATTTCATCCCAACTGCGGCTGAAAAACGTTATTGATCAATCATTGGAAAGTGGCCGGGGCATTGCGCAGGCCGAATGGCATCCTCACCCAGCCAAAGAGCCCTTTTTCAGTAATGAAGGACGTTTTGTCCTGATCCTCTGGTCACATTGGGATTTGATGAAAACCTGAATAAGCGTTCATGAAGCTCAGCAAAGCATGGCCAGCTGTAGAGTCTACCAGACGATCCAACTTAGGCAAAGGGAAACTATCCTTAGGACAAGCCTTGTTGAGGTCAGTGTAGTCCACACACATTCTCCAGGTGCCATTGGGCTTTGGCACCATAACTACATTTGCTATCCAGTCAGGATAATAGGTTTCTTTGATGAACTTGGATTCCAACAACTTCTGAACTTCATGGTCGACCGCCTGGTTTCTAGCCGGTCCCAAATGCCTCTTCTTCTGACGAACCGGTTTCAAATTTGGATCAACATTCAACCGGTGAACGGCTACTTCCGGATCAATTCCAGGCATTTCCTCAACGCAATAGGCAAACACATCTTGAGACTCTTTCAGCAAGTGGACTAGATGACCCTTCAAACCAGGACTGAGTGAAGATCCGATTTTAAGGGTCCTTTCTGGACGAGCTTCATCCAGACGTACCTCTTCAGGGGCTTCTACTGGCTCTGGACGTTCTACTGCTAGTCCCATGATGGCCATGACCTCTTCAGACGAGGAGGGTTCTTCCTTGATGACTTCATATTTCCTCTTCTTGCTGGGGAGGTGCTCAGACGCTTTCCTTGAGGGAGCAAGAGGCGTCTGAGGGCTCTCAATGGTCGGCTTTAACGAGGCGACTTGGTCTTTGATAAATCCAGACGTTTTCCTCTCGCTGGCAACCTTCGTCTGATCTTTCTCTATTTCAGACGTTTTCCTTCCGCCAGCAACCTTCGTCTGGTCTTGCTTATCTGCCTTCCATGATGATGGTTTCAGAGTAGTTAGGTAACATTCCCTAGCCGCCTGCTGGTCTCCATACAAGGAGCCAATCTTGCCGTCATCACACTCATACTTCATCAACATCAGGTGAGTTACTATTACCGCTTTGACATGATTCGAGTTGGTCGTCCAAGAATGACATTGTAGGGCCGTCAAGTCTCGGACCACCAAGAACTTGATAAACAGAGTTCTTGAGGCTTCCTTCTCTCCCACTCGAACGGGCAAAGTCACAGTTCCCATGGGATGGATGACTCCTCCCCCAAACCCTATGATGGGATGGTGAACGGGAACTAAGTTCTTCTCCTCAAACTTTAGTCTGGACAGGCAATCAGCACTAATGATGTCCGTCGGACTTCCGGTGTCGATCAGGATCCTTCTTACTCTCAAGTTTGCTATTTTCATTTCTACAACCAAGGGATCATCATGGGGAGTCCTCAACCTGCCCCGATCTTGCTCACTAACTACTACCCTTGGGATGGGCTCAGCCTTTTTCTGATCAGCTAATAAAACTTGGCCGAGCTCCCTAAGGTAGTTTTTGTGCCCTCTATTGGTTGGTCCCCCAGCAGCAAACCCACCTGAGATTACGAGGACAACATCTTCGTCTGTGCTTACACTCTCCTTCTTCTTGTTATTCATCTTTCCTTGGAAACTTCCTTCCCCCTTGATTCATATAGGAATTCATCTTTCCTTTTCGGGATAACTCTTCCAAAGCTCTCTTGAGGTGCTTACATTCATTGGTCTCATGACCACAATCTTTGTGGAAGTGGCAATACTTGCTCTTATCCCTATTTCTATAAGGAGTTTTCATTTCAGCTGGGGCCTTTAACTCATACTGATCCTTAATCTCCATGAGGATGGAGTATTGGTCTTTGTTAAACTCAACAGGATTGGATGAGGATGGCTCAGCCTCCTTTCTCTTGTTCTTTCTAGCCGGAGTGGTATTGGAGGTTATCGCCCAAGTCTCGGCCTTCTTGGGGTTGCTCTTTTTTGGCTGAGCAACCTCTTCAGGCTTCTTAGACTCGGGATGCTTTGCCTCAAGCACATACTTCGGTGGCATGAATAAATGCTTCGGCTTCCCTCAAAGCCTCAAGCAAGAGTGGAGATTTTCTTCTTAACAAGGTCAAATTTGAAACTTCCCGGCCTTAGTCCCCTAATGAAAGCGTCAAAAGCCACTCCAAAGATTAAGATCTTGGATCTGAAGTGCTTCTAGGTTGAATCTCTTAACGAAGCTTCTAAGAGCCTCCTTAGGTCCTTGAATGACCTTGCCTAGGTGCATGCTCGTCTTCTCGCTCTTGTTTGTTGGCAACAAAATGACTAGTGAATAAGAAGGCGAGTTCGGTAAAGTTGTTGACTGAATTGGGGGAAGATTGTTAAACCACTTCTACTCCTTTCAAAGTAGGAAAATTCTTACACCAAGTAGCGTCCACTCCTTGGACGTACATCCGATGCTTAGCGCAGGTGATCGTCGGATCGCAGTTCCATCGAAAGGCTCAATGGTTGGAGTTTTACCTTTGGGAAGGGGGACGTCTCCATAATCCGGCCGAGAAGAGTAGGCCGGATTTGGAGAGCCCCACCGCCCTCAAGGGTATGAACTCCTGCGATATTCTTTCATTACCGGGTCGGATGAGGTGTCGGCCGGTTTGGGCCCGTAGACCATGGGCCGAGCCACGGTCTTCCCGTCGTGGATGAACAAGAGAGTGGCTTAAACTTCGGCCTTCCCCTCGGACGACAACCTCAAAGGAGGGTCTCTCGGGTATGGGGTAGATCCCGTAGCCGAACGTTCAAAGCCGCAGCCCTCTTTGCCTCTAAGTAATCCCCGGCGTCGGTTTCCATTCGATGCCCACTAGGATGGACATGGTCCCGGGTCCTCACCACCAAGTTCCATCCATCTTTCTTCTCCGATCGCATATCTTCCGGCGCTTCCTCTCGCCGTCCTCCTAGAGGGTTCCCGACGAACAGTCGCCTAGGACATGGACGATCTACTAGAACGTCCCCTAGGACAAGGTGGATTGTTAGCAGGCCCGGGTTGTGATGGAAAAACAACATATTGCTTTTAATCGTTCCGACGACCTCCGCCATCCCGGTCCGGAAATCATTCAAAACATTCTCCAGGTGGGCGCACCGGACGATCTAGATTAACTGGATGACCAGGTCTCGGTCCAGGAACATTGACGATGGATGGAGGTCTATCTCTTCCTCGAGGTGGTCTTTCATGCTCCACCGTATCTTCGACATTAACTAAGGCTTCGATTTCGGCAATGTTGGATGATCGACAATCACATCGCCGCCTCCCCACGCACGGCGCCAAATGTTTTATCCACTTGTCCAACAAGTAAGCTGTGAATTAGCTTCCTTGTCGAGCAAGTAAATTAGTATGTTGAGTGTCCTTGGTTTTTGCTCTGCTCCCTAACCTGCACAAAGGGACCCACCCTGGAGGTTTGGGTGGTGGTTCCCCCTCCGATGCTTAAGTCAGTTTTCAGGAGTAGTGAGAGAAAGTAGAGATAGAGAGAGAAGGTGAGAGAGAATTTTATCAGAATAACTTTGCACTGCTTGCATTGAATGTGTTTTTCTCCTGATTTCAGGGGTATTTATAGTGATAGCAAGTTGACAGCTAACCTTAAAAACTGACCTACCATAACAGCATCTAATTGGCTGAGAAATCAGATTATGACACGTGGCTGACCATGACTGGTGAATGTATTAACCACTCTCCTTCAGCCATTTGGCACTGCTGGGCTCTGACTGTTGGGCCAGAATTTAAACCTTTTACCTCATCTGAGTGTAGCCCAGAGATTCAAGGCTTTTCTCTTTTTTAACTAAGGTGACACGTGGACGGCTCTGATGAGCCCAAGTGTCTTAGAAAAGAGCCGTCGATGTTAGACTACAACAGGAAGTACACAAAAGATTTCAAGTCACGTATAATAATTGATCATAATTAGTGCAAATCATTTTACATTTTAGACGTATTATATTAAAAAATTTAAACTTAATTATATTATTGATTATAATGTATTAATGTACATCTTATCACATAGGTTATTGGACATAAACAACTACTAAGCCTTATTCCCAAAGTGATTTGGGGTCGGCTAACATGAATCGTCAACACATAGGTTATTGGACATATTAAAAATTTAAAATCACAACATTGATCATAACGTAAATCATATTAATTCGGTCATTCTATTCTATATTTTTAAGTTACGTAATTCAATGAATATTTTAATTGTCATGTTTCCTATTAAAGGCCTAACAATAATATACATAAAGTCTTGTATTATATATATATATATATATATATATATATATATATATATATATATATATACGCGGTATCATCCCTTAAAAAAAAAATAAAAAATAAAAAATATACGCGGTATCATTAGACATCACCAAATATTATGTTAGAAGATCTGACTAAATGCTTTGATTACGCAACAAGTTTAATTAGCAACTGTAAATATCTTTCAACGCAAAGGTAATTTTTTTAGGGTTTTACTGAACTTAAATTATTTGGATAACACTTTATTTTTTAAAAATTGGTACAATATGTTTAATTAATGCTCTCACTGAGGGACCTACATCCTATCACAACCTACTTTAAGTCCCCCACCCTCTTGAATCTTGATGAGGTTTGATTCTATGACCTAGACCATGGGATATAAGATAGTTCTCATGTCTCAACTAAGCTAGCCATCAACCTTGGTTGAATAAAGTTGTATATGTTGTTCAAAGGTTGACTTAGTATGTATTTTTTTTTACACCTTTTAAAGCTTTTCATGTATTTTATAGAATCTTTAGTCACTAATAAGCATTTTTTGATAGGAGTATATAGTCTTCCCAAGTATGGAACGTCTAATAGACTCTCCTTTGTTATTAATTTACATAATCATAACTTTATATACTTCCTTTGTTTTAAAATACTTTGCACAATTTCTCGGGTAAGCTTGCCAGTGCATAACTTTAGCCTTTCATATATCTTATTCCCTACATGTAAAAATTTAAAAAAAGTTGATATTCTGAATTATCGAGAGGAATCTAACACGACCCCACATGACTATATTATTCGTTATGCAAAAATCACCGAACACGGTCAAAGGTGTATATGAGGATAGTGCAAAAGTCAAATCTTGTCAACTATTTTGAAACGGAGGAAGTATATAGTGTATATAAATCCTTTTAATTGTGTTAAGAGTTTCTTTTAAAAGGATTTTCTAGATCAATCTACTAATGTTTTTTCCCCTTGCATTTCATAAAATGAATGAACAATAGTTGTCTACACTTAAACATTCTTAACCAATTAAGCAATTACCGACTTAATGTAGCCAATAATTGTTGAAACTAACGAAATAAAACATCAAGGGATTAAAGAACAATCGACACGAGAATTTAACGTGGTTCACTAACAATGTGTTAGCTACGTCCACACAAGTGGGAGAACTGATTTTTATTAGGTTCAGGAGAGAGAGTACATAGTACGGAGTACAGGATATTGAGGCAAAAGTTAATTATAGGGTTTATGTAGTACCCTACTTATTAACCTGAATATTTAGGCCTAAACTCGAATCTAAAACATACTCAATATACTAAACAATATGTACTGAAAAGTTTGGTTAATTTTAGCACCAGATAATTCAAACCATTTATCAAGAAATCTCCACTTTGACTGGATTTCTCTCCTACATAATATATAAACAGATGACAGACACAAATGATACTAGATACCATAAAGAATAGGCAGATGTACCCAGACTCTCCCTGCCTCAGAATTTCCCTTAAGGACCCCCAGATTAACAATTTCGAACATTTAGCAAGTCTAAACAAGTTGGAAACTTGCCATGAGGAACCGACATGGCGAACATATCAACAGGATTATTTACAGTACCTACTTTCATCACTTAAATCCTCTTGTCACTTCCCAGGTTATGATATCTGACATGAATGTTCTTAATTCTCTCTTGATGGACTTGATCCTTGGCTAGGCATATTGCACTAAGACTGTTCCAATACACAATAGCCTGATCATGATGCAGACCAAGATTACTAACTAGTCCTTTCAACCATATCCCTTCTTCTACAGCTTATGTCCATGCCATGTATTCTACCTCAGTGGTAGACAAAGTAACTGTAGCCAGCAAAGCTGCTTCCAGCTAACACCAAAACCATCTAGAGTGAATACATAACTGGTCATAGATCTCTTACTGTTAACATCACCATCATAGTTAGAATTACAGACGGCAAGGGATCTTGGATCCGAGTCGAATCCATGGATTAAGACCTATTTTTTAGGATCTGGATCTAGATATTGGGTTCAGAATACAGATCCATGTTCAGATCTGATCTCAAGACCCGAACCCAGATTCGTTTAAAAAAAAAAATTATATTCTAAGACCCCTCGAACGTTACCCTGACTTCTACCAGTCACCCCTTCTTTCTTGGCCTCCGTGCACCTAGCATCAACCATGACAACTTCTTTTCAGCCTATTAACCTCTCAAGTTTGACTGCCACCAGCTACCGTTCTCTCTCTTGGTCTTTTCCTTCTCATTTAGCCATCAACAGCCATCGGAACTTCTCTTCCCAGCCATGATACGATCTAGCAATATGTGAATTCTCTCTGTCCGCGACAATTAGCCACGACCACAACACCACCAGCCACGACAACCAGGCCCACCATCGCAACATATTTGTTAGGCGAAGGTGATTTTTTTTTCTAATCTACATTTTCGAAGTTACGAATTCCCTCTGAACTATGAATTTATTGTAATCTTATTACTGAATTTGTTCAAGTGCATTTGTGGTACTTTTGTTGAATTTGGTTATTTGAATTTGTATTTTAGGTTCTTGATTAAGTGGAAAATTTGTGGTAGAGTAGGCATACTAATCTAAATTACAAATGCATCCGTAGGACCCATAATATTCGGATCTGGATCCTTTTCCCAAACCCGTTGGATCCAGGGTGGATCTAAATGCAGTCTTTATAAAAGATCTGGATCCTGGTCCATGAGGACCATGTATAGAACTGACCCATTGCAAAACGTAATCAAAATCAAAATAACCAGCAATTAACACTGTGTATCATTCCCATAAATGATACCAACATTAGACGTACCTCTAAAATAACGGAAAATTCTCTTCCCAACTTGCCAGTGTTCCTTCCTAGGTTACCCTATGAACCTACTAATAACACTAACAACATGTGCAAGATCCAATTTGGTGCAGACCATAACATACATCAAGCTCCCAACTACACTAGCATATGGGATTGGATATGTAGTCCTTCTCAGACTAGGGTGCAAAAATCACAAGATACATGTATATTTGCAGCACTAGGAGATTTTATAGGTTTAGCTAATGACATGCCAAACTTTGACAATATCTTTTGAATGTAACCTTTCCGTGACAAGAAAAACTTCCTCTGATCCCTTTTCCTATGAATCGACATCCCTAGAATCTTTTGCACAACACCCAAATCCTTCATGTCGAACTCATCACCCTTCAAATTCTGAATATGATTAGACTTAGACTTTACAACTATGAGCATATCATCTACATACGGGACCAGATAAACCATCAAACCATCATCTAGCTTGCTGTGATACACACAACAATCATATATACTCATCTTGTAGCCTAATTAAATCATATTGCTATCGAACTTCTTGTAGCACTGCCTAGTAGACTACTTTAGTCCATACAAGGACTTCTTCATTCTACAAACACAATCTTCTTTTTCCAGAAACTTGGAACCCATTTGGTTAGGTCATATAAATATCTTCTTCCATCGCCCCAAGTAGAAAGGTAATTTTCTCATCTAGTTGCTCAAGTTCCAGATTCTGTTGTGCAACTATCGCTAGTAACACCCTGATGGAAGTGTGTCTGAGAACTGGTGAGAAAATCTCATTATAATCAACCCCTTCCCTTTGCGTGAACCCTCTTGCAACAACTCGAGCTTTATATTTAACCCCATAAAAAGGTGACATTCCTTCATTCTTCTTGAAAACCCATTTGCAAGATACAATCTTTCTCTCATTAGGACATTTGACTAGCTCCCAAGTTTGATTTTTATCCATAGACTCCACCTCATCTTCCATCACAGCAAGCCATTGAGCATATTCACCACCTAAAATAACTTCTTTATAGGTGGATGGCTCATGAGTGTCCACTTATTCAGCAACCTACAGTGCATAAGCAACCATATCTCAAAATTATACCTCCTTGGAGTACCGACACCAACTCTACTAGCTCTATCGAGGGCTATGCTAGGTTATTGTGCTTCTAACGAGGCTGATTGTTGATCTTCTCCACCTTGATGCTGTGATTCACTCTCATCTTGAGCGACTTGCAGCTCCACCTATTTCTCAACATCACTACTAGATGGCACCATAATAGACTTCACAGTAGGGTTAAGCATGTAATTTTCATCAAAAAATATACTTCTATTAAGTATAACTCGACTCTCACAAGGTGAAAAGATTCTATAACCCTTAACTCCACTCCCAAACATGTAAATTCACCCTTCTTAGCTTTAGGTTCTAATTAATTTACCATCACTTACATGATAATAAACATTAGAACCGAAAACTCTCAACAAAGAATAATATGCAGGCTTACCACACCATACCTCATAAGGTGTTTTACAATCAATACTTTTGTGAGGTCCACGATTAATCAGATAACAAGATGTGTTTACCGCTTCTGTCCAATATCTTCTAGCTAATCCAGCATTAGAGAGCATGTACCTCGTTCTCTCCAACAGTATATGATTCATGCATTAGAGAAATCCCTGCATTATTGTGGAACTCATTAAACTCAGAAAAATAAAATTCCAAACCCTTATTAGTATGCAGTGTTTTGATATTCTTCACAGCTTGATTTTCCACCAAAGCCTTCTACTGCTTGAAGTTCTTGAAAACCTCACTTGTATGCTTCATCATGATTACCTAAGTCATTTTTAAAAATCATCGATCATAGACAAAAAATACACGTGACCTCTAATAGATTCAACTTGAAAAGGACTCCAACAATTAGAATGGATATAATCAAGTATGCTTTTGTCCTATGCACACCCTTTGGAAACTTGCTGCGATGAAACTTTCCAAATACACAATGCTCGCATAATACTAGATCCTACACCTTGTGCCCATAAAGAGGATCCCTTTTTGACAGAATTTGCATCCCCTTGTGAACCTCAGATGATACAACAACAACATAACCTATCACAATAGAACCTTGTAGAAGATACAAGGTACCATTTTTAATACCTTTCAGAATCACCTTCGAATCCTTGCACGCATTCATAACTCCACCTTCACCTTGAAAACTGAAATCCTTACTATCGAGAAGACTTAAAGATGTTAAATTATTTGTCATCAGTGGAACATGTCTAATTTCGTTAAAGGTGTAGAATGTATCTTCATGAGTCCTCCACTTGATGGCAGGCAGCACTGTTGGCCACAAAAATATTACCCCTATCTATCTGCTGATAAGTTAAAAACCACTCCCTCCATGGACTAATATGATACGATGCCCCAGAGACAAGAACCTATACATCCTTATAATGAGACTGGTTATTAGCAACTAGAGCCAAATCTTCTTCAGAGTTACCATCACCTTGTGCCAAAGCAAGAAAACCTTCATTCTTTTCCTACTGCTTCTTTTTCTTAGGACATTCATTTTTCCAATGGCCTTTCTCCTTACAGTAATTACAAACATCATTAGTTTTACGACCATTAGAATTCGAATTTTTATGGTTCAATTACTTGTAACTAGATTTTCCTTGTCCCTTACCCCCTGTAACAACTAATCCCGATACTTGATTTCATGTACCAGAACTAGATGACTTATGAAGAACCTCTCTAGTATGGAGAGCAGCAACTTACTTCTTCCAGAGATAAATTATCTTTCCCATCAATAAAAGAATCCACAAAATTTTCATACGATAAAGGCAAAGATACACAAAAGGAAACTGGGAAAGTAAACATAAAAATGATACTAATACAAATATGAAGCTTAGAAACAACTCATACTCAACTCTACTCATATTACTTAATAAGATTGGCATTGAAGAAACATCGTCGTCTTACAGAGTCATAGGGGCTACTAACTAACATTTGAAGCTAGTAAGAGCGTCCATTGGAACGTCCTCTTAACCAAATATGCTACATTAGTATGATCATACCCCCAATAAGCATTTCTTGTCCAACCTTACCCTTAGGAAGTCTAGCTAACCTTTTCCATCTCAATGCTTTACCTAGAATATAATAAAGGACATTCACATAGTCATTTAGAGCCTGTGAAGAAGTTTATAACGCAGCGGTTGAAACTCCCCCCAAATGTTCAATGCTTGTACAAGATGCATCCTACGAATTCTAATGCCAACTTTTCTTTTCCTTTTTTAAAGTGATTTAGTAATTTTAAACAAGTTGACTCTTAAACAATAAGACAACACAAATAAGAGCAATACTTTTTTCATCTCAACATGCATGACAATCAAATAGGTTACTGTTATTAACTCTTTTACTTGACTATCTTAGAAGTTACCTTGAACTTCTAAGAAATAGTAACTTGCTAACTTGGCCTATAACTTGCTTTGTCCCAAAGGACTATAACTTATTTAGCTTGAAAGTAATTCATGTAAGTGCAACTTTACAAAATTAACTTGTAATACCTTGCTCAACATAATACTGCTTGAAAACTTACTTAACAAGATATATACCATTGACTTAACATGCTTTTGTAATAGATATGTTGGATACATAAAATTTATATTCCATTACTCATGTAATGACATGGATACTTCATGCTTTTAGATGCAAACAAACAATATCATGAACCACAATAATATTCCACATATAGTTAAATAATTTTGTTCTCCTAGACACGATACTAAGTTCTTCATGAATAAAATGATGTTTTTGCCAAATGCAGAAAAAGGTAACTTGGTCAATTGCAACCTTGTCAATTCAATCTCTTTAATCGTTGTCTCAAATAAACCAAAAAACTTCTAAGTTGCAGCCCAAAAGGCATGAAGATATGTTGGATTTGGGCTGCAACTTAAAGGGGTTTGGTTTATTTGAGGATGCAATTGAAGAGATTGAAATGGAAGGGCTGCAATAAACAAAGTGACCACTTTAAAGGGACATATTTGGCAAAAAATTATGAATAAAACTAACTAGAATGACTTCCTACATATGTGACATACTACTCTTTAGTACGTTCCTACCAAAAGTAACTTGTTTAACAAAAATAACTCAATAATAAGAATCAAATGAAATTCACAAGCAAAATAATTATTCAAACAATCCCTCATGCATACATGGATCCCCGATTCTGTAGAAATTAAACTACTCACTCGTAATTGGCGAAAACATAATCATAATAATTCAGCATATAAATCACATATTTTACCATCATACTCATCAATCAGCTTACTAACTTTAGCACAAGGATCTACAGGGGAAACAGTTAGCTGGGTAGTCTATAACAAACTCTCTATGCAATTCTTCTGCATTATCAACCAAAAGGTTAAAACCATGCAGTAAATTAGACTTTCTTAGAGTGTTTGCCTTACTCTTAAAAGCCACAAAATATGAGGGATCATATGGGTTAAACAAATCATGTAAAGGGGACCGGTTAAGTTTTCTTCACTATCACTAGGATCATCCTTATCCTTTTCTCGCAAATAAGACTTATTTGTTTCCAACTCGACCTTGCACTTGTCAAGTGCAACTTCAAGCTCAACCACTTGATCATCTAACTCGATACACACTTGCTCTAAGGGATCACAATTAGCAATAGCAATATCACATTAATTATTCATTTCTTTCAACTCATGTTTGCCAGTTTTGTAAGCTTCACTTAATTTAAGACAGTCATCTAATAAATAATCAATACATTCAATCATATTATCTCTATCGTAATGATACATGTCTTCACGAATTTGTTCCAAATTTACCTTGTGTTCACTAAGCACATCTTTCTTTGCTATAAGACATAGATTTGATGTATTGTTCCTCTTTCTGGTACCATTAGCTATGTTGTTTTCTCCTTGATCTATAATAGTAGTCATGCAAGTTTCATGATTAGGTGATTCTTCATCATTTTCTGATCCAGAATCGGAGTCACCCAACAGGGCTGCTATTATAGCCCTCTTGAACGCTTTATTATCATTACTCTTTGACAACTTGTCCTTCCACTTTGGACAGTCATGAATGATGTGACCAAAATCTCCACACTTTAAGCAACGTACACTTGAAGGGTTAGTTTTCTTCAGGTTCTTACCTTTGAAATTCTTACGTTGATCTCTAAAATGCCTCTCAAAATGCTTAGCCATCATAGTTATATCATCTTCTTGTTCTTCAAATGTTCCCTTCAAGGCAACACCTCTGATTGGTCCCTTGTCACTCTTATAGTAAACCAGTAACTCATGGGTCATGACAGAACAAATCAGCTGTTCTAGCTCAACGTTGTGAGATCTTTTACTTCATAGATAGCTGTTACCTTAGCCGTCCATACATCTGTCAAAGTTCTCAACATTTTTCTAACCAAATCTTCGTCGGAAAAACTTTTGCCAAGAGATTTTAAATCATTTACTATAGTCATAAATCTACCCAATCAATCAAATTTTCATCTTTATTCATGTTAAAATCTTCGTATTAAGACATAAGTAAATCGATTTTAGACCTTTTTACCTCACTAGTTCCCTCATAAGCAAGTTCGAGGGTATCCCAAATCTCTTTGGCGGAGACACAAGCAGAGAGTCTGTTTGTCTCACTCCCTCCAATAGCCTGTTGCAATATGGACATGGCTTTGGCATTATTCTCCAGCTTCTTGTAATCAGTAGAAGTGTATTCACTTTCCTTCTCTGTTACTAAGGAACCATAAACTTCCTTGGTGATCTCTAATGGTCCGTTCTTAACAACTAACCAACATTCAACCAATGCCGATGTTCTTCAATCTATTCTTCCACCGATCATTGTTTTTTCCATTGAATTTGAGAGTCTTGTTGTCGTATCCCATAACATTCATTTCTTGAGTACTCATGATATACTTCTTTAGGTGTTACTCTATTAAGAAGAACCTGATCTTATACCAATTGAAGGTTTCAATGTACTCAAGAGGGGAGTGAATTGAGTACTTGAACGATCTGGTTACAAATTCAAATTCTTTCGATTTAAGGGGCAACTAGTTGGGCTGGTTCCTGACAGTGGCAACACTAGATATTGAAAGTTATAATGAACACACCAAATTTAACGAGGTTCAACCAAATAAGGGCCTACGTCTTCCTACACTAGTTTTCTTATTAATGAACTCTGAAAATTAAGAATATTCTCGCACTTTCATGTTTCACTTAGTCCAGGGAAACAACACACCCCACACTAACTCTAGTTCGCACTTGAACTCACAAGCACTCGCGAATAAACTCAAAACGCACGATCCTAACCCCTCTATTAGAGATTCAAAACAATCAGTTTCTCTTAACTCACGCTTTCATACAAAGCAAACAAAGAGTAATATGAAGCTCTATGAGATGCCTACTCTATTTTAGGAAACTGTTTTAGCAGTTCTATATATGAAGGCTCTCGAAAATACTCAATAGAATTTGGGAGAACATCAAGGGTGAAGGGAATCATGATTATGCCCTGAATCAAGATATCAAAGATATGATAATCCTAAGTTATGGAAAGTATATCTTGAACAATATCTTTCTGGAGGAAAGATATTATCCAAGATATACACACACTTTTAAGGCAAGTAAATACTGAATAATATTTTTAAAGGCTGGCAAACATTTCTTATGAAAAGTATGTGAGAAAATATTTTTTCGAAAATATTTTCTAATAACAGCCAGCTCAATCACCCGGTAAACTAATTGGTACCCTTACTTGTTATCCTGGTTAGATCTTAGATGCAGTAGCTTATGTCCACTTAGGTTTTGTATTCTCTTAGAGAAGATTAGGAACTCATTCAAAGTTTCATCTTTGCTAGAGAGGAACAATACCCAAGTAAATCTTGAAAAGTCATCTACAGTACTAACCAAAAAAAAAATACCTTTTTCCACTTTTACTTTGAATTCTCATTAGCCTACATAAATCCATGTGTCTGAGTGCCCAATGGTTTGGTAGTGCTTACTATGGTTTTGGATTTAAAAGAGGATCCTACTTGCTTGCCTTTCATACATGCTTCACAAACTTGATCTAGTTGGAACTTTATCGAAGGTTGCCCTAAAAAAATTTCCTTGGATCTAAGTTTGTCAAGTAGTGAAAAGCTAGCATGTCCTAGACGTTTGTGCCATAGTAGAGAATCATCCTCAATCACACTAAGACATGTTAAATTGTCCTTTGGAACAAGATCAAGATCCACTATATAGGTGTTCCCTTTTCTTGTTCCTTCCAAAATAACATTTTTGTGTCATTGTTGATGATTAAGCACGTATTGCTGCTGAACTTGACTAAATTAGCTTTGTCACATAATTGAGAGATGCTCAACAGATTGTGTTTCAGTCCTTCTACTAGAAATACATTATCCATGGAGTGTGTTGGTGATTTTCGTATGTTTCCAATAGCCACAATGCTACCTTTCTTGTTATCACCAAATGTCACACATCCACCTTCGAAGGTTGTGAGTGAGATATATTTCATGTTTTGTCTCCATTCATGTGCTTGGAAAAACCGCTGTTTAGATACCATATGTTGTTTCCTCTCACTCTAGCCTATAGAATCAATCACTGATTAGATTTAGGAATCCAACGCTATATGGGTTCCTGTTTTTCATAAACAAAATATTTTTATTTCCATTCAAGTTTACTGTTCTCAATATTTTTTCAGCAAACTTAAGTCTTCAGGAATAGTTTTTCCATTGATATCCAATTTTACCACAAAACACAAAACCTATCGCTAGGAAGGTTTACTCTCTTCTTTGGTTTTTCCTTTTTATTTTTGTACTCAAATCCAATTTCGTTGGTTCTTTTTGTCTGAGGATTTGTAGCTTATCCAGTTTGCTTTTCAGTTAAGGAATCTACTTCCTTCTTTAGTTCTTCTATCTCAGTTCTAAAACTTTTAGAAGGAAGAGACCTTATGTCAAAGGAAATAACTTCAACAACAATGTCTTTTATTTGGCTTAGCACCAAAGTTAGTAGGTAGTTTTCATTTTTGACTTTCTCATAATTTTCCTTTAATTTCATATTTCTATCAAATAAGTCAAAGAAGTGATTTTCAATTTCGATTCGAATATTCTTAAGCCAATATGTATGTTCCTTGTTCACTTTTAGAGCATATTCAGTTTGTTTCCTCTTAGTGCATTCATCTTTACAATCTCTAACAGCATCAACTAATAAGTCAAAGAGTTTTTCTATTGTCATAGATTTTAAATGAGTTTTAATAAAATTAAGACTTGCCTCAAGTGGTTCAATCTCATCATCAGTTCCAAGTCCATCAACAGCCATCAAACATAGGTTGGCTACTTCTTCAGAATTTTGGTCATGCTCTTCTTCATAGGAATCAGAATTTCCCCATGTAGCTATCATGGCTCTTTTTAAGTCGTTTTTTGAGAACAAATTCTTGAAGTCTTTGTTCCTTTCTTTGCTGCGTTCCTTTTCTTTGTCTTGCCTTTCTGTAGTTCCCATTGAGGACATTCCTTGATGAAGTGATCTAAACTGTCACATTTATGACAACCAGTTTTGTTAGTGAATTTTTGATTCTTACCTTTATAGTCTCTATTTTTCGTGCTCCTAAACATCTTTTGAAACGTCAGACCAAAAGTGCACATTCATCATTTTCTTTATCTGTTTCATCAACTTCATCAACTTTTAGAGCTATGGACTTTTGCCTAGATGGTTCTCCATTTTCTGAATCTAGGTGCAACTCATGTGTCATCAAGGAACCAACAAGTTGTTCCAAATTGAACTTGGTGAAGTCTTTAGTTTCTTACAAGGCAATAACTTTGGCCATCCATCTATCTTTGGGTAGACTTCTAAGAGCTTTACGTAGCTGTTCTTCAGATGTGATAACTTTTCGAAGAGAAGCTAGCTCATTAATTATGTTAGTGAATCTAGTAAACATTTCTTGGATAGTTTCCTTTGATTTCATTTAGAATAATTCATATTGATTCATTAGAAGATCAATTTTGGGTCTTTTTAGTCAACTTGTTCCTTCATGTGTGACTTCTAAAATATCCCATATTTGCTTTGCCATTTTGCACCCCATGACACGATTGTGTTCATGAGGTCCATGACCAGAATGCAACAATTTTACAGCAAGAGCATTCATTTCAACTTTAATGAAATATTCTTTATCAAATTCAGAAATAGGTTTGGGAACTACCTCATTTTGTTATCAGTAGTTATGACTTCAAAGTATCCAACTTGAATGACTATCCATACCTAATAATTCTCGACTTTGATGAAGATTTTCATTTGGTTTTTTCAGTAGGTATAGAACTTATCATTAAACATCGGAGGACTTTCAGTGGAGTACCCTTCTTCCATCTTTTTCAGTTGTATTGATTGTTTCTAACCAGAATCTTACTCGTCGGCGTGAACTACTTAATTTAAGAGCACCAACTCTGATACCAATTGTTGTTTGAATGGGAACAATGCAATAGGGGAGATGACTTGTATTGTTGAGAACAATGACCATTTTTTATGAAATTTAAAGAACACAAGAAAACTTAAGTAAAGAGACAAGAGATTTAACGAGGAAAACCTTCGTAGACCTTATTGGAAGTAAAAACCTCGATCGCAAGGAATTTTTACCAAAACTCATGTAGTATATAGTTCTTATCTTACAGCCTCATGTAGGATATTTTTTGTTCCCTTATTTTCTGTACCTAGTTTTCTTTTTGGCTGATCCAAGATATTGGTAGTCGTTTTCTTTTGTCCTTTCATATCTTGTCTCGTTGTACAACTCCAAGGCTGATGGTAGGGTTTCTCATAGGATCTGGGTACATATAGTGCAAGTTGTATAGGTAGTCGTAGAACACACATAATTTTTTAAAAGTTTTCATTGATGAAATGAAATAGAAAACTGGAAAACATTTTTCCACAAAACCCCAGTTTTCCACAAAACCCAAAATTGAGTCTTTGCCTCTTTTCATCGTATCAGAGCAAGGCTAATACTTCTTTTTTTCTTTAAAGTTGTAAAGGCTCATGACTTTTATCATGGCTGGTGATGACGCAGCAAATTCGAAGAATGAAGGGAGCAACAACAATCCCTACAAAGACCCTCTTTTTATAGCTGTTAATGACAATGCTTCATCTTCTCTGGGAAGCATTGTGTTTAATGAAAACAACTTTATGAGTTGGAGCAAAAGCATTAAGATTGCTCTTGGAGCTAAGAACAAGCTAGGTTTTCTTGAAGGAAAACATGCCAAACCAGAAACTGGTTCTGAGGAGATTCAAAAATGGGTGAGATGTGACTATATGGTCAGATCTTTGGTGCTTGCTACAACGAAGCCAGACATTGCTGGTAGTCTGGTTAACATGGCTTCTGCCAAGCAACTCTAGGAGGAAATCTTGGAAAGATATGCACAAACAAATGCTCTTCAATTGTTCCAACTAAAGAAGGAACTTTGGGAGCTACAGCAGAACAATATGAGCATCAGTGAATACTAATGCAAACTCAAAGGCATCTGGGATAAGATAATAGACCGAGAAGGGATTCCTGAGTGTAGTTGCGGAGCTATGCTGAAGTGCACGTGTGAACTTGCAAAGAAGGTTATGGATTTGCAAGCCCAAGAAAGATTGATTAAGTTTGTCATGGGTCTATATTGTGGGTATGACTAGATGAAAACAAACTTGATAAGCAGTGACCCTTTGTTACCTGTTAATAGGGCTTATAACTTAATGCTTCAAGTTAAAAGACAGAAGCAAATCACAAGAGAAATTGCTGCTACTCTGGAAGTAAGTGCACTGGCTGCAACTAGAAGGTTTCAACCAAATAGCTTTGGACCTCTGCAGAATTTTCAAAAGAAGGATTATTATAAGAAGTTTAAGATGGAGAAAATGGCAAGAACATGTGAACATTGTGGCAAGAAGCGACATTCGAGGGAAGAATGCTTCCAAATTGTTGGCTATCCTAAATGGTACAAGAAACCAGATGAACACTACAAACATGTTGGGAATGCAGTGAAGAATGCAGATGATGAGATTGAAGACAATCCTCTCAATTTCAACAATCAGGGCAGAGAAGCAAATATGACCAAATTGGACAACAACTTTATGAATAACATTGTGCAAGAAACTACTCAAGGCCATGACAGAGAAGCAAGCAGGTATAAGCAGTCAAGTTAACTTTGCAGGTAAGATTTCTAATTCCAATGCTGTTAAGAAACTCCTGCAAAAATCTCATGCTTGGCTGATAAACTCAGGAGCTAGTGACCATATGACAGGGAACAAAGACTTATTAGTCAATGTTAAGAAGTTGAAAGGTAAAATAAAGGTTGGTCTTCCAGATGGAAGTCAAAAGTATGTGACTGAAATTGGTGATGTGATATTAAATGTCATGATTATTATGAAAAATGTGTTTTACATTGATGATTTTCATCATAACCTGCTCTCTATTGCTAAGTTGTTAAAGGAAGGTAACCTTTAGCTCTTATTTGATAAAAATGGTTGTGTGTTACATGACCTTTCCATTGAGAAGGGTATCTTATTTGGAAGGAAATAGCATGATCTTTATAACCTTGTGAAGGAGCAAGGAGCAGAGAAGGATGATGTTTTTTGTGAATCAAAGAAACTGAAAAGTTGTAATAGTGTAGCTAACTTAAACATTATTCATGCTAGACTGGGTCATGTTTCCCTGTCTAAGATGCAACACTTAGCTTTTTGTAAGTGTGAAAACTTGGAAGATTTTTTTCGTGATACTTGTTCAATTGCCAAACATCACAGGTTGCCCTTCACTTTGAGCAAATCCATTGCTAGTACTTGTTTTGAATTAATCTATGTTGATCTATGGGGGCCCTATAGGACTAAGGGACTAAGTGGTGCTAGCTATTTCTTAACCATTGTGGATGACCACAGTAAGGTCACTTGGACTCAACTTTATCTAACAAAGAACAGGTGAAAGGAACCTTACTAAGTTTCCTAATTCAAGTTGAAAATCATCTTCAATACAAGAGTGAAAACCTTAAGAAGTGATAATGGTACAGAGATTTTTCAGGATGAATGTAAACTAATGTTTGCAAATAAAGGCATCATTCATCAAAGAAGTGTAGCAGGGTTACCACAACAGAATGCAAGAGTAGAGAGGAAACATAGGTTTCTTCTTGAAACTGATAGGGCACTAAAGCTTCATGCGAGGATGCCTAACTACTTGTGGGGAGAATGCATTCTTGCAGCCACATACTTAATAAATTACTGCCTACAGTTGTGCTTAACTGGGAAACACCTTATAAAAGACTAATGAAAAAGGGCCCCAGTTATGAGCACCTCAGAATGATAGGTTGTTTATGTTATGCTAGTCCTCACAAGAAACATAGTGATAAATTTGCTCCTAGAGGGATAAGATGCATTATGTTAGGCTATCCCTACTGTCAAAAGGGCTAGAAAGTGATGGATCTAGCAATTAGGAAGGTTTTTGTTAGCAGAGATGTTGTTTTCAAAGAGAAAATATTTCCCTTTCTGCTAAAAAAGAATGATTTAGGTAACAACATCTATGATAGTAGGAACACTACAAATAAAACTGATAATCATGATATGCAACATGATGAATTAACTCATATACTTTCGTGAAGTTAACAGGGAAGAAGAAAATGAAATTGATGTAGTAGGTGAAGGTGAAGGTGAAGCACAGCTGAATGAGATAAATAAGAATGTTGCATAACAGATTACTAAACCACACCCACCAGTTAAAAGAAAATCTTTAAGAGAAAGAGCAGTACCAGCAAGGTTCAAAGATTTCATATATGATATTCTAGGCAAAGGAAGTTCAGCTGGGAATGTCAATGCAAGCACATAAGCTTTGGAAGACCTTGAAACAAGTGGAGTATTCAGGCCAGAATACTTATGCTTTCTCAACAATGTATGGAGAATAAGAGAGCCATTGCACTACACTAAAGCAGCAAAAGATGAAGGGTGGATCCAAGCTATGCATGAATAGCTTGATGCCCTTGAGAAAAATGAGACATGGGAAATGACAACACTGCCAGTAGGGAAGAGTGTCATTGATAGTAAGTGGGTATATAAGATAAACTTTCAGCCTGATGGGAGAATTGACAGACTCAAAGCAAGGTTGGTGGCCAGGGGTGATAAACAGGTGGAAGGGAAGGACTACAAACACACATTTTCCCCTATGGCTAAGTTCTCATTAGTAACTTTAATTGCTCTAGCAGCTAGTTAGGATTGGCAACTTCATCATCTTGATATCAACAATGCTCTTTTGCATGGATATCTTGATGAAGAAGTCTACATGAAAACTCCTAAAGGATACAAATATGCAACAGGTGATCTTGTTTGCAAATTAAAAAAGAGCCTTTATGGCTTAAAACAAGCCTCAAGGCAATGTAATATTGAGTTAACTAAGTTTCTCATTGAGCATGGATATGAGCAATCAAAAAAGGATTACTCTCTCTTCTCTAGAAAATTTCAAGGCAAACAAGTTATCATTCTTGTTTATGTGGATGACTTGCTCATCACTGGCAATGATCTTGAGGAAATTGCTAAGCAAACTTGCCTTTGATAGTGCCTTCACTATAAAGGATCTAGGCAGCATGAAATATTTTCTTGGGATAGAAGTGGCAAGAAATGAGCAAGGTATCATGCTGAACCAAAGAAAATTTATTCTTGACATCTTGAAGAGTACAGGAACATAGACTTTCAAACCTTGCAAATGTCCTTTCCCCTAAAGGAATAAAACTCTCTACTGATGAGGGTGAGTTACTTAAATATCCTGAGCTCTACAGAAGTATCATAGACAAGTTCCTCTACTTAAACCTTACTAGGCCTGATATTTCATATTCAGTCCAACAACTAAGTCAATTCATGACTCAACCTAGACAGCCACATCTCCAGACTGCTATGCATGTCATTAAATACTTGGCAGACACCATTAATCTTGGTCTCTTCTAATCAGCCAAATCTGAAGTCAAGTTACATGGTTTTTGTGACTCAGATTGGGGCAATTGTGCCTTCAGTGCACGTTCTCTTACAGGATATTGTGTTTTCTAGGGACAATCTCTTATTTCCTAGAAAACAAAGAAGCAGAGGACAGTATCCAAGTCCTCCACAAAAGCAGAATACCGCTGCATGTCACAAACTACTAGTGAGGTTGTTTGGCTTGATGAAATTCTCACTGACTTGGTTTTCAGATTCCTACTCCCATTGAACTATAATGTGACACAAGCCTACTATCTACTTAGCTCACAACCCCATATTCCATGAAAGAACAAAGCACTTAAAGGTTGACTGCCATTATGTTAGAGACCATCTAACATCAGGCTTTCTCAATGTTCTTAGGTCTTTTCTTCAACTTGCTGATCTTATGACCAAATGCCTCAGTGAGCAGTAGCGTAAATTTCACTCATTCAAGTAAGGCTTGTTCACCACTAGTCCAACTTGAGGGGGTATATTGAACATATGATAGTTTTCTCAACAGTTGTACATTTTGTAGTATATAGTTCTTATCTTACAGCTTCATGTAGGATTTTTTTGTTCCCTTATTTTCTGTACCTAGTTTTCTTTTTGGCCGATCCAAGATATTGGTAGCCGTTTTCTTTTGTCCTTTTCTATCTTGTCTTGTTGTACAGCTTCAAGGCTGATGGTAGGGTTTCTCTTAGGATGTTGCGTATATATAGTGCAAGTTGTATAGGTAGCCGTAGAACACACGGATTTTCTTTTGTTAAGTTTTCATTGATGAAATGAAATAGAAAACTGGAAATCATTTTCCACAAAATCCAAGCTTAAGCTTTGCCTCTGTTCAACTAGGAATTTCCAATACCCGATAGAAGACTATCACTCCTCATTTTCAATAGAGGCCCATACCCAAAACTCAATATGGGCAGATAATGCAACAAGAAACCAACTACTAAAGGCCAAATATATATGTAATATTCCCTTCATGCAACTACCACACAGCTGTCCGGGGTCAAAAACATCATAGATGTAAAATATGGTGACTCCTGCCATGGAGCATGTTGCTGCAAGCAATAAAAATTGTGCCACCTGGTAGAAAGATGCAAAAAAAAAAGAAGATAGATTATTAATATTGCTATATGAGTTAACAGATGAGTTATCTCAATTAAAAAATACTTCTGAAATATTTATTTAAAAAAAGATAGATTTTTAATATTGCTATATGAGTTCACAGATGAGTTATCTCAATTAAAAAATACTTCTGAAATATTTATTTAAAAGCTAAGGAAGGAAATAAGCCATAAAATAAAGAAAACATAAATTCATACATACTAGTAAATGAGCTTTCAAGACATACTAGTAAATTCATACATACTAGTAAATAAAGAAAATTATACGTACCCAATCACCAACGAGAATTAGAGTGAAAAAGTAATGAGTCCGGAGATCCATGTTTAGCCTTAGCATATAATTCAAGACATATAAGCCCAAAGCTCCACATGACTTGAATCCCCATATACAATTTAAACGTGCTGAACCAAGAAAAAAATTATTAGAATCATATTTATACTCAACAACCATCCAAATCCAGTTATGCACAAATTCTAAAATGAAAATAATAAATCAAATATATTTTTTCAGTTGGGCACCTTACAAAGAAATAAGACTTCAATTACGAGTGTCCACCTTGTGTGTGTTGAAATGAATCAAATATCAACAACAAGCAACACACAAAAAGTACTTACAAAATATATGTAAATGTAGTGCTCCACTTTATAAGCTAGCTACATACTCCATATATATTGTGGGAATATAGAAATCAAAGAAAAAATAAGGAATTAATTATTTTTAACTACAATAATATAAACTTTTACCCGTTCTCTCGCAATAATACAAACTTTTGATTATTTTTTAATAATACAAACTTTACATCAAAATTCCTCCAGTAGGTCAAGTTGACTTTTTACCGGTAAAACAAGTCAAAAAAAAATTACAAAATGATATTTCTTCTTTGTCCCTCCTCCCCCAACCCCCCACCCACCTGAACCACCTCAGCTAGTTACCTCCTACAACAAGTTAACAACCGGTATTGTCCTACTGGAGGAATTTTGATCAAAAGTTTGTATTATTAAAAAATAATCAAAAGTTTGTATTATTGCGAGAGAACGGGCAAAAGTTTGTATTATTGCGAGAGAACGGGCAAAAGTTTGTATTATTCTTGTTAAAAAATCCATTAATTAATTAGTAGATTTTAAAAGTTGCGATACATTTTACTTCTATCCTAGCAGCATATTTCACCACCAAACGTTTATGGTCTCCAAGTGACTTATGCCCCTCAAGTGACGCGACTATCTCCTAACACGAACAGAAACGGAAGATTGTAATGACTATATGAACTTTATTGTGGGAGAACCATGAAACAAGAGATACCTTTTCTGTTATAAAATAAATGCAATTGCCACTATTTTACACCGTTTTCAAAATAAATACAATATACCAATAAAGAGAAAAATACATGAATGCCCTTATTTGTAGGTCCCTTTTTCTTCTTTAAACTCCCTTTACGGCCTAATTAAATTCAATCACCTACTAAACCCTACTGATATGCAGATAATTCTCTTCTTCATGCTCAAGTTATTTTCCACGGTTCTAATCTTTAGGTGAAGGTCCGCATCTCCTTTTTTATTTCCACAATCCAAAAATTAGGGCAAAGTTTTGGCAGATATTTTTATGATATATAAGGTTCCAATATTTGCGGAAAATTCATAAAACACCATGAAAGTTAACGGGACTCCAAGTAGACCACCATGAGCTTAAGAGGTAGGATTAATATTTCTAGACACACTTGAATATCTTATGGGTTCTGGATCTCACTAAGAAGAGGCGCCTAGGTTTTTTTGCGGAAAAAAGAGGAACATTTGTGAAATTAGTGAAGAAAAGAGTGATATGGAAGAGAAAAGTCGTGAAATGTTCATCACCCAGTTCTTGGTGACCACCCTGATATCATCATGGATATGTAAAAACTAATGTGGCGTAAGTTCTTTATTGATGAAACATCCAACTAAGTACTTCGATTTATCATATATTCTATTAAAGTGAAACTGATTGTATTCAATCATAAACTTTCAACATTTTCATAATTTGCTAGAGAGAATCAGAGAATCAAAGGTGTTTTATTGAGAGAGAATAATATGTTTTGAATCAATTAATTCTGTAACGAAGTAATACAAGAGTCTTAATAGACTGAGCTAAGAGGTTGGCAACATGGCACTCTTTATAACAGAAAGGAGAGAGTATACTTGGCAATCGGACCAATCGGATCGGATTCGAACTGGACCAATTCAGATCGGATCGTTTTTGAATCAAGTTATATTCAGACCGGATTCAGACCGTTTTGGATCGGACCGTTTCTGATCGGACTGGATTTCGAATTATGTTTCGGATCATCATCGGATTAGGATGCTTTTCGGATCGGACGGTTGTGGATCGGATGGTGGATTGTCTCATCTTTATTATGTATGGAGTTGTTACTCCTTTGGACTGATGGTTTCTTTGACGATGAGCTTTTGTTATGTATATATGGAACTGCTACTCTTCGTGCTTTCTAAAGGTATACATAACTAATTTGCAGAGTCAGAACTTGTGCCAAAGATTACTTGTGATAATCGGTTTTTTTAAACGGGTCAATTTCGGGTACTTCGGATCAAAGCCTAATGAAAGCCAATAATTTCTGATTGCTTTGGGATCGGGTTACCTTTGGATCAGATTGATTTCGGATAGGGCAAGATCATATCGGATCATTCAAATTTCGAATGAGTTTCGGATCAAGATTATTTTGGACCGGATTCAGACCAGACCAGAACGTTTTGGATTCGAACCAAGGTTTGGACCGTCTGATTCGGACCAGATCAGACCACAGATCGGATATTTCGGACCGAATTTTTGGATCAGTACCAACTTTGCCAGGTCTAGGAGAGAGAAGATTGCCAACATGGCATTCTTTATAACAGGAAGGAGAGAGAAGGTTGCCGGCATGGTACTTTGCTTATAACAGAAAACTAGAAGTTAATTATCAGCTTAGCTAGAAGAGGAAGACAGTTGTGTTTTACTATCACCAATGGCCCCCCTCCATCTCAAGCTTGGCAGGGGAAAGGATTGAAGAATGCAAAGCTTGGAAATAAGGTTATTGAACCGAGTAGACGGCATAATTTTTGGGAAAAGTATGCAAATTGCTGAGCAGTAGGCATGTAATGGACTTCAACAAACCTTCCATGATCTTATCTCTTGTAAAATGAAAGTCATTCTCTATGTGTTTCGTTCTTTAAAGAAACACAAGATTATGGGCAATGTGGAGAGCACTTTGATTATCACAGTGCAATGAAACAGGCTGCAACTAAGTAATACCAACTTCTTCTAGGAGCCACACTAGCCAAGTTACTTCTGATGTCGCAGTGGCCATGGCCCTATATATGCTTCTAAGGAAGATCTAGACACTGTACATTGCTTCTTGCTTTTCCAATTTATAGGAGAGGAACCAAGCAAAAGAACATAGCCAAATATTGCTCTTCAAGAATTAAGGTATGCACCCCAGTCATTGTGAGTATAAGCTTGTAATGAAAGATGATCAATAGCTCATAATACAATACCCTGGGCAGGAGTGGAAGCCACATACTTGAGAGTGTGCATAAGAGCATCAAAGTGAGGAATCCTGTGTGTATGCATAAACTGACTTAGAGTTTGAACAGTATAACTCAAGTTAGGTCTGATATTTTTAAAAAATATTAAGCTTGCCCAGAATACTTCTATACAACTCAGGATCATGGTACAAATCACCCTCATCAGCTAACAACTTCAAGTTAAGAGGAAGTGGTGTAGCAGCGGCTTTACTAGAAGAATGGACAGTAAACTGAAGAAGTTCTTTTGCAAATTTGCTTTGAGTAAGAGCAATACCATGTAGAGTGTAAGTTACCTTAATACCAAGGAAGAAATGAAGCTTCACTTAGTCTTTGATGCTAAAAACTCTATCAATATGAGATTTAAGGTGCTCAATAGAAGAAGACTTTGTGCTTGTGACAATAATGTCATCCACATATACAGTTGCAATTGTCACTTAGCCAGAAGATCTTGTGAATGAATAAAGAATAATCATATTTGGACTGCTTGAACCCTAAATGAGTAAGCTCGGGAACAAATTTGACAAACCATTGCCTAGATGCTTGTTTCAAGCCATATTATGACTTCTTTAGCTTGCATACAAAGTTGTTGGGATTAGGAACACCCTCAGGCATTTTCATGTACATTTCTTCATGGAGATCTCAATGAAGAAATGCATTATTGTAAACACATAATCGTGTATCCCCATCTAAGGATCCGATGATGAAACATATCGCGGTCTTAACTAGTCTGACCCAAGGACAGAGCAGTCTGAAAGCTATTCCAAAACTAATTCGAAAAGTGTTATAGTCCTATTTCGAAATCCAATTAATTATTCATGATGATAATTCATTGTACGTTGAGTCCAATCCTTTGAAAAGCCCAATAATTTTTTATAAATCTTTTCAAAGATATTATTTATAGTTAAAATCGGACTTTAAAAGTTCCAAAGCTAAATATAAAGAAAACCTTTAAAACACGTTTCTAGAAAAACTGGCAAAAGCGTGTCAAAAGGCAGGCTAGTGCACCTAGTGCATGGCCGTGCTCCTAGTGCACGTTGGTGCACTAGCCGTGCTCCTAGTGCACGTTGGTGCCTTAGGTGCACCATTGTCCACCTGTGTCAGGTGCACCAATCTGCACCTGACACATGGACTCGTGACTCACACAGAGTCCTACGCCTATCGATCTTCCTGTGTGAGACGCATCTTTTTCTTTCTTATCTTTTCCAAAACGCGTACCACGTGTACGCTTTCTACTAGGCATGCCGCGTTAGGCGCACTAATCTGCCTCTGCTATGTGGATGTGCACGTGACACGTCATCCAGCGCCTGACGCAGCTGGCGCGTGAAGCGCAGTTCCGTTTTCCCAATAAATAGGCTTCGATTTTCCGAATTAAAACACGGTCGTTTCCACACACAACACTCGACTTTTATATTACGAATACCCTTACGAACCTCTCTACGAAACACATAACGAAACACATATTCTGTACAAAACACATGCAAACACATTCAAATCTTTCAAACACTCAGATTTTCAGGCTTCACGATTGCTCATCCGGAAGGTTGTCAATCTCACAGACCCAAGCCATGGTATATTCCTGAGTGTCCTTGAATAAATTACTATTTTTATATTGAAGTTACTAACTATTTCTTTTTTGATGTAGATCTTTAATATAAAATCGTTCTACTGTATATTCTAATCCTTCCTTCTTTTTATTTTTTTTCATATATTATTATATGCTTGCCTGATTGTTCTATACATATTATATGATTGTTCTATGCATGAATTCTATCGCCCACATGTTAATTTTGTTAATCAAAGACCTAAAAGACTGTTCTAATATTAATCAGATTAGTTTGGACAACCTGCTAGATTCCAAGTAAATTGATTGCATAATAACATATCACTAAAAAATAGTATTTTTATATGTTTCCTGAACCAACCTAGACTAAATATTTTTAAGGTGCTTAAAACATTATTTGGTTATTCCTTTGCATAAACATTGACATAAATTGTATTAAGTAGAGGCCAGCAATGGGCAACATGGTTCCTGATCGTGTTCGTACCCTCACCCCTGAACTCAATCTTTGGTTCATTTTGACCATCTATGGAGTCTAGACGGGGAAATGTACATTGGATAAGTCCCTAAGTTGTCCCTATGATTTCCAATAACTAATTAGGTTTATCAGTCTTCCTTTAAAGACTTGTTGGCGACTTCAAAACGTTTTCAATAAAAAACCTTTACAATAAGGTAGTCAAATCTAATACACGCTTATCCCCTGTAGGCGAAATAAAAACACGCCTACAATTATTAACATCGAGTAGATGAAGATCCCAGTCTTTAGAGGCAGCAACAACAAGAATACTTCTCACAGTAGTCATCTTGACCAAAGGAGAGAAGGTTTCTTGATAGTCTATACCATACTTTTGTGTGAAGCCTTTGGCAACAAGCCTGGCTTTATACCTTTCCAAGCTTCCATCTACTCTGAGATTGACTTTATAAACCCACTTGCACCTAATAGGTTTCTTGCCAACATGTAAAGAAACTACATCTCAGGTATTGTTGTCATTAAGAGCTTTATCTCTTTATTCATAGCAATCCAATCCTAATCAGTGGCAGCAATTTTGTTTGAAGATGGCTCTTGTAAAGTATCAAGAGAAGAGAGAAGAGTTTTGTGAGGAAGAGAGTTAAAATGAACTAAATTACACCAATGTTGAGTTAAAGTAGCAACTCTAGTAGGAGGAAAAGCAAACTAAAAATCTTTGAGATGTGTTGGAACTTTTGTACGACTAGTGGACCTCATGATAGGAACAATAGGATAGGATGATGATGAGAAGAAATATCAAGAAAATGAGAAGGATTAATTGAGTGGGAAGAAGAAGAAGAAGAAGAAGAAGAAGAAGAAGAAGAAGAAGAAGAAGAAGAAGGAGAAATGGTTGGAGAATAGTTTAATGGTGCAATAGGGAGAGTGGTAGGAGATGAAGGCTCAGAATAAGAGGGAGAAGAGGAAGAAGTGGAAGTAGTAGTAGATACTGATAGAGGATAAAATATATCAGGAATTATCATAATAGGAAAGAGGAGAATGGAAACTAGAAGGAGGAAGAAAGAAAGGAACGGGTGAAGAAGATAAAAGTGATAGGGAAAATGTTTTTCACGAAAAATGACATCCCTACTCACTTGTATCTTCATGGTTGCAGATTTAGGACTTTTTAAGCTTCTTAATGTGGAGGGTAACCAATGAAAACACAAGGTTGAGCCCTAAGATCAAATTTAGACCTTTTTTTTTACAATAGAGACATAACACAAACAACCAAATGCTCTAAGATGGTTGATATTAGGAGAATAACCATGAAGTTTAAAGAAACGAGAGAAAGAACTTAAAGATTTAAGAGGAAGTCTGCTAATAATGTGGGTTACAGCAAGAATAGACTCACCCCAACATGAAGGAGGCAATTTGGATTGAAAGAACAAGGACCTTGCTGTTTCAAACAAGTGTTTATGCTTTCTCTCCGCAGCACCATTTTATTGTGGAGTTTAAGCACAACTCTTCTAACAAATAATACCTTTGGATGCATAAAATTGTAACATAGCACCTTCATATAGCTCTTTAGCATTATTAGATCTCACAGTAATAATAGAAGCATTAAATTGAGTACCATCATAAGCAACAAAATGTTGAAGCACATGAACAACTCTGATTTGTATTTCAAGAAATTAACCCAAGTACACCTTGAAAAATCATCTACAATGGCAAGGAACAACTTACAACTAGTATGAGTAGATATATTATAGGGGCCCAATATCTACATGAATCATTTGAAATGGCTTATGGGTTTTAACTGACCTATGGGGAAATGGTAGCCTTGTCTGCTTAGTTGCTGGACAAAGTTGACAGATGCACTAAGAGATATTGCTAAGATGAATATCAGGTTTAATTAGACTAAGTTGCTTCATAGGAAAATAACCTAGTCTCAAATGCCGTAGTTTAGCAATTTGGTTACAAGAAGAAGAAACATTAGCATGAGCAACATGCTTAGGAATAGCATAAGAAACAGTAGCCAATAATGACAAAGTAGCTTCAGTGCAATATAGACCTTGTTTAAGCTTACCAATTGTACTTGGGTCAACTATAGCCTCTGAATCACACAAGATTCAGCACTAAAGGACACCTCATAGTTCATATCCACACACAATTTATGAATAGAGATGAGATTAAATTGAAAATTGGGAAGATGAAGAACATATTTCAACAATATGTCTTTATTCAGCTGGACAGTACCAAAGTGAGCAATAGAGATCTTATTACCATCTAGAATGGCAATAGTAGCAGTAGCATCATGAATAGGAGTGTATGACATAAACATAGGAATATCATGGCAGATGTGGTTAGTAGCACCACTATCAAGCACCCATTCTGAGATAAAAGTAGACATAAGGCAGAATTTACCTTACAGGAAGGCATTAACTTGTCTTAGCTCTGATTGTTCAGCAGCAACATTACTAGTTTGCTTGCCAAGAGAATTGAGCAATTGATTATATTGATCAATAGTAAGAGTAGGAGGAACTTCATGAGAATTATCAGTCATTTCTTGCAAATTTCCATCATCAAAGCATTGAATCAGATTTGCACTTCTTTTGTCTTTAGTCCAAGTTGCAGGGTAACCATGCAGTTTGTAACACATCTCAATGCCATGTCCAGTCATTTTGCAATGATCACAATACCAAGATGATTGTCTTTTGTTACTAGTTAGCATTTTAGCTTGATTAACTTCATGTTGTGGCTTGTAACTAGCTACAGCTTTATCATAGTTAGGTATTCTGTATTCTCTATCTTGAAATCTTCTTCTATATATCCACAACAAGAGCTTACTGACCTCCTTATGCCTTTCTTCTTGCATACACAACCTATATGTAGTTGTCATGTTTGGTAGAGGATCCATCATGTGAACATTAGTATCATTTAACTTCATTAAGAACATCATGAGTCTTCTTTTCTACTGAGACTTTAACATCGTTTGTGTTAAAGTACAAGAACAGTTGACACATGAACGCACTAGAAGAGGATCAATACTATCCATTTCATCCCAAATGGCTTTTATCTTTATGAAAAAATTACAGACAGGTTCATTTTTCTCTTGATGTAAATCAGACAAAGTGTGCACCAAAGAATATTGTTGTGTAAAATTATGTATGTCAAAATCTTTCGATAACTCAGTCGCAGTCTTACAAAACCAAACACTATTAGCAATGTGTTTTTTTCTAATGAGAAAAGTAACCAGCTAATCACAAGATCATTACATCTGTGCCAAGCTTTGTGTGTCTCTTCAGTAGCTGCAGGACACACTAAAGAACCATCCATAAATCCTAACTTATTTCTTGATGAAAAGCTAACATAATGGATCTCTTCCAGCCATTATATCCACTTCCATTAAACAACTCATTGACAAGTTGTGTATTACTATTATCAGCAAGATGTATACAATGAGCACATCCTAACACAACAGTAGGGTCAACCCTAGTAGTAGTCATGTTACTTTTCATATCAATCAAAATCAAATCAACAATTTCAATGAATCAATAACACTTCAACAATCGACCTACTAACAAACTTGAATTAACTCTTGATTTCAATAAATTTCTACATAATTAAGATTTTCAACATTAGCAAAACATTAGGCAAAGTCGTAAGAACTTTCAGACCTCCAATCAATAAATTCAGAAAATATCTACAAACTCCAAACAATTCCAGAAAATATCTTCAATTAAGAATTCCAGAATTTATCTACAATCTTCAAACAAAATAGCCTAATTTAATAACATTAGAAAATAGTTTACCATAATTTTCTTCACAATCAACCTCAAAAATGCAAATAATATTCAAAATAAATTGCGGAAACATCATAGAATCGAAGGATCCTAGCTAGCTCTGAAACCATGTTACAATCATTGAAACTGTTCTATTCAATCATAAACATACAACATTTTCAAAATTTTGCTAGAGAGAATCAGAGAACCAAAGGTGTTTTATTGACAGAGAATAAAATATTTTAAATCTATTGATTCTGTAAAAAGCAATACGAAAGTATTTATAGAATGAGCTAAGAGGTTGCCAACATGGAATTCTTTATAACAGAAAGGATATAGAAGGTTGCCAGCATGGGACCTTGCTTATAATAGAAAACCAGAAGTTAGTAATCAGCTTAGATATGATAGGAAGGCAAATGCGTGTGTTACTATCACCAATATGATTTTGTTGCTTATTTGGTATTATTTTGATGTTGTTGCCTAAACTTATTGCCTATTAGGTTTTAGTTTGATGTTGTTGCCTATACTTGATTCCTATTGGGTTTATTTTGTTGATGTTGCCTAAATATACTACATATTGGGTTTTTTTGTTGGTGTTGCATGAACTTAGTATATATCAGTGTATTGTTGGTATCATCTAAACTTGCTGCCTATTGAATTGTTTTGTTGGTGTTGCTTGAATTTTCTTCGTATTGGGTTTTCTTTATTGTTCTTAAACTTGTTGGTTGCTAGAAGTTAACTACATCATCATCGATCAATATAGCTCACTAATTTACTCTCATGTTTAGGTAGCTCATTCATTTGAGGAACCAATCTCATAGCTACTATAATGCATAATTGTACTATGATAATAGGCTACTACTGGTATGTTCATTCTTGCTAAAAATAATGGATTTGAGGAATCAATGTGTAGCAGACACCTCCAATGCATTAATGTACTATGCTAATATTGTCTTGCTCATCTTTGACAGTATAAACCCTATGATGACAATAAGATTCTACACATTGCCAAGCACCCCCATTCAGTGTTCATGCACTTCTTCACTAGATTCATCAACATATCAATAGTTTAATTATGCCCAAAGCAAACAATAAAAATCATTTACTAAAAATAAGAATTCCCTGGCAAATAACTTAAATCATCAATTAATAATTACATTCAAATCATATAGTTTTTTTTTTTTATTTTGCACATTTTCGGACATTCCCAATATGTTTTTACAAAAGGTTCCATGAGAATGTGTTATGTACTCTGTAATTCTTCTTCCTTTTTTCCCTATTATCTTCTACTCCTAATAAAATCATGTTGATAAAAATCCAACTTCTTGGAACTTGTAACTCAAAACGTTGTTCTAATATGCAACATTTACACAAATTTGAATTTTTCCCCCCGAAATACTTCATGTGAATTCAGCCAAGTTTAGTAGATATGAGTACTTCACCAACATTTGATTGAATTTACTTGCCTTGAAAATACTTAATGATTTCTTAAATCAAGTATTCAGGGACTTTCACTTTAATGGGAAGCAATCCTAATTTGTCCAAGTTTTTTTTTTATGTGTGGATTTTGTACTTATTACCACCTACTCATTTAGAAGCTTCAAGCATAACATACTTGTAATGAAACCATGTATAGCTAATGATCTTTGTCCAAATGCATTAAATGCATCTTCAAGAGACATAGCTAGCTCATCAACATCAGAAAGGAAGGGCTTTGAGTTGCAATGACTAAATTGCCTAAAAAAAACCAAATCTAAAATGTTCAAATATGGACTTTTGGTTGGCTAACATGTTAATCTAATATACTTCCTATGTCAAATGCTTCTCTAAAAAATCTCTCACATGAAAGAGAGAAGCTTTTCATTTATTTCAAAATGGATAAAGTATATGAAACCCATCCTTAAATGCAGATTTCATCAATAGTGCATCACGCACACTCATATGTGGCCTTACATTTTCATGTTGGATCCATATTTTCTAGCATGAGTTTGGTGGCCCTTTTACCCTTATTGTTGGTAGCATTTCATCAATGATCAGTTTTAATATAATATATAAGATCTTTAGTTACATTCTAAACTGCTTTAGTTTATGTTGTCCAAGCAACCCTATTTTTCGCGTTTCTCTGGGCCACCTCAATCTCGGTGAAAGGAAATATCTTAATCATCTCATCCCATAGAATGTCCCCACATGAGGAATGAGGCCTAGCTACTACAGCTTGAAACATCACCTTTACAATGAGATGTTTGTTTTGGCATGCCCTATACGGCTCTTCCTCTAATGAAAATAAATAGAACCTTTGAATTTGTTGGCTCATGTAGAACCATTTCTCATTTATGTGTATGATATTCTATATAGAAGAAAATATAGGTAAGAAATGAATTGCTCTTCGAATTATTTGTATATATATATATATATATATATATACACATATATATGAAGCCTATTGATTATCTTATGCTTATCATACTTTGTATGGACCTATATATAGGCATACAACACATATACCCATCAAAATTACAATAGTTAAAGCCCTTATAATTGTTTTTTTTTCTACTAGACTTGCTATTATTTTTTTTTCTAAATCCCATTCCTTCTGTTTGCAGCTTGCCCTACCCTTCTTTGTATTGCTAACATCAACTACATTCCCATATGACATTTGTAGCTTTACTAGTGATAATATTCTTCAAAATTATCCTAGTGACTTTGCACTTTCAAACATTGCTTTCACTCCCCCCTTTCGTAACATAGTATTAGTAGACACCAATAACAGACAAACAACCACATAATATTTCATTTTAATGTTAGTAAAATTTGTCATTTTCCTTCCTCTACCTGAATTTATAATTATTGTGTCAATACAATGATTTATGTTGATTGTAACTTCCAGATTTAGATTAGAAAATATCTCCATGTTTAGACCAATATCACCGTCTTCCAAATAAAAAGACAAAAACTCTTCAACTTGAATAAGCTTATCTGCTGGATTATCTTCGTCCATGGAGTCAAAACCCTAAAATCTGCCTTTTTTCCTTTTTGAAGAATCAACTACCAGCTTGAGTACATAAGATGAATTATTCCAGCATAGAAAAATCACCCGAAGCCCTTTTCAATGAACGGGTATAGCGATCAGCTGCGCCTTTTACTAGAGAAGAGGCTGCATTAGGAAGGGGAGTGTAAGAGGAATTTAAAGTTGTTGGATTCGATTGCCAAAGCGGAGCAAGTAGAAGGTTCCCAAATTGCCATAGAAGACGAGCTCTTTCTTTCTCAGCCTCCTTCTAGGGCTGATAAGGTGACTTCCCCCCTTTTTGGTTTATCATGGTTCACTAGAAAGGCTAGAAGCAGCTAGAGTTTGGTATGAGATTCCCTCTAAACTCGTTCATGGTAAGCTTATTAGGCCGAACTTTTTCCTGTTTCCCTGTTCGAATTTCCCTAAGCTTACTACTTCAGAGGTTGGATTCCTGTCCTTGTAGGCTATAAGAAATGCATATGAGTAAGAAGTTGGCTGCTAAGGAAACAAGCTTGGATCATAGGTGATCAATAACAAACCCATATTTTTTCCTATCATGCTCTTGAGTTCTTGAATGAGTGAAAAAGATTTGGGTTCTTCATCCGAGTGCCGACCCATCTATACCACCCTTTGAGCTTCAAGGCACCACTGCATTTTAGTTAGCAAAACCTTGATATGTCAAGGATCGATAAGAATATTTTATCGAACGTGGATCGTCAGATTGTGAACCATTTTGCCTAAGAAAAGGCTAGTAGGGAGAGGGTTTTAGGATTGTCTTCCCTCAACCGTAGAGTCTTGATGGTTTAGTTCCCAACCCGGGGTCGTCCTTATATTTCTGTTTTTTATTTTATATTCTATACTTCTCACCTTATTCGATCTTTGTCTCTTTTGTTTCCAAACGAGTGCCTCCGGTCAGCGAACTGGGCACGTCTTAGTATTTTTGAAAGTCATAAGATTGTATCTCATCCCATTCCTATTGTCATTGCCTATGATAGCAAGGTTGAGCATCTGGAAGTATCAAGCTGAGTTAAGCTAAGCTAAGCTAAGATGTGGTTCATCTTGAAGGTAAACATTTGGTAGACTTTGTTGGCAAGGTTGAGCATACTCTACGCATTGTTGAACGCCCTTCTTCCTTTGTGGGACCAATACGTCAGCCTTTATTCCTGACTCTGCTCCCCTTAACTCCTAGATGACCAAAGAAGTTCAGGTTAGGAAGTTTGTCAAGGTTTCTGGTCGGGACAAGGAGAAGGTACCAGACATTGTCTTTCCTTCGTCCAACTTTAATGAGGTTGTTGGGTCTCTAACTGAGCGCTAATTTTTTTTTTTTTTTTTTTTGCTAGCCAGCTTCAACGAGCTCTTCAGATGAAAAAATATGGATGATTTCGAGATCCTAAGGTCTAATTACATCCAGGATTTTGTCTGAGATGCTAACCAAAATGAAGATGAGGTTGCTCCTACATACTTGGATTATCATTCTGCTGAAACTCCCATCCATAGCCGGAGCACATTGTCGATATGGACTTGAGCCTATAGAAAGTGGTAGAGGTGGCCGCCAATAGGCAAAGAAGTCTAACTATTGATGTTTCGGTGATGAAACGATGTCGGACAAGGAAATGTCCGGCAGTATAAGAGTAGGCGTCCGAGACTGGAAGTCTGCAAGAAAGACAAACGTAAACTACCCTCGGGGGGGATGCGAGGAAACCCCCTCCGACGCTCAAGTCAGTAAGTGCCCGATAAGGATTTTAGAGAGAGAGAGAGAGAGAGAGAGAAAGCTTAGAGTGTGAGAGAATGTACCTGTGGAATAGTACCATTTGGCTATTTATAGCAGTACTATTCATCTGACAGGGTGCGTAATCCTGTGACACGTGTATGACTGCGATGAACTTGATTGGAGGAACAATTATCCTCAAATGTGGCCGTGAACTCCATCTCGGACAACTTTTCATAAATGGTCTGGACTCTACCGAAGAGGTCGCGTTTGAAGTTCGTTGGTGTCGGCCACAGGAGATGTGTCCGACAGTGAACTTGGGTATACCCATACAACTAGCCCCCCCAGCATCATTGGGGGTCATGACCGGCATTGATGATATGCTGAGGACGCGAGTGAATTTTTTATGTTCCATATTTCCCTCTGCTGCCACGTGTTGCCCTGGGAAGATTTCGTATTTCGAAAAATGCAATCATGACCTTTTTGTGAAAATCCCGCTTAGCGAGTGACATTTGGCATTCATCCACGAAAGTAGTTGATGGGTCAGTGCATCCCAGCCGTTCAATCCCGCTTTTGTTAAGAAACGTTAATTCCCCTTTCTTATTTTCTCCACTTCGTCTTCAACCTCCCATTTTTCTCTGGTTTTTGCGATTTTCTGAGAACTTCCATTCCGTTTTTCTTCATTAAGATCCTGCCTTTAAACTACCAAGTCTCCTCAAAAGTGTTTTGAGTTACTTTTCGCCCTTTTCTTTTGAGAAATTGCAGTGCTTTTTTACCTTTTTTCGCCTGAGTGCAATCGAGGGTTTACTTTCAAAGCTTTCAACTTTTCCGGTGAAATTACGCTCCTCCGGTGCTCCGTTTACTTGGGTTTCTTTTTTTCCGTTCGTGCATTCGGGTCCTTTTTGCTGTGCATTGTTGGGAATCCGCTTGATTCTCCCGGTCGTTTTCCGTCGACTTCTCGGTACCTTTTTCCAACTTCTCTTCAACTACTCTTTCTGTTTCTTTCTTTGAAATTATGTCGGATCTCTCGGATACTCAAAATTCTTTGAGTGATAAATTTATGTCTGAAAGTGAACCTTCGTCTCCTGCTTCCCTTCATGGCGAACATAGTTCGTCTTCTTCTAGCCTTGGGGAGGAGAGAACTCGCTTGTTGGCTGACTTGCCCCTTACTGCCGATAGAGATAGGGAACTTAGATCTAAATTCCTTAATGACCGCTCTACCCCTGAACAAGAAAATTTGACTTCCCAATATTTGTCCGCGAGGATGAGTGGTGATAGACAAACACTCCGAGAACTAAGGCATCAAATTTTAGCTCGCCGAACTGCTAGAAATCCTCCCCCTGATGCTGTTCCCGGACTTGATGTTCTGCCTTTGAGGGAGCATGCCTGGTTAGATAACCTAGCAGATGCTGGGGTTGTAGTAGCGGATGACTTTTATGACCGGCCCTTCTCATCCACCTATTATTGATTTAGGTTCCGACAACGACTCTATTGCTACCATGGGCGAGACTGAGGGTCCTTCTATTTCTGGTCGGGATGAAAGTATTCGTCCTAACGAGATAGTTTTGGGGGAAAGTTCTAGCATGCCTCCGAACTCTCGGCCCGAGCCGATCCCTGACCGCGAAGAGGCCGAGCATTCTGGGATATGGCTGCCAGTAGATTATAGTAGTGGTCCGAGATCTACGGTTATCTGTAAATCTTGGCGACAATGCGCCATAGATCTCCACTACTGCGATGTTGCTGAGAAGTTGTATGCCTTCCCTCCAGAGTACAAGTTGATAGTCCCGGACAAGGGATCAAAAGTGACTGATTGTCCGGCAGGGCATGTAGCTGTTTATGCGCACCATTTTGAATTTGGGTTGCGCTTTCCTCTAGATTTAACTTTGGTACGGATTTTGAAGGCGTTCAATGTCTGCCTGGCTCAGTTGACACCCCTGGCCGTTAGGAACCTGATCGCTTATATTTGGACTTGTCGCTATTTAGGGTTTCCTGAGACACTCAACCTCTTCCGTCGCCTTCACTGGCTTCGACGGAACGGCTCCACTGAGAAGGGATGGTGGAGTTTGATGACAGCCAAAAATAAACTGATCGTCTTCCCTAAGTTGACTGGGTTGAAAGGGTGGCAGCCCGCTTTTTATTGGGTTAAAGTGCCGAATAATTTCCCTATCCGCCGCCACTTTACTAAGCCAATGACTCGGATGGAAGATGTTCCCTCTTATGGTCTTTCGTCGGATGAGCAAAAGGCTTTTGATTATTTTGAGTCTGAGGTCGGGACTATTATGGGCGTACTCCCGGCCGTTCTGCTGGAGGTGGGGATCAGGAGTCTCCTCGTCCTGTTGTTCACGTTCCTGTTCGTCGCGGCGGGGGTAGCGTGACTGTAGGTCAGAGACGGCCTCGCGAGCCTTCCGACAATAGTCCCAGCAAGAGGCAAGCCCTAGACGCCGCTGCTTCGAACACACAAGCGGCGGAGACCGCCATTACTGCTCCGGACCCTAATCCCATCCTGGAATTATCTGCTACCAGGGTTTCTCCCCTGAACGCTGCGATCGACAGCATTGGGACGGCACTGGGATCTGGCTCTTCCATGCGTCAAAAAATTTACGACATCCTTAGCTCCCCCAGCTTTTTGACCAACCTTGGACCGGGAATATTTTCTCGGATCCATGAGTGGATTGAGCATAAAGAGGTTATTCTTAGTGCCGCTGTGAAGGCTGCATTTTTTCGTCCCCCTTCTGTCCCCGGGAAAATCTATCAACCCAACTGGGACGTGAGGGAAGACGAATCACTATATGCTGATATTCCTGCTAATGGCGGTACTCTTGGATACCGCCTTCTGAAGGGCATTCAGCTGCCAATTGACTGCCCGGCCGACAAGCTAGTAGCGCCGGCCGCCCAACTTGCTCATGACCTTGCTGTGGTAGGATTCATGATTCGATTTTTTTTTTTTTTTTTTTTTTTTTTTTATCGTCTTTCTGATGCAGACTAACAATTCCGCCATTGAGCTTATTGAACAATTTGTCCATTATCAATCTGAGTTTGATAGACAAAAACAATCCATGGACGAGCTTCAAACCCAGCTCGATGCTGCCCGAGTTCATTCTGACGATATACAGCAGCAGCTTGATGCCGAGGAGGAATCGCGGGCAATTGTTGATGTTGAACTGGCGGGTTTGCGAATTAAGGCTGCCAAGGTTGAGCAGGCCGAGAAGAAATCAGCAGAACTTGAATCTACACTGGCTTCCATCAAGGATGAGATGGCCACAGCTATTTCTAAGGCCAAGGATGATGCCGGTGCTCAGGCTGTGGCGGATTTTAAAAAATCTGAAGAGTTTGTTGGTATGCTGGGAGAGAGATATGACGGCGGATGGGTAGCTGCTAAAAGATGTGTTTGCCACTCTCATCCGAATTTCAACTGGGAAGAGATGGAAACCGCTTTTGCAGAAGGTGTTCATACGCGCCCTTTGGAGGGTGAGCCCTTTATCTGCGATGAGCATGTTATTGCTAATGTTCTTCCCGTCGCTCAGGATGAAGAGGTGCTTCTTCCTTGATGTTTTTGGCGGTCATCTCCAGGCTCTTCAGTTGATTCTAATAGCTGTTAGAATTTTGTTTTTCTAATATTTTGTAAATCTTGAATTCGGCCCAATATGGCATGTACCTTGGATAAGCTTTACTATTACAATTACTGTTATGAATTTTTGGTGCCTTTTTGGTGGCTGCCCACATTTTTGCTTGTAGTTGGCCGCCATGCCAGTAATTAGTAATGAAGCTTAATTTTTTGTGAGCTTTTGTTCTTTTCTACTTTCGCTTTGTATCGGAGTAGCCTTGCTTTATGGTTGTTTTCATATTTGATCTGTCCTGTGATTTTTTTTTTACGTATATTGGCTGTTGACTGGTTGTTTTCGTTCTCGACCTGTTATTTGGCCGTTTTTGTACTTAGACCTGTTATATGGTCTTTTTTGCACGTGGCCTGTTATGTGGCCGTTTTTGTACTTGGACCAGTTATATGGTCATTTTTGTACTTAGACCTGTTATTTGGTCATTTTTGTACGTGGCCTGTTATGTGGCCGTTTTTGTACTTAGACCTGTTATATGGTCATTTTTGTACTTAGACCTGTTATATGGTCATTTTTGTACGTGGCCTGTTATGTGGCCGTTTTTTACTAATGGAACGTGGCGTACATAAAATAAGCGTAAAACAATTAATGGAATGCTCATGGGAAGTTATATTATTGATACGGAAAAGTAACGGCCCTTGGCCTTTTACATAAGATATCTATGCATAGTATTTCTTTAAAACACTTGTGTTCCAGCAATTCTATAGTTCAATGCCGTCCATTGTTTTTAGCACAAAGGAGCCGGGACCAATTTCTTTAGATATCTGATATGGTCCTTCCCAGTTTGCTGTTAACTTCCCCTCAGCGTGAGCTTTTCCGGTGGCTGCCGTTCTTCGTAGTACTAGATCTCCTTTTGTTAACGGCCTTTCAAGAACTCTCTTGTTATATGCTCTACTGATACGATCTTTGTATGCAGCAGCTTTGAGTTCCGCTATCAACCTTGTTTCTGCTAGAAAATCTAGATTTTCTCTGTATTTAATCCGATATGATGGTAAACCAACTTCTACTGGCAAGACTGCTTCCGTTCCGAAAGCTAGCTTGAATGGACTTTCTCCCGTTGCCTCCTTTTCTGTTGTTCTATTGGCCCATAATACTGCTGGGATCATATCGGCCCAAGCTCCCTTGAGTTCATCCAACTTCTTCTTCAAGGCTGCGAGAATCTGTTTGTTAGCGGCTTCAGCTTGCCCATTGCTCTACGGGTGACATACGGCTGAAAATGCGAACTTGACTCTGAACTCGGACAGAAAATTTTTGATTGGCCGACAGTCAAATTGTGCGCCGTGATCAAAGACTATCGCAGCTGGTATACCAAACCTTGTCATTATACTTTGCCAAATGAACTTTTTGACTTGATTCGACTTTATTTTTGCTGTCGGCTCTGCTTCGATCCATTTTGTGAAGTAATCGATACCAACAATCAAGAATCTACAGCCGGCAGTAGCTGTTGTAAAAGGTCCCAGGATATCCAAACCCCACTGTGCAAACGGTATCGGACATATTATAGGCTGGAGGTCGTTCGCGGGTCTATTGATGATGGGAGCAAATTTTTGACACTTGTCACATTTCTTGACGTAACCTTGCGCGTCTGCCAACATACTCGGCCAATAATACCCAGCTTTCAATGCTTTTAATGCTAACGCTTTGCCCCCAATGTGATTTCCACAGATTCCCTCATGTATCTCCTCCAAAATTTTTCTCGACTCCCATGCCGTTGCACATTTTAATAGCGGTAAGCTAAATGATTTCTTATATAGCTCATCCTGGTAAATGACATACCAATTTGCTTGCCTCTTCAGCTTCCTAGCTTCCTAGCTTCCATCGTGTTCGAAGGGAGTGAGCCCGTGAGTTTATAAGCCACTATTTGACTGAACCATTCGCCTTGCTGATTGACAGTATTTACAATCACGGTTTTTTCGGTGATGCTCTTCTCTTTCAAAACCTCCACCATAACAGATCTTTCAATGTTCAAAGAATCAGAACATGCCAGTTTCGAGAGTGCGTCCGCTTTAGTGTTCTCGGCCCTGGGATGGCTTGAACATCAAAGTGAGTCAACTGGGCTATCAATTCTTTGGCCTTTTCCACGTATTTTTGCATGTTTGCTTCTCGGACCTCAAACTCTCCTTTCAACTGGCCATTAACTAGCTGCGAGTCCGTTTTCAAAGATACACTTTTGGCCCCAGCTGATATGCACATCCTCAATCCTGCGATTGCTGCCTCGTATTCTGCCTCGTTGTTTGACGCTGGGAAGGTGAACTTGATGGCGTATTCAAAAATATTTCCTTCATGGGGCGGTCATTACAATGCCGCCCCGAGCCACTACTGGCCGACGAGCCATCTACTTCTAACGACCAAGTGCCATCTTCCACCTGCTCTTCGTCGTAAGATGCCTCCACGATAAAATCCGCCAGTGCCTGAACTTTTATCGCGGTCCTCGGCTTGTACTGTATATCATATTCGGACAACTCCACTGCCCACTTCAAAAGACGCCCTGAGCTATCCATCTTTTGCAAAGCCTTTTCCAGCGGTTGATTTGTCAAGACCTGAATGGGATGACAATCGAAATATGGCCTGAGCTTTCTGGCTGCTATGATCACGGCCAACGCCATCTTCTCAATCAGCTGATAGCGGCTCTCAGGGCCGTTTAGGATGTGACTGATAAAGTATATCGGTTGCTGCCTCTTTTCTTTTTCAACCAATAGAACAATACCGACGATTTGTGAAGAAGCCGAGATATATAATCGCAATGTATCCCCCATTTCTGGCCTGGTGATGGTGGGTAGAGTTTTAAATGATCCTTGACCGCGACGAAAGCTTGGCTTTGCTCCTCGCCCCATTCAAATTTCTTGTTTCCTCTCAATAATGCGAAGAAAGGCAGGGCCTTGTCGGCCGACTTGGAGATGAAACGAGTTAATGCAGCCATCCTCCCAGTTAATCTTTGCACGTCTTTTATTCCTTTCGGCTCTGGTAGATCCATGATAGCACGCACTTTATCCGGGTTAGCATCGATTCCCCTCTTGCTGACCATGAACCCTAGAAACTTTCCTGCCCTAACTCCGAATACACATTTTTTCGGGTTGAGCTTCATCTTGTATCTTCTCAGAGTACTAAAGGTCTCTCTTAAATCATCAATATGCTCGCGGTCCTGCTTTTTGCTCTTGACGATTGAGTCGTCCACATAAACCTCGATATTCCTTCCCTTCGCTCAAAAAATACTTTGTCGACCAATTTCTGTATGTGGCCCCCGCGTTTCTCGGCCGAAAGGCATTGCTTTATAATTAAAGACTCCACGATCTGTGATGAAGGCTGCTTTTTCTTCCTATCCTCTTCCCGGAAGACCGATCCGATGGTAACTCCGAAAACGCGTCCATAAAGCTCAAAAGAGCATGCCCGCTAGTTGAATCTACCAATTGATCAATTCTTGGCAAGGGATAACAGTCTTTTGGACACGCTCAATTAAGATCCGTGAAATCAACACACATCCGCCATTGACCATTCGCTTTTTTCACCATAACGACGTTTGCCGCCCACTGGGTAATCACAGACTTCAATAAAGTCGGCCGCTAATAACTTATTAACTTCTTCTCTGACGGCCTTGTTCTTTTCTATTGAAAAATTCCTTTTCTTCTGCTTGACTGGGCGGACCGAGTTGTCGACATTCAGACGATGGACCATCACGGTCAGGTCTATTCCCGGCATCTCATCCGCCGAGAACGCGAATACATCGGCGTTTTCTCGAAGGAGAGTCACCAGAGTTGATCCCGACCTCCGGATCCATGTCCGTTCCGACAGCCCACGATCCTTTCTGGATCATCCGCCAAAGATTTCTAACTTGGACTCTCCATCGGCTTGGGCCTTGGCAAATCTTCTGGTCGTACTTCTAGCTCCTCCATGGTTACGTCCATGGCATTTTCATTCTTTTCCTCAAATGGTTCTTCTGCCGCGGCCTTTTTCTTAGCTCTCTTTTCCTTTCTTGATGGCGGACAAAGTTCTTCAACAGGAACCCTTCTTGCTGGCTGCTTTAAAGCCGTTAAATAACATGATCTTGCTGCTTCCTGTTTTCCCCTGATCTTCGCTGTTATACCCAAATTGGATACGTACAGCATAGTCAAGTGATAGGTAGATACCACTCCCTGTATGTCATGAATTAATGGCCGTCCAATGATTGCATTGTAGGCTCCCGGAACGTCTACTACCAAGAATTCGGCCATCACATCCCTGGCCTCACTATTTTCGCCCACCTTGACCGGCAATTTTATAATGCCTTCGGGTATTGCGGATGCCCCAGTGAATCCGATCACTGGGTACCGAACTGGCTGTAAGTGCTCCCGGCCAATCATTAATTTTTCGAAAGTAGACAGGAATAAAATATTGGCGGAACTACCTCCATCCACCAAAATTCTGTGAATCAAACAATTTGCAACTTTTAAGGTGACCACTAGCGGGTCGTCATGAGGATAAATCACGTGCTTTGCATCCTCTAATGAGAACGACATGGCAGGCATGGCTGGTGGCTTTCTCCACTGGCAACTCTCGTTAAAGTTCACCTGATGCCGGAACTCCTTTAAACTGGCTTTTGCCCCACTGACACTTCCGCCATGAATTGGACCGCCACTAATCACATGAATTTCTCCTATCCGGGACTGAACATTCTGATCTCTGGGTTTCATCAAGTCGCCTTCGCTTGTCTGAGCTTTATATTGGGTGAAATACCCTCTGCGGATGAGATCCTCCAAATTATCCTTGAGGTGTCGGCAGTCTTCAGTTAAATGGCCGTGATCTCCATGAAAATCACACCACTTGGTCTTATCCCGATTTTTATGAAACATCTTCTTCGGTCTCTGCCATTTGTCACTTTCCTTGTTCATTGTGAAAATTTGTGCCCGGGAGGTAGTGAGCTGAGTGTACGCCTCAAATTTATCTTTACGTTCACTTTTTTCTCGGCCATCCCGCTCTCGGTCATTTCCTTTTTTGACCATATTAGATTCTCTTCTTTCGTCCCGGCCACGATCAACTTCACGACCTTTGTCTTTCCGTGACTTATCTTCCTTCTTCTTCTCGGACTCCCGATGCTGGCTACTAGCTGCCTTGTCAAATTCCTCTCCTCTTATGAAATCATTTGCTTTGCCCAGCACTGGCCCTAACGATGTGAAAGATTTTCGGCCGAGATAACTCCTGAACGCAGTTCCTTCTCTTAACCCCGACATCAATGCTAAAACCGCTACGTCCTGCTGTAGCCGGGGAATAGATACAGCCTCCACATTGAAACGCCTGATGTAGTCTCGGAGAGACTCGGTCTCGCCTTGTCTGATCGACAATAATTCCCCAGTAGTACGCTCACGACGCCTGTTGCTTACGAAGTGAGTACTAAACATGGACGAGAGCTGAGAAAAACTGGATACATTACCAGGTTTGAGACTTTTAAACCAAGTCTGAGCTATGCCAGTGAGAGTGGACGGGAAAACCTTGCACCAGATAGCATCTATCTGCGTGTACAAATACATGTGTCCTTCGTAAGCTGCGACATGATCGTCGGGATCTGAGCTGCCGTCAAACTTGCATGATGGCATTTTGATTCGCGGCATTGGGTAATTAAGAACCTCAGGAACAAATGGGGAGAGTTTTGGTTTGATTAATAGATGTCCACCACCCGAATAGTTACTAACACCTGTGGTGCTGTACTCTCGGTATGAACGACTGCGAGACTCTTCTGAGTGATTGAGATCCTCAGTTTCCAAATCGACTTCCTCGTACTCTGGATTGTCAATTTGTTCCTCCATCTGACGGTCTTCCGGCATTAACGTGCGCATCCTTCTTACTGGCGTACCGTCAACGTTTCTACCGGCCATAGCCAGTGATCGTTTACGGTGCTGAACGCCTCTTGTGTTAATAGCAGGAATGCCACTAGGCTGTGGAGTGCCTTGTAACATCTGGATGAAGGACGTCACAGTTTGCAGCTGATCGGGCGAGAATTGGCTCAACTGGGCCAAGTTGAAAGGAACAGCATCAGGATTTACCAGAGCAACATTGTTTTCCGGAGTACGCTGGTCATGGCCCTCTGGCATGTTGGGATGGAACTGAGGTACGCCGATGGATCTGGTGATAGGTGGATGAGAAGATCCTTGCCCGATCTCCAACCCCGATGGACCACGACTTGCGTCGTTTGTCTTTTCCATGACTGCTTCGCAAGGATAGGAGGCCCCTCCTTCTAGCGCCAAGTTGTTTCGGTGATGAAACGATGTCGGACAAGGAAATGTCCGGCAGTATAAGAGTAGGCGTCCGAGACTGGAAGTCTGCAAGAAAGACAAACGTAAACTACCCTCGGGGGGGATGCGAGGAAACCCCCTCCGACGCTCAAGTCAGTAAGTGCCCGATAAGGATTTTAGAGAGAGAGAGAGAGAGAGAGAGAGAAAGCTTAGAGTGTGAGAGAATGTACCTGTGGAATAGTACCATTTGGCTATTTATAGCAGTACTATTCATCTGACAGGGTGCGTAATCCTGTGACACGTGTATGACTGCGATGAACTTGATTGGAGGAACAATTATCCTCAAATGTGGCCGTGAACTCCATCTCGGACAACTTTTCATAAATGGTCTGGACTCTACCGAAGAGGTCGCGTTTGAAGTTCGTTGGTGTCGGCCACAGGAGATGTGTCCGACAGTGAACTTGGGTATACCCATACAATTGAGGCTTTAGGCGATTCAAACGTGCCCATGAGCCAAATCAGGGATCTCTCAAAGGAAGTTTACTGACATCTGCGAGCAGACGTCTCCGCATACGGGTTTACCTCATCTGCCTGAACGTGTTGAGATATTGGAGTATGTGGTAGATACCTTAGTGATTTTAATATGGACATTTCTTGGTTAGCGATGTTTCTGTCGGGGAAATCGTTGCCCGCTGGTTGAAAGGAGTACTCTGCCAGGAGAGAGTATCCATGATCCACTTGTTGCATGTGGTCTGTGGGTTTTATCTTGATGAAGGTAAGTTTGTTAGCCCTTTCATTTCTGTGGGTTTTACTTCATTTTCCTCCATATTCTGACTTAACCTTTGTTTAGGTTGTGGATAAGTTCATTGTGGGCTTTGCTCTTTATGACTGTTGTGCTTTAGAGACAGCAGCGGGAGCCAGCTATAGATGGAGGGTCATCAAAACCAACTACGGTACCCGATAAAGGACTTTCACCTGAGCAACGCAAATGAATCGCCCGCTACCCAAAAAGGATCTAGAGACGGAGTCTATTAAGGCTGAAGGTCACCAGAGCTAACTGACTCTTGGGGCAAATAGTTGAAAACCAAAGACTCTACGCGTTTTGAGAGGCAGCTGAGATGTATTCCAGTCAGCTATTTGGTGCTCACTTCATGCATTATGTTGGTAACCTAACTCAGCAGATGATTGAGGCTCGATATGTGTTTTCTCAAAGAAAGGTACTCGAGCGAGCAGATGGTTGTCCTGTGGAAAGAAGGTTGGCTAACTAGCTACTAAACAATGCTTGTGTTAGCTTTACTCTTCCAGGCTTCGACTGGGCCTTAGTCGTTACTTTATGTGGTGCCAGGGCTCCGAATAATCCGACGCATCAAGAAAAGTAAGAAGCCAAGGCTAAGCATTTTGCTGCCGAGCTTGTTGCTAAGAAAGAAAAGGAAGCGAGCTATGCAGCTCAACTTGAAGCCACTACTCAAGGGCAGATGTAGACTTCAAACTCTATTGCTAAGTTGGCAACTGTTCAAGGAGCCAATCAAGAATCCGACCAAGAAATGAATAATTATGACAGGACCGGGAAAGACTTCTGAATTTGTGGTCGGGGTCGTGTTGATTTGTAGTTGTTTGGTTTTCCTTACCAAAGAACAAATAGTTTTTTTGTTTAATTGTATTTCTCGGTCTTTTATTACATGGCTATCTTTTTTCTCTTTTAGTGGACAACTAATCATCTAGTAATCGTATTTATTTCTAAGATCTCTCATATTTCGTATAAGAATTTGATCAGTTTCTTTAATCTATTTAATGAATTTCTATATTGCAACTTTTGTGTTGGATGCTCATTAGTTCTTTTGGTTCAACGGTTCCTTCATAATTGTTTAATATCATCTTTATTCGAGCAGTATTATAGTATAGGTGTTCCTTCCTCCCTTAGGGGAGAGTATGTGTTGTCTTAGACTTCCCTTAACAGCTGATATACTAGTATATTTTTTACCTGACATGTCTGACCCTGGTTGACTAGTTTCCACTTAATTAATAATATTGGAGCTAGAGAAACAATCTCCTCATGGTCTGTTGATTTTCGGCCCAGGTGTTTTTCACACTCTTGGGACTATCAAACATTTCCTTTCACCTCGAATAGGTGTTTTATTTGTAGATGATTAAGATTTCACCTTTATTACAAACAGTAAGCGTAAACTAGCAGTTTCATTTGATGAGCAAGGTTCGTTCTCGATACGAGCTTACATCATTTGAGTTTTACTTTTACAAAATAATTATTTAGGACATCGACATTCCAATGGCTAGTAAGTTTCCTACCATTCCAGCTGTTGGAGAGGTTTCTGGTCATTTTTCTTCGTAAATATCATAAAGTCCCTCAACAGGCCATGTTGCAGACTTCCCTGGCTGCATACTTCCTTAATTCCAGGTCCCTGGCCTTTAATGTGTTGGACTTGACTAATCTATTATAGTGTTTGCTAACTCTTTTTCGATAGGTTACCATCTGCAAGTTCGATTCTTCAATGATCCTTTGCACATTTTCTTCGGTTGATCAATAGGCCTGGATATTAGGCTGAATGGGGTGAAACTTGTGGCTTTATATTCTATTTTACGTAGAGCCCATAGTGTTATGAGCAACTCTTCAAGCCATTTAGTCTATTGATTTTATACCCTTATCCTTATAACACCTAGAAGCTGCTTGCTAGTTGCTTCTACCACACCATTGTTTTGGTGGTGACAAATATGCAAAGCAGATTCCAAATTGCTTTTATCATGGAGGCTTGCTCAATTTATCAAACTATATGACATGGTTGAAGACTATAATGTGAGGCAATACAAAGCGTCTGACTACATTACGCAAGACAAACTTCCTTATGCATGCTTGAGTGATGTTTGACAACGCATATGCCTCACTTCACTAGCTGAAGTAGTCAACTACTATGATGAGCCATCGCTTCATGTAATTGGAAGTATGGAATGAGCCTAAGAGGTCCATTCCCCATTGTATAAATGGTAGAGGGTTTAAGATAGGTTGAAGTTCATTGGCAGATCTATTAATTGTCTGACACCTTTGCATTCTCTTGTCATATCTTTGGTGTCTAAACCACCATCCGCCACCAATAGGTCGTCCTTAGGGCTTTGTGTCCCGAGGTTTGGCCTTCAATGTGGTTCTTTCAAATGCCAAAGTGGCTCTCCCTTAGCACATAATCTATATCTGTTAGACCCATGCATTTTAGAAGAGTGGATGAGAATAACTTCCTATAGATTAAGCACGCCAATTAGAATGTACAAATGTGTTGAGATCCTTTGTATTTTATTTTCCAGACTCCTATCTTCGAGTAGTTCCACTTTCAGCTTGAATGCTAGAATTAGGTCCATCCAAGATGGCTCATGTGGGTTACCCCAAGGACTTCCATTTCCTTTTGTTAGTGAACTTTAAGACTGGTTTATTGACCTATGCTAGTGTCGAGGTTGCCAATTTTCATAAGGTATTTGCTTGCATGTTATACCCTATTAGCATGAGGATGACTTTAAAGGATCTCAATTTCACAATCAGCGTTTTTACTTTTGCTAAGTATGATGGCAAACTTGGGTGTACAACCTCAAACTATCCCTTGATTTGACTAGCAATTAATTAGGAGTTCGTTTGTAGGTAGACATGTTATGCTTAAGGATATACCCAATTCAGTTCTCACTATTGCTGCTTTGTACTCAACCTCGTTGTCTAGGGCTTTGAAATAGAGTTTCCGTAAGTACTCAATTGCTTGCTTGTCTAAGGAATTGAGAATGGCTCTTTTCCCAAACCTGCTAATTGTAGATGACCAGCTGGCCTGGTGAACGATTACCATTTTTTCTGGGTATCATCAAGTGATTCTGAATTAGTCAACAACCCACTTGGTTAGCCGACCTTGCTGTAAGTTTTGAGCTTCCTTGTTGTGATCACAGCCCCTTAAGCCATTTTATCTAATCAATGGATTTCTTACTTTATCCCCTATAAGGGTGTGGCTAATAAAGTAAATGAGATCATTCTACTTTTTCTCATCTTCTCTTAGCGGGACTTCGCTCACCATGGTTAGGTTGCATGAAATGTACAAATATAAACTTTCTTCTTCAGCCGGCCTGGCTAAGGTTGGTATATTTGCAAGGTGTAACTTTAGTTGTCTAAGGGCTTCCTTCAGCTCTTCTCCCTAATTCACTCCTAGTTTATTGTGCTTCACTTTGTTTTTCAGAGCCTGAAATAAGGGGATCCCTTTATCTGATACTTTTGATGTGAGTCTTAACAGTGCAACCATTCTACATGTCAGCCTCTAGATGTCTCTTTTGGTTATTATTTGGGCAAGTATAGCACTGCCTTTACCTTATTTGGGTTGGAGTCTATTAATCTTTCGCTAAAAATTTTCCAGACATGATACCAAAGACACATTTCTTTGGGTTCAACTTCATATTTTACTTTCTCATATTGCTCAACGTCTTACGGAGGTCTTAAATGTTGTATTCGTCCATATTACTCTTCACAATTAAGTGATCAACATAGACTTCCACGTTGTGCCCCTTTTGGCTCACGAACACGTGATCCATCAGTCTTAGATTTGTTGCGCCATCGTTTTTAAAGTCGAATGACATCATGACATAATTTAATACCCAACCACTTATGATGAATGCTTGCATGAAGATCTAATGATATCCTGGGAATGCATCCATGAAACTCAGCAATGCATGCCTACTGGTGGCCTATGCAAGCTGATCAATTCTTAGCAGTTGGTAGGAATCGTTAGGGCATACTCAATTGAGGTATGTGAAGTCAAAGCACACCCTGTGGGATCCATTTGACTTCTTGACCATCAAAACATTAGCTAACTAATCAAGTTATTTGCAAGGCTTTATGGATCTTGCCTTTCTCAGCTTTCTGAGCTCTTTCATAATTGTTTTGCCTTTTTCAGAGGAATAGTTGTGTCTCTTCTACTTAACTAGTTTTTATTCTTCGACTATGTTTAGTCTGTAAGATCATTGTTGGGTCCAACCTTCACATGTCAGTAGTAAAAAAAGGCCAATGTATTTGGTGCTCTTTCAGCAAGCTAAATAGATTGTTCCGGAGGTCAGACCCTAAGTTTGTCCCTATGCGTATCCCTGATGGACCCCCTCCGTCAATGGGACTTATGTCTTCCATCACTTTATCTAGTTTTGGCTCAAGTTGATCTTTAGATTGACCCTTAATATCGGCATATTCAACTATGTCTTCTTGGTCGTGGCTTGGCGCTTTGAGTTGTCTTAGCTGAACCCACTCTCTAGCCCTTTGTTTTTGCTATGTCTTCCTTTAATTTGAAACTTTGTCTTCTTCTAAGAGCTTAGATGACCTCACCGCTGGATCTTTTAGGGATGCCAACATCTGAGACGTAAAATATTATTTGATGACAGGTCGAGGGAATTCCTTGGACTTGATGGATCAAGGATCGATCCATTAATATTTTATATAGCCAGCACATTGATGACCAAAAGTGTTCGACAGGCTAATTCCCCCATATAGGACTATAGATGAACCATTGAACCCTATCAGCGGGTAATTTACTTTTATCAGCAGTGTCAAGACGGTTAGTCTACCAAAAGCTTCTCCGAATAGGATGGTGGCTGACCTACCCTCGTTAATTAGAACTTTATGAACACTGTACTAGATTACTCTTTTACAGTTCTCAGCATACACCACAAGAAGGTTCTCTTGGTATTAGATTACTCTTTTGTAGTTCTCAACTGAAAATATCATGTTGGAGATGGCTGGCAGCTCCAATGTTGTGCTGAAGCTGACTTAATGCTGAAGGTCTCTCAGATGACTCTTGCAACTTGAGGTTAATTAACTTTGTTCCCCCAAATAATTTGTGTATTTTCAGGGCAGCATTGTCCATCTTTATTCATTCTTCGTTTTGCTAACCGACACTCTTTTATTCCCTTCTTTTCTTGTTATGCTTGTCATCTTTCTTGATTTTGCGAGGTCATTTCCACTTTGTCTTATTCTTGTGCAGAGTATAGTTTTTGGCTTTGGATGCCACCAGAGGCGTATATTCATCGTACTTTAGGCTTAACGATTTGAGGCCTTTCTTTCTTGTCCTTCACAATACTGTCTGTATTGTCCTTCCTCTCGCCTTTAGCATTCTTTCATTTTTACGGCTCTCTTTCTACATGTCTCCTTCCCTGAGTTTTTGTCATCATGGCATTCTACTCCTCTAGTTTGATGTAATCCTTAGAAAACTGGCATGCTTCCTCAATGGTTGTTGGACTCGTCATTTTGGTAGGGTTCCTATACTTCCCCTGGAGTAGACCATGTTAAGTGCAACAATGGGAACATGAGGCTTTAGGTTGCTGACCAAAGTTGCCTATGTAGTGAATCTTATCACGAAATCCCTAAGGCTTCATCCTTAATCTACATAATGGATATCAATTCGTTTGTGGTGTTTTCCCAATAATAGTTACTAGATTGGACTCAGAACTTCTCCACATGATCTTCATAGTTTGTTATTGATCCTGCTAGTTGTTTTGTGAACCATCTCTTCACGATTTTGATCAATGTGGTTCAAAAATACTTGAACCATATCGCCTTTGTGTATGAATGAAGATAAATGAGGTCTTCATAGGTTGTTATGTGTTCTATAAAGTTTGTTAGGTCGTCATATTCAATGTTCGCCTGAAGCTTGACCTTCTAGAAGATTCGTTGAGCTACTAACTGAAGCAAAAATGGCGATTTCTTATGAGTCATCATTCCCGTAGGTGGTCTGTTTGAGTGTATTCCTTTGCACACATGTGGTCAGAGTATGAATGGTCCTTCTTTCTTCACCCCAACTGGGTTAACCGAACTCCATTCTCGGAGTACTTCACGTCGACTATGCCTTTGTCAAATTCCTCTATGCCCATATTCTTTCTACTTCCAAGTGCTCACAGGCCAACCAGACGCTAAGCCTCTCTTTTACATTCCTTCTTCCCTCACATTGAGCCTATCATGTGGAACTCTGCATATTGATTGAACATTACCCGACTTCGTGTCTTTGCTTATGAAAGTACTAGGTGTCGGCTATCTATTGATCTCTTGATGGCGTTGCTTAAACTACTTTTCATAAAGTTGAGTCCGACTAGCTTTCTCCCTGTCTAAGTGCATACTTGAACCTTATCTTAGAGAGCATAGACTCTGCTCTCGCTTAGGCCTTGGTAAAGGCGTCCTATCCATGCCCAGATGTGTGCAAGGATCCCTCTGCCCGGCCAATTGAGTCTCTCTTAAATGATATTCAGACTACTAAGAGATCGACTGTAAGGCTTTGGCTTGTATGCTGACGGTTGGTGTTATCTGTCAAACTCTTATCTATGGTGACTTTGCTTGATTGGAGGCAGCTGTGAATTGTTGCATGATTCTGTTGTTCCAACTGAGACGTTGTAGGAATGGTGTGATGGAACGATCCACCCCTCTTGGCTTCTCTTCTGTCTCTAATTACTTCACCGAGAAGAAACTTGAGCACACCAACCATCGTTAGACCCTTATGACCCTAAAGGAGTGTATGGTACCACCATTTTTGTTTTGAGAAATGTGTTTGGATGTCAGCCCCACAGGCGGAGCCATATTGTTTTGGGCCGAAAACAATCAGCTAGTTATTGGATTAGGTGGTGAAGATATAGGGTTTTAAATTTACTTAATCACGTGCAAACAATTAGCATTAGTTAAGCTCGAGAGGTTTCCGAGGAATGCCTACTCCAATGCCTAAGTTAGCCATGTTTTGCGTGTAAGCTTTGTTGGCAAAAAAGGTGTGGCCAAGTGGCAAAGAGGACTTATTACCTTAGGATCTCCACTTCATTGGCTATTTATAAGGGGTACTTAACGAGCCCATATAATGAGTGGGCCAACGGACCTATACATTGTAAATGTAATATACCGGCTCATTCAATGGGCTAAGGCTAGCATAAAGAGGTTCTTTTGGGCCTTAGCATTCCAAGCCCAAGTAGCAAGTTACTTGGGTTACCAAAGAAAGAATAAATTACTCACTATGTATTCTTTTATTATGCTTGTTTTGTGTTTCTTTATTCACTTGTTTGACCTAAAATATCTTTCATTACATATTAATAAAAAGTATGAAGACGATTTAATATCGAATAAATACTCATTGAGATGAATCAAACAAGACTATATATAACTATATTTTTCTCATATTTTGAGAATAATTTAAAAGATTCTTTCTAATTGTAAATAGTTTCAAGTGAGCATAATAAAATAATAGGTTGAAAGTACCTGCTACCGGTATTATTAATCAACTCATGTCTCATAGTGGAAACTATTATCACGATGGAAGCAACAGTGAATCCACATTGCAATATCCTCAGGAATAGTCCAGCCTTCGTTCCTGGACGCCCAACCAAATCCCTCATCCTCAAGTCAGGTCATCTCACTCTTACAAAAAATTAGAGCAAAAGAAAAAATAACTTAGAATTTTCATTATAACCACGAATGACTGTTATGAAAAGAACAACAAAAGTAGCAAGAGAATCTCGAATGACACAAAAATCTCAAAGTAACAACTATCACATAAAATAAACTACAACCCATTTAACATATGACAAACTCTAGACATAGACATTAAAAAGCTTACATTATTAGGTACATAAGGGTATACTTATCTCATTGTGCTCTTCTTAAAAAACTTAATGCGTAGGTGAGGTAGCATGAGCGCCAACCAGGCCCGGCCCTGTGCCGGTCCAAAGTGGGACTCAGCACAGGCCTCACAATTACAGAACACCATAGTACAATACACTTTCTCTATCTCTCTTCTTACTTTCTCCTTAACAACTGTACTTTCTCCTAAAATTGCGAATATTGACCTATTTCTTTTTTGGAATAATAGTTTGGATTGCTTTATTAAGTAAAACCATAAGTAGAAAATGAAAAACTGCCACAAAAAATACAAGAACTTTTAAGCTTCTATCATTCTAGAACTCCAATTTGTGAATGGGTTTGCCGCTCCTACTTTCTTCTCCTTACTTTTCTTAACCATTAGACTTTCTCTTTCAACCAATTTTGGTTTTGATGTCATTTATGTTGTCCCATACATTCACTGTGATGCATTTACTTGTGGGGTTTTTGAATTTGATGCATTATGGACAATTTCATGTTAAAAGTTTCTCAATGTCTGGTAGTTTGAATTGATTTTAGTGTCTTATATTTTTGGGTTGGGTTTTGATTGTCTTTGACCTAGGGGAAGTGATGTGGGTTAGTTGTGTTTGTGAAATTCATCTATAAATTCATGATTTTTTTTTATTTTACAAATTTGGGTCTTTTATTAACCTGTTGAGATACATTGGTTGAAAGTTAACTTAGTGGGTTCTGTATGATTTCAATTCTTGATGATATACTGTATGTTCAATAATATGAATGTGAACTACTTTTAACATAGTCGAACTGGGTAAACTACTTTCTTTTGGTAGATTTCTGGCAATTTATGTTTCTGTTAGTATATGATTTGTATAGCGGTATGTGTGATTCATGTAATTATTGGTTTCTATTTTATCCGGTGGCCGTGAGGTTTTTCATTGCAATCTTGTAGCGTGTCCCAGGCATTTCAGCACAGGGTGTTTAGATTTCAGCACAGGTCCTCCACGTCGTTCGGGCCGGGGCTGGCGCCAACCTAGCGTGACAGGACTTTTGACGGTCCCCGTACTATCCCGCTACTAGCTAAACCTGGCACGAGAAACTCAATGGTGTGCCATGGGATGCTCATCGACACTATTTTCAACAAAAATAATCTAAGCAGAAATGAACCTGGCATTTGGGCATGCTTTTAGACTTGCTCTGTAGCAGGTTTGTTTTTAAAGAATTTATTAAGATGCTAATTATATTTATTATTTATTAAGTTAATTATGTATCGGATTTTCATATTTTATTTGGATTGGATATGATTTTCATTTGTGGTGTTGTAGTATACTTATTTGATTTAATTTTATGAAGTTATTATTATTATGGGAAATTTCTATTGGTAACCTTGTAGTTTTTCAGTTTCCCAATGGTAACCCTGTGGTTTTCAAATTCCCAAAAATGACCTTGTACTCTTGTTGAATTCCCAAACGTGACTTTTTCCGTTAAATTTCCGTTATATCTAACTGTTAAATCAATAAACGCATATCGAAATGTTCATGGAATGAAAATTGAGGGGCATCTAATCTTTTTTGCAAATTTCGACCTCAAACTTGACCCATAAAAGGCTAAATTGACCCCCAAAACCTTGATCCGAGCTATTTTTTTGGCTCACAAAATAATGTACGTAAATCGAGACATTTCTGAAACGCAAATTATTTCGAAAAAATAGCCCTGTCAAGGTTTTGGGGGTCATTTTAGCCCTTTATAGATCAAATTTGAGGTCGAAATTTGCAAAAAAAAATGATCTCCAGTTATGTGCATTGATTTAATAGCTAGATTTAACGAAAAAAGTCACAATTGGGAATTCAACAAGAGTACAAGGTCATTTTTGGGAATTTGAAAACCACAGGGTTACCATTGGGAAACCGAAAAACTACAAGGTTACCAATGGGAATTTCCCTATTATTAAACGTATTTTTGGTTTTAACATTCAGAATTGGTTGCGTAGTATTTGGTGCAAATTAGTAGGTGCACACGTCCGTTTGGTGAGGAATGTGCGCACAATGAACATCAAGCACTAGGTTATGATCATTTGGCTTATTAGCCATGTACATGTGCGCACGGCGCACCTTCCTCACCATATAGACGTGTACACTATCTACGAATTTTGTATTTGGCCCAAGTAGGAAACTAAAGTAGATTTTTCCTTCCTCCCTTTTATGTTGTCGGTTAAGGAAGACTAACCCTCCCCCCCCTTCGGTCTTTGTTATCAGTCAGCCAAAACACCAACCCCATCCATTCTCTCTTCGAACTCTCTCACCCTCCCCGTGAAACTGAAACCCCTCCTACCCCTCTTCTCTCTTTCACCTGCTGTGTCCTCCCCCATTCAGCTCGACGGAGTTTCTACCCGTCTCGCCGGCGTTCCCCAAGCTTGCCAGAGCTTTCCTGTTCCTCTGCTCGTGTCGGTGTTGCGCGTCTTCTCTCACCCCTTCGTGATGTTGTTGCACCCTCCTGAGCTCTTGGTGTAATACCCCGAACTTTAATCTCGTTTTATTAGCTACTAATTATGTTTATTTGCATAATTTTTTTATTTGCATAATTTTTTGAGTGAATGATTTTCAATTAAGGTATAGAAGTCAAAGTTTTGGCATTTTGTCATTCCAAACAAATAAGAATAGAAGGAAAGAAAGTTTAAAAAAAAAAAAAGGAAAAGGAAGAATTAATTTCTTTCCTCCATCTTCATTTTTCCCTCACAAAAACTCAACCATGGATTTATAATTCAAATGTATTTTTCTTGCACACAAAAACTCAACTTCAATTAAAAATTCTAATCCAAACCAAACTCTCCCAAAATTCAATTTTTTCATCAATTCCATCAACATCATTCACAAAAATCAGAACATAACCATGGCTATAAATAGCCATCCTTCCTCCCTCAAATCACCACACATCCACCACCCATTTTCTCTCCTCTCCCATACTGTATTTGTCCAGTATCTCACTCTTATAGTCGGAATTTGCTAAAGTTTTCTGAATGAAAGTTGTAGATCTCGAAAAGTTATTGAATTTAGACCCAAAAATCACTCGATTTGGAGTTCGTAGCAAGTAGTTATGTCCTCCTGAAGTTTTCTGTTTTTGCTGTCTTGTTCCTTCCGCCACCAGACGCGCGCCGCACCACCACCTTCTGTCACCGTCATCGCGGTGCTGCAGTCTTGCCTTGCCAGATCGCCCTATCCTCGCTGGAGCCTGAGCTCCCCTACTCTTCGTTGCTCCTAGTTAAGCAGAGTTATGACTTTGAGGAGATTACATATGATGATTCTTGGAGGCTAAGTTATGACGATATTTAAAGAGTAAGAAAAGGAATAACGTATGAGGTAACGTTCATGTCCAGCAATATATGTATGCCCGTATATGTTATGTGTAATGATATGCTCAAATGTGTTAATATGACTCCGTGATGATATGACTATGTGTTACAATCTGTATGTTGCATGATGAGACACGTTATGATGTGGCGATGCTCGCGTATGTTATGAAATGTCATGTTTATGATTATGTTTACAATTTATGGATGATTCCTATGAATATATGATGTTTGATAAGTAATGATAATGAAAGTGGATGGTTCCGCTGCTCTGGAGTCATGAACTGATCCGGTAAATAGGCAAGTTACAGGTGGAGGAATTATGTTATGATATATGGCATTATATGCCACCTTCTGATGGGGGATGAATATCCTCGGTGGCTTTTGCCTTTTGTTAACGTTATGAATTATGAAAGTTACGCTCTGTCCAAAACCTGTACTTGCCGATGAACTAATGTCACGTAAATGGTCCTTGCCAGCAGACTGTTCAATGCTAATGATAATGTTCTCTGTTAATAATTGCTAAAGTGTTATAAAGTATGCTTATATGTGAAATTTTTTACGAACTAAAACTGTTTTTACGGGCTGGAGTGAAGTTACCGAGTTTTCAACTCATTTTAGGTTATTTTCTGTGTTTTCTCTTTTCCTTATTTTATGAAATTATTCAGGTATTCTGAAGATAGGCGCAGGATCGGTTATGTCAGTAATGCTCCGAAAGGTTTAAATTGAAGTGACTATGATAATTATTAGAGATATCTAGAACCCTCTGTATTAAGGGTAATCATTATGAATTGTTATTGAACATTTGTATGTTTAAGAGGCCATTTTGGGCTATTATTTTATTAGTGGGCCATAACCCACAGGCTTAAGTTCCATTTCCGCTGTTAAGTACGAGCAATTGTGTTTAATTAAGGTTATGTATTTCCGGGGAGTTATAGAGTTGGTATCAGAGCCGAAACCTAGCCGGAAGTGCAAAGTCTTAGACTTAGCACCCGCCTAGGTATGATCCTTTGTGAAATTAGATGATAAGGAAGTTGAGGTTAATTTTGGTGATTATTTGGGTTAAGAGAGCCTACGATATGAGAAATAGTGTTGGGAATGCCCTTTTGGAGTTTAAGTGGTTATACCTGGACTAGTTGGTATTAAGTTATATGAGTTATGGGACCGTTATTATTTACATGACGTTATGTGGTTATTAATAGTATTTTCGTGAATCTTATCTTTTAGTGATATTTTTCGAAGTAAATTGTTTTCTCAAATGGGATCTCACTAAATGATCAAGTTAGGATCCAATGCCACCAAGTTTGCTCCTTTTGTTTTCTTTGCTCCTCGACTTCGCGAGTCGAGTTGAAGTAGAGACACAAAAGATGATTGCGGAATGGAGGCTGGATGCTTAAACAAAAGATTATGAATGTGAGAACTCTATTTTTAGAAAATGGTATTTTCTGTTAAGCCAAGTTTCGAGGACGAAACTTTTTCTAAGGGGGTGAGGATGTAATACCCCGAATTTTAATCTTGTTTTATTAGCTACTAATTATTTTTATTTGCATAATTTTTTGAGTGAATAATTTTCAATTAAGGTATAGAAGTCAATGTTTTGGCATTTTGTCATTCCAAGCAAATAAGAATAGAAGGAAAGAAAGTTAAAAAAAAAAAAGGGAAAAGGAAGAATTAATTTCTTTCCTCCATCTTCATTTTTCCCACACAAAAACTCAACCATGGATTTATAATTCAAATGTATTTTTCTTGCACACAAAAACTCAACTTCAATTAAAAATTCTAATCCAAACCAAACTCTCCCAAAATTCAATTTTTTCATCAATTCCATCAACATCATTCACAAAAATTAGAACATAACCATGGCTATAAATAGCCATCCTTCCTCCCTCAAATCACCACACATCCACCACCCATTTTCTCTCCTCTCCCATACTGTATTTGTCCAGTATCTCACTCTTATAGTCGGAATTTGCTAAAGTTTTCTGAATGAAAGTTGTAGATCTCGAAAAGTTATTGAATTTAGACCCAAAAATCACTCGATTTGGAGTTCGTAGCAAGTAGTTATGTCCTCCTGAAGTTTTCTGTTTTTGCTGTCTTGTTCCTTCCGCCACCAGACGCGTGCCGCACCACCACCTTCTGTCACCATCATCGCGGTGCTGCTGTCTTGCCTCGCCAGATCGCTTTATCCTCGCCGGAGCCTGAGCTCCCATACTCTTCGTTGCTCCTAGTTGAGCAGAGTTATGACTTTGAGGAGATTACATATGATGATTCTTGGAGACTAAGTTATGACGATATTTAAAGAGTAAGAAAAGGAATAACGTATGAGGTAACATTCATGTCCAGCAATATATGTATGCCCGTATATGTTATGTGTAATGATATGCTCAAATGTGTTAATATGACTCCGTGATGATATGACTATGTGTTACAATCTGTATGTTGCATGATGAGACACGTTATGATGTGACGATGCTCGTGTATGTTATGAAATGTCATGTTTATGATTATGTTTACGATTTATGGATGGTTCCGAATTAAGAATATATGATGTTTGATAAGTAATGATAATGAAAGTGGATGGTTCCGCTGGTCTGGAAGTCATGAACTGATCCGGTAAATAGGCAAGTTACAGGTGGAGGAATTCTGTTACGATATATGGCATTATATGCCACCTTCTGATGGGGGATGAATATCCTCGGTGGCTTTTGCCTTTTGTTAACGTTATGAATTATGAAAGTTACGCTCTGTCCAAAACCTGTACTTGACGATGAACTAAAGTCACGTAAATGGTCCTTGCCAGCAGACTGTTCAATGCTAATGATAATGTTCTCTTTTAATAATTGCTAAAGTGTTATAAAGTATGCTTATATGTGAAAATGTTTACGAACTAAAACTGTTTTTATGGGCTGGAGCTGAGTTTTCAACTCATTTTAGGTTATTTTCTGTGTTTTCTCTTTTCCCTATTTTATGAAATTATTCAGGTATTCTGAAGATAGGCGCAGGATCGGTTATGTCAGTAATGCTCCGAAAGGTTTAAATTGAAGTGACTCTGATAATTATTAGAGATATCTAGAACCCTCGGTGTTAAGGGTAATCATTATGAATTGTTATTGAACATTTGTATGCTTAAGAGGCCATTTTAGGCTATTATTTTATTAGTGGGCCATAACCCACAAGTTTAAGTTCCATTTCCGCTGTTAAGTACGAGCAATTGTGTTTAATTAAGGTTATGTATTTCCGGTGCGTTACACTTGGGTGCTCTTGTCATCGCCACCGCGTGCCGCCGCGGTGCTGTTGTTGTGTCGTTGCTGCTGTTCGTGTTTCCCCCTCTTGTGTTGCTGCTACCGTTGTTTTTGGTCGTTGTTGGCGCCGCCTTAAGCTGATGCAACGAGCCGCCTTGCTGCTGGTGTGCGTTGTCGCTGTTTCTTGTAGTTCGTTCTGGTGGTGCGTGCCTTTTCTCTAACCTGCCACTCAAGTTTAGATTACAATTAGTATTGCTTTAATTTATGACTAACTGAATAATGTTGTGGTGGTGTTGGTATTATTTATGTTGTGTTGATGTTGTGTGTCGTTGCTGTTGTTCTTTCTTCCTCTGTCGCATTCCCGCTATGATGATGTTCTGCCTCCGTGGTGGTGTTTTATTTCTTCCACCTTGCCTAGGTTGTTTTTGCTCCTATTCTTATTGTTGTTGTTTCGGCTCAATTAATCAGCAGCCCAATAAAGACATAAAAGCCTCCTGAAGCCTTGGACAGGTTTGCTGCAGTGGGTCCAACTTGTGAGTTGACCTAATCTCAGGAGTCTCTGGATCCACTAAAGGGCTGAAATAGTCATTGCCTGAAAAGGCAACATAGTCATTGATCCCAATGAGGCCCATCCCATCAATATTTCCTGTCTGGGAATTCCCCAACACTTTAAATACCAACAGTGTCATCAATGAATAGGTATTCAATTCTGAACTAACAAACTAGAGCATCTCTCTCTAGAACTTTCTCTCTCTACCTCAATCATCTACTGACTTGAGCGTCGGAAGGGCGATCCCGGAAACACCCCGGGGTAGTCTAACCTTCTTTTTCAGGATTTCGGCATACGGACAACGGAGCTCAGGCGAACATTCTTGGGGCCCACATCAAACCTCCTCGCTTATTATAATCCTTAATTTCTTACCAAAAACAGTTGTTGTTGGTTATACTATTGTTTTGGTTATTTTCAAAGGAAGGAATGTTTTCATATCATTAGTAGCCAAATAAGTTTCCTATATGTATAAAGTCTTAGTTCAAGTTGGTTGATTTACTTTGATAGTTAGAATTATGATTTTTAATTGGGGATGCTAGATGTGTGATGCAGCTAGTGTTGCTAAATTATAGTGGTTTGTAAAATGGAGCTTCAAATTGAATGATTTATGAGATAATTTGGTTTGATTGTAGTGGAAGAATGTTATTTGGGTTAGTAAGTGAGATTATATTAGAATAGGAAATACATCGAGGAACATCAATCAAGATTAGTTTCTTATCTCGATTCTTACGAGAATATGGTTGTGAAAATTGTTGTTCAAATAAATAATTATGCAGTTCAAGCTAGCAATTTGGGATGATGAATATTGTGCATTCCTTGGAAGCTATCTTTCGAGATTGAATTAAAGCATTTGGATCGCGTTTCATGTAACTTTTGTGTTCAGTTATATCATTTACTCATGCCTTTCTGTGTGTGGATCTCTTTATTCTATTTTGATAAATGTTCGTACTATGGCCATAGTTATGAATGTGATGTTGTGAGTTGATTCTGGAAATATCATTGATTGATTATGAATACGCAATTATTTTGATGGCTTTTATGAACTGAAAATAGAAAGTGGGCAAGGTATAGGTGGAGAATGATTACGCTTTTGACCTGATATGGTCGGCTATGCCTCATAATGAACCTTGGGGGTAGCATTGTTGTGCTCCATAACGAACCTTGGAGGCGGCGTTTGTTCAAATCCTGTACTTGCCACTGATTTATTTAAGAGAATGAGCAATGTCAGCGTTGTAATGAAAAGAAATGATTTGATAAATAAAATGTTTATAACGGGCTGAAGTAAAGGTTTCGAGTTTTCCACTCATTTTAGAATTTTGTTTATTTGTATTTCTATCATTCCTTAATTTGCAGGTTTGGAATTAAGAGCTTGGAAGTCAGAAGTGGAGTAAGAATATATAGGATTCAGTTTAGTATGGATCGAGTTTGTATTTTAGATAGTTGATTCAGGAATAGTTATTGATATTTCATTGTGTATAATTTTTGGGAATTTAGGCGAGATATTAGTGTAATTAAGGTTGTTTTTCTGCTGCCATTTTATTTAATTAAGAGTTAATTATAGTTTGTGGTTGTTGAGTGAATTTCGCTAGAAGCTCGGAAGAGCGGGCTATTACATGCTCATTTTAACCAAAACAAATTATTAAGATATATAAAATTCCTAGATGTGCTCGTGGGCATGATATGAGACGACACATGGCTTGGGTCGTGCTTGGATCTTTCTTTTGACATTTTGTCACGAGCCCAATAGGGGTAAGATTTTTCCTTGACCTGTTTCAATCCCGTTCATCAGGCATGACCCTTGTGTAACTCTACGAAAATTGTTCACATTGAAATGTGTTTTGTGTAAATCAAAGACTTGCTTTTACGTGAAACACAAAATCAGGCTAGATTTTCATCCCATTTTGAAAAACTACCCTTAGCACTTCCAGAAACCCGAAAGTACTAGATATAGAAAAAACAAAATTGTCATGATAAATCTTGAATTTTGGGGAAACGTTGTCAAATTTATGTTATTGTTGGTGTCCTTGCCTTCGATAATCCACTTCGAGTTTATGGTATACTTCATTTGTTCCTTTATAACTGCAAGCTTTTGAATTTCATGCTTAGCAATGTATATATTTGACCGTATATATCATTAATATTCGATTAATTAAAATTATGAAAAGTTGATATCTCAAAAGTATACATTGAATGGATCCAACTACATATTACTCCAGCTTTTTTCGAAGATTTGTTCCCTTGCCTTTTACAGGGTCTCCAACAAAAAACTTTGACCATTAATATCGTTAATCATGTATGAATAAAAATTATGAAAAATAATAATTTAACAATATACATTGAGAAAAAATCTAAAAACATGTCAAAAGCTTTTATTTGTCATATGTAAAAATTACACTACACAGTTAAAGTTTTGTTACTTTGACCGAGTGAATTATAACTAAGTAGACATCTGATAACAGATGATCGCATTTGTTTTATATATTAGTTATAGTTATGATATGAATAGTGTGAAATCTAAAAGGCTGCAATTATAAACGAACACATAAAGCACATAAAAACAATCATTTTGCATTATCTTGAGAGGGCTACCCCAAAAGTTTAGAGATTATTTTGATATAATCAAAAAATGAGGGGCTTTTTATATCAATTTTTCCAAAAATGTATGAACGATATTAATCAAAATTTGAACAGTTAATCGCATTTACTCTTCATCATTTATCATCATGTTGTTGGCCCGTTTGAATGTGATATTTGGACATAATTCATCAAACAAGTTTATATAAAATATCTCACCATTACACAAGGAAAAAAATATATAGTTAAGTGGTATCATATTAGATTCATGAGGATTCTGTGACAAAGAAGAACACCACAACCACCTACTACCCCTATAGCCACCCTATGTTTGACAAAATAGCACCTCCCTATTGCCAACCCCTACAACCACCTACGACCCCTATAGCCACCCTATAGCCACCCTATGGTAGAAAATTGCTTCCTATTCTGATTTTTGCATTAAATATGTTGTTGTAATAGTATTTGAACTAAGGCTATAAATAGCCATGGATGTAATCGGTAACGGCAAGTTGTTTTGTATCAAAAAATTATCAAACATATTGAGTGTTGTTTAGGTTGAGTGTAATCTCCCTACCCCTTGGTGGTGTTTCTGTATCCAAGGTTTCTTCTCTATTAATTTCTAGTGGTGTTTCTGTATCTAGAAATTGTAGAGCTGTATCGCAGGAGTTGTCGACCGGCGTGGTGTTTTGGCTAAATTTATCCTACCCCTACCTAGTACGGTGTCATTCTGAACGTAACTTTTTTATTAGTTTACTTACACGTTATTAAAAATATTAAAGAGGGTCGGGGAGCATGAAAACGCAATTGGTACAACTAAATAAAAACAGAATAAAAATATGATAGCATTACCAAAATTTAAATTTCTCTAAAACTCTCTAAAAATTATGAAAAATAATAATTCGCTGCTGGCCATCCTGAGCGTGTTGCTCACCCGGTCGCTGGCGAGCTTGCTCAAACACTCCCCACGGTAACCTTCGTTGTCGCATATATAGCTAAAGTTGTTCCCCGTATTTCCCCTTCCCCGCGCTCCCTTTTCCCCTGTAAGTGGTTCTCGTTGTTCCCTTTTCCCATTACCTGTTAGTGTGTGTTGGCCGAAAGAGGTAGTTGTAAGTCCCCCTCCCCTGTTCGTGGTCGTTTGCCACAAATAGTCGTCCTAGGTTCCCCTTCCCCTGTTCGTGGGTTTATGTGGTTCCCTTCCCCCATGGTTAGTGTTTGCTCGCCGAGAGTAGCCTCGGCCCCCTCCCTGGTTAGTGTTTGTCGGCCTCACAAAGATGACCTAGTCCCCCCCTTCCCTATCGTGTGCTTCGGCCGTGAGTAATCGTAGGTCCCCTTCTCCCGTTTCGTGTTCGTCAGCCTCAAAAGTTTTTAGTCCCGCCTCCCTACTCGTGTGCGTCAGCCAACTAGTCCCCCCTCCCCTATTCATTTTTGTCGGCCACAAGAAGTTGTCCTAGTTCTCCCTCCCTAGTTCGTGTTTGTTAGACGACGTTGTGTTATGAAGAAGGTAGTATGTTCTTTAGTTTGTTTAGGTTTTGTTCTGTGTCTTAGCATTAGTTTAAGTTTTTCCTGATCCACTTATCCTCACCATGTTTTATATGGTTGTGCTTGGATGTTAATTAGTTATAATAGGTGGGTAATAGATGGTTCTTGGTTTCCTACAACAATGGAAGATCTAGGAAACTCAATTAATAGAGTCGTTGCTTCTAAAGTTGGCCATGGTTTGGTTTCTGCATTCGAGAGTTGGGTAAGATGAGAGGCACTTCTCATTTCAGATCTGTCGTGGTTCGATCTTCTACTTTAGGGATTGCAAGGTTGGATCTTCGAATCCTTAGAATGGGTGAGTTCAATCAAGATAATTCACCCCAAGTTCAGGTGCTGACATCAAGAGTCACCACGCTATAAAAATGCATCGTGTAGGAGGCCCTCCAATTTGATTTGGGGCAAGATTCAACTCTGGATACCCTCGAAGAAGGGTCAGAAGTCACAAAGGACGTGACTTCTTTGTTAGTTCAATCAACATAAACCCAAAAGGATGTTTATGTTCAAGTACCTTGGGATTTATCATCTTGTGGACATTGGGATCTACTAGATGAAATGCGACAATCTATCTCTGAAGATCGTCTAGATTTAGTATCTCAGCAGATTCCCTCTCATTATATTAGGTCTTTTTCACCAAGACATATAACTCAACCCCGCCCGCCATCGCCCAAGCTAAGTCTCATTCGGATTGAATATGTAATATTTTTTTTTTTGCTTTATCCAATCTATAAGAGCCAATGAAGCTGTATTTAGTGTCTGATTGATTTATGTTTTATGTTTAGTTTTATTATCATTAGGTTGTACTTCCGTTTTTTAATTAATGCACATTTGTCGATGTCAAAAAAATTCAAGATTTAACAAACTCACATAAAGAAATGCAACCACTAAGCTAAGCAGAGGAACATATGGCAATTAATAATCAAGGCAATAGAAACATCAAATGGAACAATTTCACCTGCCACAATAAAGGCAAGGCAAAGTAAAAAAAAAAAAACTTAATAAAGTAAAAGCAAAGCACGTCATCCGAAAATATAAACATTAGATTAAACAATACAAAGTAGGAAAGTAATGACATCATACGCAGCAAAAGGTGGTTTAATAAGGGGGGATAGAGGTGAATTTCTAGTTGCTTATGCAATGAATTGTGGTCGTTGTTCTTGCACTAGAGCTGAGTTGAATGCTGTTGTGAAGGGGCTCATGGTGGCGTGGCAGGAAGGATTCAAAAAGGTACAAGTTTCTATTGATTCTGAAGTAGTGGTTCGAGCTTTGACTGGTGAAATAAATGGGAATAGTCCATACGTACATATGGTGCGTAGGTGCAAAAAGTGGATGAAGAGGGAAGGTTGGGTTGTGAATATTAGCCATTGCTATAGAGAGGCTAATCGAGCTGCTGATTGGCTCGCAAATCAAGGTGTGAATCTAAGAGAAAAGTGCGAAATCATAAGGGCGGTCCCGAAGGATCTTCGTGCTATTTTATTGGAGGACATGGGGGGTCTTGCGCTGCCTCGGCTAGTCCATGCACCTTAATGCTTTGTTGAGTTAATGTGCAGTAGATAGTAGTAGTTTTGTTAGTTGCTTCTTTAATTTTCTTTTTCGTTGTTTGCTGTAGCTCTGTAGTGTTCTTCTTTCTTCAGTTTGTTTTCGTTTCTTTCTTTTTGATTCGTTGGGTTTCCACCCCTCTCTTTACGCCAAAAAAAAAAATTGACATCATACGCTAGAGAACACTCCGCACCCCTCTCTTATTTCTATTTTCTGCAATGACTTCAACGTCTTAGCCAATCAAGAATGTCTTGATACAAACAAAATCTTAGCGAAAGAAAAAAGAATAGAGACCAAAGGAGATATATGAATATGGTCTAGCAACAAAATGTTAATCAAGAAAACAAAGGAACATAATGTGATAGCAGGTTCATTATCTATTTATGTGGTTAGAGAAAGAAATGTCAATATTAACGTTTAACTAATGGTGTGATTATCGTAGTCATTAAGTCCAAAATATGGGTGTAACTTTGAGAATTAAAACGTAATAAAGTGTGCCATTGGGAAATTTTTACCCAAAACTCTCACCACTTACAAACCAATTTGCCTCCATCAATATGACAAACATTTGCATCTCCGGAATCAACCGTTAAAAATAAGGTCCCAACAGATGGCAAGTGACAAACACGTGCCACCTCGGCCAACGATTGGGTTAGCGGAGTTTTCATAGTGTACGTCATTCTCATCCTTAAGGCTTAATGCACCGTCTTTTATGAGCGTTTTCCGGTAGTTTATTTGTGAGTTAAAATTAGCTTAAGAGCTAGCAGATACCATAGCCAATTAACTAGTTTAGATACCATTCCAGGAAAATCGTATAAGGATTATATTTATTGTGGAAGCGGTTCCTATTTTGTTAACGCCCTAGTATTATAGAGTATATTTTTATGTGATTAACACATAATCTGATTTATTGTGTTTAGAACAAAACTGATTTGTTTATTTCATAAACCTATGTTGGGTTTAAACTGAAGCATACAAAAAATTTATATATTAAACCCAATAATTCTGATAATCATTATAAACGTTAAAATTGAGTCACAGGACGCTAGAGAAAAATTTATACATTTGAACTCCGCCTGTGAGTGTCTGTGTGACATTCACTGTCGGTCTCAAGCCCGGATAAAGGTGGAGAGTTGCGGTAGGTTTGGGGAGGCCAGCGTAAAACATAGCCCCATATCATGACATGAATCGACAAATGAAAAACGTGGGGGCATCCCCTACTCAGCGACGCGCTGCACTTCATAGACCCGGGTGTAGTGATAAGTATGCAAGGGTTGCTAGGTCGTCGCCCGGAAGCGGCGCGCCATCCCGGCGCCCGGGGGTGGTGTCAAATATGCAAGGGTTCCCGCATCAGGGACGGGTGCGAGTAAAGAAGCTAGTCCAGGGTAGTGGTAGGGGTAGTAGGATGCGCTTTGGAACATGGAACATTGGCTCTTTGACGGGAAGATCGGCGGAGGTGGTGGAGGTTATAAGGAGGCGAAAGATTCACATAATGTGCCTTCAAGAGACTAAGTGGGTTGGTGGAAAAGCAAGAGAACTAGCCCCATGGGATAAGCTTTGGTACTCCGGAAAGGATAAGAGTAGGAATGGAGTAGGCATCATTATTGATAAGGAATATATTGATGATGTGGTGGAAGTTTCGAGGAAGAGTGACCGCATTATGAGTACCAGGCTAGTATTAGGGAGTGGGGCGGTGACTATCATAAGCGCATATGCGCCGCAAGTAGGATTGGAAGCATTTATTAAACAACAATTTTGGGAGGATTTGGAGGAGGTTGTGCAACGAGAGCCAATTAATGAAAAATTGATCATTGGTGGGGATCTTAACAGACATGTGGGCACTAGTCGAGTTGGCTTTGAGAGCATTCATGGAGGCTTTGGGTATGGGGAGAGAAATGAAGCTGGAAGTGGTATTTTGGATTTCGCATTAGCCTATGGTCTTAGTATTATGAACACTTGGTTTGAGAAAAGAGAATCTCACCTTGTGACGTATAGGAGTGGAAGTAACGCGAGTCAGATTGACCTCTTTTTAGTAAGGAATGAGTGGCGGAAGAGTTATACAAACTGCAAGGTGATACCGGGTGAGAGCGCAACCACCCAACATAGACTAGTCGTGCTTGATTTTCGGGGTAGGGAGTCTTTATGAAAGCGAAAACCCAATGTGGAGCCGCGAATCAAGTGGTGGAAGCTCCAAGAGGAGCACAAAGAGAACTTCTTAGCTAAGATGGCTAGTAAAGATATTTGGTCTTGTAACACGAAAATGGATGTAGATTCGACATGGACAAAGATAGAACTTAGTATAAAGGAAGTGGCGAAAGAGGTCTTTGGAGAATCTAAAGGCACACCAAGTAAGGACACATCTTGGTGGAACGAGGAGGTGAGACAAGCGATAAAAAACAAACGAGAAAGTTATAAACTTTTGGGAAAAGATAGCAGCGATGTGAACTATGAGAAGTACAAAGAGACTAGAAAAGAAGCCAAGAAGGCAGTACGGGAAGCTAAAGCACAGGTAAACAAAGAGCTTTATGAAAGATTGGATACGAAAGAAGGTGAAAAAGACATTTATAGAATTGCGCGTATGAGGGACAGGAAGACAAGAGACATAAGAAAGGTAAAATGCGTCAAGGGTGTGGACCAAAGAGTGCTTGTGGAGGATGAGGAGATAAAGGATAGATGGAGGTCATACTTTGATACCTTGTTCAACGATGATAAAGCACATGACATCGGGGATGTACACATCCCGCCAAGTATGTTAAATCGAGAGTTTATGAGGAGGATTCAAAAGGGAGAAGTCGTTGCAGCATTAAAAAATATGAGATTGAAGGAAGCTATGGGGCCAGATGGCATACCTATCGAAGTTTGGAGGTGTTTAGGTGGGAGAGGAATCGAATGGCTGACAACATTCTTCAACATGATTTGGAGACACAACAAAATGCCATTAGAGTGGAGGAAGAGTACTTCAATTCCTTTGTATAAGAACAAAGGCAGTGTACAAGATTGTACCAACTACCGAGGAATCAAACTAATGATTCATACGACGAAACTCTGGGAACGGGTGATTGAGCAAATACTTAGGAAACATGTGAAGATATCCGAGAACCAATTTGGATTTATGCCTGGAAGATCGACTATAGGGGCCATTCACCTCATAAGACAAACAATGGAACATTACTGTGATGGGAGGAAGGATCTACATATGGTTTTCATTGATTTGGAGAAGGCATATGGTAGAGTACCAAGAGAAATACTTTGGTGGGCGTTGGCAAGGATAGGTGTTCCACAAAAATATATAGATATCATCAAGGATATGTATGAGGGGGCAACTACGAGTGTGCGGACTACGGTGGGGAGGACAGAAGAGTTCCCTATTACGATCGGAGTGCATCAAGGGTCTGCACTTAGTCCCTTTCTCTTTGCTGTAGTTATGGACGAACTAATGAGGTCAGTTCAAGATGATATACCATGGTGTATGATGATTGCGGATGATATTATGTTGATTGATGAGACAAAGGAAAGTATTGAGAGTAAGTTGGAATTGTGGAGGCATACATTAGAAGCTCGTGGTTTTAGATTGAGCAGAAGTAAGACGGAGTATATGGAGTGCAAGTTCAGTGGGGTTACAAGCAGCGAGGCGACAGGCGAGGGCGGTCAATTTGGATAGCAAAGTGGTTCAAGGATCAAACGTCTTCTGTTACCTAGGGTCCATTCTCCAAAAGGATGGAGAACTGGATGGAGACGTGGCTCATAGAATTAACGCGGCTTGGTTAAAGTGGAAAAGCGCTACCGGATTCCTTTGTGATTCCGGCATTCTCCAAAGCTTGAAGGGAAAGTTCTACCGTACGGCAATTAGGCCTGCTTTGTTATATGGCACCAAATGTTGGGCGGTGAAACAATGCCACGTTCATAAGATGAACGTGGCGGAGATGTGTATGTTGCGGTGGATGTGTGGCCATACAAGAAAGGACCGATTAAGAAATGAAGTGGTCCGGGAAAAAGTTGGAGTTGCATCCATTGAAGAAAATATGAGGGAGAATCGGTTAAGATGGTTTGGTCATGTGAAAAGGAGATCAGGTAATGCACCGGTGAGAAGAATTGAAGAGTGGAGGAGTAATCAAATTGTAAGGGGTAGGGGAAGACCTAAGATGACTTGGATGAAGGAAATTGAAAGTGATATGAGGTTACTTGGGATTGAGGAGAGCATGACGTTGGATAGAAGTGGATGGAGGGGCAGTATCCATGTGGAGGAAGGGGTGTGATTACTGCATTTATTTGTTTTTCTCAATTGTGTTGGTATTAAAACCTTTTGTTGAAAACCTCTTTTAAAACTTGTTGGTGTAAATCTTGTTTTCAAATAAAAATTCTTAAAACTTAAACCCTTTTTTTTTTTTTAAAAAAAAAAAAAAACTTTTCACTCTTGTCGTTGTCATCTCCTCTGGTAACGGTTTCAGTTGACGATTCATGTTAGCCGATCCCAAATCACTTTGGGAATAAGGCTTAGTAGTTGTTGTAACGTTGTTTTCTTTCCTATAATTGAGTTGAAATTTCTAGTGCCCAAGGGTAGCAGTGTAGCACCCGCACAAACATCCATCACCACAAAGTAGATATTGGCATTTAATTTGCTAGAACCCAAAACAAGCATCTGTTTCTCCTTTTCTCACTTTGGAAAGGGATTTGCTATTTGACGCTCTAATATTTCGTACTAACGCCCTAAATACAGTATTTTTATAAGGTAAATTTATACCTCCATTACCTTTCTCTCTTCTTCCCTTCCCCTTCCCCTTCCCCTTCCCCTTTTCCTTCCACCACCACCATTGGAGCCGCCGCCACCACCACCACTGGCAGCTTTTAATTAAGTTTCATTTTGTTTACATAAATGATCAATTACTGCCACTTGTTAGCAACAATGTCAGCAAGATCAACAACTCAGCTAGTCAGCTTTGGAAATGATGTCGCTCTCTTATTATTTCATTGCTCACAGCACACACTCACTAATTACGGAGATATCCATCAATATGTGAGGGATTCTAGAGATTAATAACCGCCCATTGTTGATGGCCGTTAAACAATCGTTGCAAAACCGTCACAAATTTCAATAATTGCAAATATTAGGAAATGGAGTAGACGAGTAGTACCTTATGGCCGTGATAGGACTTTCAGTCATGTGAAAGTTACTGATTGAAATAGAGCTATTTGAGAAGACAAGAATGAAGATATGATTTGAGTCTCAACTTTTGGCCGTCAGAAAAACAAAAATCTAGACAATTCGATATGAAGATCTCATTTGTTCTTCTTTTTTCCTCTAAGAAGAAAATTTCACAAATGAATGTTATTGACAGTCAAGACTCAAGTACGGGTTAAGTACATATTAGGGAAACATTTAGCGCAATTAGGTGGTTGAATTGTATTATTGAATGAATTTGTTATAGTAGTTGAGATGGGTGCCATTTTTGTTAAGATAGGATGCAAAGTGCTACGCTGAAACAGCTAGAGTTGAAACTACCAACAGAGAAGAGGTTTTGGATTTCTTTTGGCTTTATCACTCACTTTCCTCGTTCTATATATAGGTATTGCAACAATTCAATTTTCAAGTTTGCCACTATACAACTTTATATATTAATATCGTTCATTACTTTTTAGTAACAATTATTAAAATTTAACGATACTCCACATGACCATATTTTTTCTTAAGTAAAATGCACAATAGATAGTGAAAGGGTGGTGGGTGAATAGTGCAAAAATCTTATTGTTACAATAAAAAAAAGAATAGAGGAAGTAGTACGTACTACTCCCTCAATCTCGTCTCAAACCTTCTCATTAGTTAAACTAATAAATCATACACTACAAGAAAATTTGCATATAGAGGCAATGTAGATTTGCGTATAGAGGCAATGTAGATTTGCCTCTGAAAACAAATATGTAGCCTCTAATTACTATTTGAAACAAATTAGTGGTTTCCCCTAATAAGTTCGTCGCTAATCAGTGGTTGCCTCTAAAAGCTCATTTTTTTGGCAATATAACTTGTTGATTATAAAAGACTTTACATTGAGAGGCAACCATATATACATGCCTCAAAATATAATTAGAGGCGAAATAAAAATTACTTGTAAAAACCATATGTATTTAGGGGAACCATATATTTTGTCTCAAAATATATTTTGAGGCAATATAAAAGTTGCTTGTAAAAACTACATATATTTAGGGGCAATCATTTATTTTGCCTCACAATATAATTAGAGGCAATATAAAATATTGTTTTTTAAAATCATATTTAGAGGCAACCATATAATTTTAACTCAAAATGTAAACTACATATGTCTTATTTTTTCAAATGATGATATTTAGATGCAATTTGAGACCGTGATGAAAGGTCCTTAGATACACCGAAAATAATCTAACATATTATTTCATACAATCCAAGCACGATCACCTATATGAAGTAACCATGGTAAAATTGCGAAAGTAAACCAAAAAATTTCATAAAATTCAAAGATTTACCAACTGTAAGTAATATTATTAACCAAAAGCGAACAAATTGTTTGTACAATCCCAACTAAATAAAACTCCCTAGGCCTTACAACAACCTTCAAGCCCGAAACTAACAAAAACCAAAGAAATAACTAAAAAAATCAAAGTCAAACCAAGTCAACATTATTCTAAAAGGATCCCCAAATCAGCAGCAGCAACAAACACCATCAGCCAAAAATTGACAACAAAAAATATAGCGACAGTAACACCTCAATAGAGTTCTTAGAGTATATGTTGAAAACTTGTCGATGTACAAACAAGAAAGTAATAGAAAACTATAATACCAATTAATGTGTTCTTATTCATAGTTTCTATAGAAATTTTTGAGAGCACTTCCTCTAAAATATGACTTAAATCCAAGTTTGATTATACCATTTTAACCTATTATGTCACATAATAAACCGACATTTACTTCACTCTAAGCACAATATCACATCACATAATATCCTCCACGTTTTATTATCAACCAATAATTTCAAAGACAACACAATAAGAGAATATCTACTACTTATAGCATACTGCCAACAATAGGTGGAAACGGAGTGAGCAATGTGTAGTTATACAACATTAAGATCAAATTGCAGCAACAAATAAACAAGAATATGAGACGTAATAAAATACTGAGCTTTGTGACTGGTGTATCAATTACTCTTTTGGGACCACACTTGTCCAGTAGTCCTTGTCATTAATGAGTGACATAGTTCATTTTTCGTATTTTTATTCTTTATTATTTCTACTACTAGTTTTTTTTATTTTTGTTTTATTATTTCTATATCTCTCGTGTCTCCCCTCGTGTTTTGGTGTTGCTTTTAGGTAAGTATTTTCGAGTTTCGGTGTGGAGCTTCAAGTTACAATTGGTGGCACAATATTTACAACACCTTAACCTTCACCACACATACATCACATATTCCACCTAACCTCCACCACACTAATACAATGCCCACAACACCCCGTCATTCGACCATTCAGCTTCACCACACCCAAGCCAAGCTACACCGCAGCACCACCTCTCAACGACATCAACGCTGCCATCCACCGTAGCTGCATCACCTCTGTCCCAGTTAAGGGAGAGGGCTCTTCTCTGTAAAACAGAGCGGGCGCTCCGTTCAAATTCGCCCAAAACAGAAGAGTTCCAGGAAGTTTGAGCGACTATGGGGCGACCTCGGAGCGAGCGCTCCAGCTTATCTTACGGAATTAATGAATAATGATGGTGAACGGCTGCGATTTATTGAAGACTAAATATATGCTTTGAGAGGAATTTAGCGGCAGAACAAATTGATTTTGTTAAAAATCAGATGGCTAGATGGATGATGATGATGGCGTTGATTATCATGGACGGTGATGATGATGATGGCATTGTTGTTGATTGGTGATGATGCAGCGTAGAACACGGTAACAGCGAAGAAGAACAAAGGAGAAAATGGGTCTGATATTTTAGGGGTTTTGTTTTCTTTTCTTTTCCTTTTTCTTTTTTTTTTTCTTTTCTCCTTGTTTGCTGTACTTCTCGTAGGGGTGTTCATAACCGGGTACCCGGTTTTTTGAGTACCCAAATATGCGGGTACCCGGAAATTCGGGTAGTTGTAAATTCGGCCCATGTCCCGACCCGGAAAACCCGGGTACCCTTGAACCGGGTACCCGATTTTCCCGGGTCGGGTCATAGGGTACCCGGATCAGATTGCCCCTGGTGAAACATCCTCCACAGTTGAGCTCAATTGGGTCAACCCAGCAGCATCCTACATCATACTACTTTTGCCTTGCTAAAACTTGGGATTATCTCAGCCTTGCCAAACAGATCACTAAGAAACAGATCATAAAGGCCAACTTGCAAGTTGCAATATCTTATACGCAGCTTCCATTTTGAAGGGATACAGTCATACAGACATACAGTATCAATTATTTCTAATTACGGAGTGCATAAATAGACTGAAGTTAGAAGCAAGTCTATAAAATATAAGTAGACTAAAGAATTAATCTTGCTGTCATAAATGTTCCCCATAAATTATAACACTTACTTTTTGCACCAACTTCAGTCTATTTATGGCAGCAAGAACTTAGACTCTCTAGTTCAAACTCTCGAGTTTTCAGGTACCCGGCTGGGCAAAGTAGCCGGCCCGTGACCCGACCCGCTTAGTCTGGGTCGAGTACCCGTTAAATTGTAATATTTTCAAAAATAACCCGGTTAATTTTTGAGGGTCGGCGGGTCATCGGGTCGGGGCAGGTGGGTCAGGTTTTTCTAAACACCCCTAACTTACCGTGATTTCTTTTGTCATCTTTTTCTTTCCTTTTTCCTTTTTTTTTTTCTTTTTCTACCCTTTTACCTTCTTTCTTTTTCCTTTTTAGTTTGCTTTTTCTAATCCCGTTATTTTTACTATCTTTACCCTTATTTTGGCTAATGAGTACATTTCAGGGCGATATGAATTTCATTAATACTAAAAGTTAATTTTAGGACAACCTAGATTTTACTGTTATTAAAAAGAAGTTTTGGAGGCAACTATTAGTTTATTAATACTAAAAAGTACTTTTATGGGTAACCTAAATTTCATTGATGTGAAAAAAAGTTTTAGAAGCAACCATTATTTCATTAATGCTAAAGCTACTTTTAGGAGCAGCATAAATTTCCCTAATGCTAAAAAAAGAGTTTTAGAGTCAATCAACTAGCGCCCTACTGTTGTAGGATTGGAGTAACACTCGAATCATACAAGTGTAGAAGGATAGAAAATAACCAAGAGAGATTGAATCCACAAAAACACTCGGTTATGGCAGCCTTAAATTTAACAAGGATACAGATACACCACCATGAAAACTCTAAGGACCCTAAGATCACCAACTAGCTTGCCAAAGCTAATCTAGCATATGAAATTACTCTTAGTTTAAATCCATAAACAAAGGGTAACCAATACAACACAAAAGTGTTAACTCTCCAAAAATATTTTCTCATCATATTCATCTGATTTCATACATGGTATTTATAGAAGAGTTACAACTGATTTTTTTGTAATTAAAAATAAAATAAAATAAAATAAGCCAACTAAATCCATAACTAGAACATGGGAATCATGGCTGAACATGTCTTCATTGCAGCATAGTGGAGATGTGCGTGTAATAGAGCCACTAAAGCAAGCAGCCTTGATTTGTGGAACTAACTCCACTCTTCAAGCCACGGCTGTTGAAGGCTGAAAGCATCAACACAAAGGTAGGTTTGAACTCCTACTTTCACGCCACTAATGAACCACACACTTCAACTAGCAACGGCATTCTCCAACAGCTCCTTGATGATGTGCATGACTTTGCCTAATTGCATGACTTTGCCTAATTGGTGCAACATACTTCACGTGCAGCTTAATGACTCCTAACTCATCTAGGACTTTTGTACATGCTTAGAACCATTACAACATAATGACCCTTACTAGTACCTTTTAGGGAATTCAAATTACAACTCAAAGCATACGAAATAAAAGACTCCTAATTAGACAAGGACTCTAATAAGACTCTACAAATTATACTCTAAATTAACAACCATATTGAATATATATCATACTCTCCTCCTTTGAAAAGATTCGTCCTCGAATCTGATTTCTTAGCATTGATAAACCATGAAACAAGATTGCAATAACATCAAACTTGTTGTCATATGAAGAGATGATCGTGCTCCTGTGAAACTCGTAAGGTTGCTGTATTAGAGTTCTAAACATGACTCGATTTAGGACATAGATTAGGACGTCCGTCAACAAGTCAAAACAACTCTAAAAATCATGAAAATTTAACAGGGACTAGTTCCAGATGTTACCAGCACACAGTTAAAATTTCAAGACAAAATTCAAACCCAGTGAGTTGCAGTTTAATATTTTCTCCTGCTGCGCCAGATTCAAGCGGTTTGTGACCAACTCGAAAAATCTGCTTCGAATCAATAGCAAACGATCTTCAAATCTTGTGATATTTTAGGACAGTAAACTAGACTTGGAGTAGTCCAGTTTAGGCTCAAGAAATTCTTGAAAACTCGCTCACAACTGCAAGAACGAATAGAAACAAAATGCACCAGAAACTGGTTGGACTCGACTGTAATTTTTTTTTTTGAGGTTTTTTTGTGTTTATGGCGGGGTGAATGGTGGGTTGAAGGTAGGATGTTGTGGCTCTGATACCAAATGTTGTAGGATTGGAGTAACACTCGAATCATACAAGTGTAGAAGGATAGAAAATAACCAAGAGAGATTGAATCCACAAAAACACTCGGTTATGGCAGCCTTAAATTTAACAAGGATACAGATACACCACCTTGAAAACTCTAAGGACCCTAAGATCACCAACTAGCTTGCCAAAGCTAATCTAGCATATGAAATTACTCTTAGTTTAAATCCATAAACAAAGGGTAACCAATACAACACAAAAGTGTTAACTCTCTAAAAATATTTTCTCATCATGTTCATCTGATTTCATACATGGGTATTTATAGAAGAGTTACAAGTGATTTTTTGGTAATTAAAAATAAAGCATAAAAATAAAATAATATAAAATAAGCCAACTAAATCCATAAACTAGAACATGGGAATCATGGCTGAACATGTCTTCATTGCAGTATAGTGGAGATGTGCGTGTAATAGAGCCACTAAAGCAAGCAGCCTTGATTTGTGGAACTAACTCCACTCTTCAAGCCACGGCTGTTGAAGGCTGAAAGCATCAACACAAAGGTAGGTTTGAACTCCTACTTTCACGCCACTAATGAACCACACACTCCAACTAGCAACGGCATTCTCCAACAGCTCCTTGATGATGTGCATGACTTTGCCTAATTGCATGACTTTGCCTAATTGCATGACTTTGCCTAATTGGTGCAACAAACTTCACGTGCAGCTTAATGACTCCTAACTTATCTAGGACTCTTGTACATGCTTAGAACAATTACAACATAATGACCCTTACTAGTACCTTTTAGGGAATTCAAATTACAACTCAAAGCATACGAAATAAAAGACTCCTAATTAGACAAGGACTCTAATAAGACTCTACAAATTATACTCTAAATTAACAACCATATTGAATATATATCACCTACACCCAAAACTCACCCTCCACCACAACCACAAATATATCCAACATCTCTCACCTTGACAGGGATGAGGGATGACAGAAAGATATAGGCTCTAAGGAGAGAGGTGAGATAGGATGGTGGTGAGGTGGTCACAAGGAAGGCAAAGTTACGCATGTATGCTGGTGAGGAGAAAGAGGATGGAGGTAAGGTAGTCACAAGGGATGGAAATTTGCGTGTGGTCGCCAGTCATGGGAGAGAGAGGATGGCATAAGAAAGATAGTAGACACCGATAAGGACACCACACTGCCTGCACAACTCATGGGCAAACAAAGTGCGAAGAAATGGGAAGAAGGAAGGAAGAGGGAGGAACTTTGAAACCCTTTCCCTTATCTAACCAAACATGTGTTTTAATTTGGGGTTTTTCCATTTCTTTCCTTACCTTTCTCTTTTCTGATTCCTGTTCCTTACCCCTCTTCAAACCAAACGCGCCCTTGGAGTTTAATTTGCTAGTCTCTTATCCTGTGAGAGTTTAAGGTTTGATTTTTATGATTTGTTACAAAGATGTAATTTATTAATATTTTGCTGTATAAATTTGTGCGCTGTCTTTACAGTTCATTAAAGAGATATCTTCTCAAATTTTTATCAAAATAATATACGCTGTCATAAAAGGTTGCATGATATAGCAAACAAACGGGGACTATGTTTGTATACACAAAATCTTGTCTCCCCATTAAGTACCCAAATATGAAACATATTGTCTTCCTAATTAGTCCGTTCCAAAGGAAGAGCAATCAAATGAGTTGAGCCCAAAATTATTTTACGATATAAAAAATCGTTTAAAATAATTCCAAGCCAACCTTTAAGAGCCCAATTAATTATTTATGTCAATTAATTGTATTTTCAAGCCCATTTGCCAAAAGCCCAATTAATTATTCCTAATAATTCATTAAATTTTCAATAAATATTAGGAAAAATCAACGCCAATTGTCCCAACTATGGGTCATATTCTATAAAGAGTCCATACTATGAAAATTCCATGGTTGGTCCCAACTTTGGACCCAATCTTCCAAAAACGGTCAAGTTGACCTGTTAACCTGCAACTACAAGTAAATCTTGATTTTTTTTCATTTCTCTTATATTTATTATTTTAAAATTAAAAAAGAATATGTTTTTTTTCCTCCTTTCTCCCTCTTCTGATCATCATTTATCACCTTCATCACCTTTCTCCCTCCTTTCCTCCCTTTACCCACCATCATCAACATCATCTTCTCTGTCCTCCCTTTACCCACCAACATCACCCTCATCATCTCTCTCCTCCCTCCATCCCCCAACAACCACCCACCGCCCTAACACCACCACCAACATCATATGTTTTTGGGTTTGGTGGAGGTTTCGAGGTGGTTGTTGTGGCTGGGTGTAGAAGTGAGAGTTATTTGGATAAAAACCAAAATCCAATCCAATCCAAATCGAATTAGTAATTCGGATTGGACTCCAACTATGTTCAGATTGGATTCGGATTGAGTTTTTCTGGAAATTTGAATTTTTGGATTGGATTGGATTGAGAGTGATTGGATCCAAAATCCAAGATAACTAAATAGTAAATAGGTCCTACATTTTATATTTATGATTGGGCATAATTGATTTTTTATTAAAAAAAAAAAGAAAAAAGTCCAAATGGTTCGACATCCCTTCTTTTCTCCTAAAAGTTAAAACTCTAACTAGCTGCTGTAAAGTTGAACTTGTAGTGTAGTTGAACATGTTGATATGTAATTGTTTGACCTTCTGTTGTAATGAATTATTAGTTGTTATTAGTTTATGAATGAATTTTTATGGGATTGTATGTATTACTTCTGAACACTTTATTTTGATGCTCGTGCCAAATTTATTTCACCGAATAAACAAAGCTTGAAAAATTGGTTAATTGGGATCAAATCCAATCTAATGTCAAAAAAAGTCGGATTGTATTGGTTCGGAATCAAACTCTAATTGGTTTGGATTTGGATTGAAAAATTAAAATCCAAATTTTTTCGGATCAGATTGGATTAGACCTAATCCAAACCGTACACCGAACTTTCACCCCTAGCTGGGTGTCGGTGGTTGTGGTTGTGGTTGTGGTTGGTGGGGTTCGTGAAATAGGGGTGAGGTTAGAAGAGAGAGAAAGATAAGTGGGAGAAATGAGAGGGAGAAGAGAGAGAAGGAAAAAAGTTTTTAAAAGAAGAGAAATAAAAAAAAAGAAAATTAAAGAAAGAGAAAAAAATGGGTTTAAATATATCTGTAATTGAAAAAAAAAATCATTTAAAAATCACGTGCAAATCATGTGTTATTAAAATATTTACCTGCTATAGGAGGTGGACCGGTTACAAGCAAGGTCCATTTTTGGAAGATTAGGCCTAAAGTTGGGACTTTTCCTGGCTTTTCAATAGTTGGGAATGTTTTTGGAAGATTTACTATACTTGGAACTGTTTGTGTTTATTTTTCCTATTGATTGTTCTTATTAATTATTCTTGATAATTAATAAATATTTTCTAAATTCAAGGATATTATGAAAATAATATTATTATTCATAAAGATAGCTGATCTCAGTCTTCAAAATATATTATTTCATCAAGGATAAAAAGGAATCTTTATATGAAAAAAATCCGATCAGATCTCTGAATGTGCTCCGCGCGTCCGAAATAAAGCGTCGCGCCCATGCTGCGCACCCTCAATATCGAGGCAGTTAATAAATTTCAGAAGCGCAAAAGTGGATACGCTTCAGGCGACATTGTTGTACGCCGTCATCGCTGTTGCGTGTGGCGCAACAGGCCTGCACACCGCGCATCATTAAATCTTATTCGGTTTCTCCGTTTTCCCTATAAATGTACCTTGTTTACTCCCGATTTTGACAATACTTTTCATACAGACTTTTCTTCACTCACATACACTCTTATACTACGAAAAAACGCTTGAAACTTATATTCTTAACACACTTCAAACCATATCCAAATTTCATATTTCAAGCTTAGAGATTGCTCCTCCTGCAGATCGTTACATAAGATCTAGGCGACAATGTTATAATTTATATTATGACGGTTAATTTCAATTAATCTCTTGTTTTACTAACAATCTATTTGTCACAATGTAGATTTTAAAGGAACTCATGCTTTCTTGTATATTCTAATCTCTACTCTTTCTATTCTCTTTATTTCTATATATTATTCATATTCATATGCTCTTTGTATGTTTAATTCTTTCATCACCATACATGCTTACTTTTGCTAATCAAAGACCTAAATAAATGTTCCAATGCAAAATTTAGATAATTCAGACAATTAGATTAGGTTGGTTGTAATTTGATTGTTTAAATAAGATGTCCCATTGTAACCAAAAATTAGTCTTTTGCGTATTTAAAGAACCGACATAGATTTATTATTATATTACATTAACATATTGCATGGTTTAATTGAATAAATATAAACATGAATTGTATTAAGTTGACACCAACCATGGGCGAACTTGACCCATGATGATATTCGTATCCTCACCTCCGAACTCAATATTTGGTTCATTGATCAATCATAGTTTCAGGACGGGAAAATCTACACTGGATAATTCCATAAATTGTCCCAATGTTTCCCATATCCAATTAGTTTTATGAGTTTTCCTTTAAAGATTTGTTGGCGACTTCTTCATTTCAAAACGAATTTCAAAATAAAACTTTTACAACGAGGTAGTCAAATACGCACTCATCCCGCATAAGCAATAAAAGCACGCCTAATATTATATTGTCATATCTGGTTCATTATTATCATAGTTATATCAGAGATGAACTTTCTTTAATCAAGTTAGGTTGTGTTTCATATTTCTTTAACATCGATTCTAGATGTCTTATGATATTTGATTAATGAATTTTATCTTTGCTCTTCAGAAAAATGTACTACTCCCTTTGTTTTTTATAAGTTTTCCCCTTTGTATTTAACTTATTAGGCCAATCCATATAAACAACAGTCATTTTCTAGATAATAGTCTTGATGTCCTATTTGGCAGCTTCGTCCGACGTCTATAAGGAAATGACATGTGGTGCTGAATCCCATAATTTTCAAGTATTTGCTCACATTCGGGTTGAAAATGGGTTCCTTAATCACTAATGAATTCATGAGACATTCCATAGTGACAGATGATGGGTTTTTTCAGGAATGAAGTAACACGTTTGGATGTGAGTTTAGCATAAGATGCGGCTTCTACCCATTTGATAAAGAAATCAATAGCCACAGGATAAATACATGCCCTCCAGTACCATGTGATAATGCCAAATTGCCAATAATATCAAAGCCCCTTAAGAATTTTGTTTTATTGATTTTCTTTATGCATTATTTAGTTCTCCCTTTTGTTAGTTTCCCTTAAAAATCAACTAAAGAATATTGAGATTAATAAATCTATTGATCAAATTTAAACTTGTGATTCTATTATTTTGGAAAGGAATACTTGATGGAGAAAATTTTGGACTAAAATTATGTCCACTTTTATTTTGTCATTTCTAAAAAAAAGTCTCTTGTAATCTTATCATAATTCTAAAATATTTTGATTATACATAACATAGGTAAAAATAATTCTTTAATAAATTTCAATTACAATTTTGTTACTTCCATCAACATTAGAAAACTAACAAAGTAATCTGACACATTTAATTTCACAATTCACAACATGACGATTTGCCTTTTAGTCCACCAAAAAAAAAAAAAAAAATCAGAAACCCACATTTTAGAATTCACTTATTAGTATTCACAATTCTATAAATTCACTATTATAATTTTTGTTAAAAAAAAAAAAGAAGAAAGAATCCAGGAAATAGGAAAGAAGAAGATGAAAAATTAATTTATTTTGTAGAACTACAGAAATTTAACAAAAACCTGAACTATAATAACGAAAGGCATGTTTCCAAAATCAAATGCATTTTGATCATCCTAAACATAAATAAATCACCACCAAATTTAACATTGAACCTGAAAAAAAAAATCCTAAATTGCATCAAGGGGAATAAAAAAAATGGAACCTTTGATTTGCTTGTAGATAATCGAATAAATGATAACTATAAAAGCCCCAAAGGAGGAGAGAGAAAGGAAGAAGAAGAAGCTGCGTGTCTGCTACACATTAGGGGCTAGTGCTTCAGTTTAGTTTTTTTGAAGGTTTCTCTTTCTCTTTATTTCTCTGTTTTTTTAGAGAACTCTTTTTTTTTTATTAAGAAAATCAGTGACTAAGTGGCTCCGCGACTGGTCTGGGTGTTACATATCTTAACTAACATATTTTCCCTTTTTGGTCACGCATTGTCTATTGCGAAAAGTTGATTCCATGCAGGTTTAGGCGAACTTATCATTCATGGCAATGACAATAAACAACATTATTTTTGTGCTAATTAGTTCAGATATTAAATTTTTTTTGTTGGAATAATTTACGGAAATTCTTAGTGGTAGCCTTCAATTTTGGATTTTTATCATTCGTAGCCAAAAAAAGTTTGATTATCAGAAATCGCCTTGAGGTTTTGGCTATACTTGAAAATGTGGTATTAACAACCATTTTCTGCCATAAACAATTATTAAGAAGGTTGTTTTCATCGTAATTAAGTTCTCTAGTGTCTAGAATAACATAAATTGTCCTTGACAAACTTTCTTTTGTTCATATCTTTTGTAAAATCAAGTGAAATAAATTTTTAATAAGACACCAAAGCAAACTTGATTTTATAAAGGAAACTCATATCATTCTAGCTTATGGAACCATACTTAGTTCAAAAACAACCCTTTCAACAATTGTTTTTAACAAAAAATGGTTGTTAATGCGACATTTTCATGTATAGCCAAAACCTCATGGCTATTTCTAATAATCAAACTTTTTTTTGCTACCAATGATAAAAAGCTAAAGTTAAAGGCTAACACTGAGAATTTCCCAATAATTTAAGGAACTATGTTTTTCGAGCCCAGAAAATGGACGATATATTTGGGTTTTATGGCTTGTAGATATTTATGTATTATTGGAAATTTTTTAAAACCGTATTCCCTTATTTTTAATTGTTTAAAAATAAGGTAGTTATTTCCAACCAAAATGCGAGCCTCAAGGACAAAATTTCTAAAATGGAATCTCAAATTCCGTTATTAATGAATGATGCATTGAGCCTACATTCACTTTTGCTTAGTGGTGTCAAAACAGGTTCTCAAACAGGTTCTGGGTATACCCACGGCGAACCAGGTCAGACCCGGACAGGTCGTGATTGGTCAGGTTTTGTTCAACTGGGTCGATCACATTTGAATCATAGGATTGTCGGGTGCCGTACAGGTCTGAGCGTTCAATTTACAAGTCGATCCATTCCTGGGTATGATCGCCCGTGGACATTTTTTTATCGGATTTGCACGGGTCGTATTTGGGTTTCATGTACGCTTGGGTAGAGTCAAGTGTACTCGAGTTGAATCACTAATGACCATATTTCGATCATTGTGAAGCATTGGGTCCATCCGCTATTGAACGTCAATTCAACTTCGGATAACTCCTGGTCGGGCCATTTTGATTTTGTTATGGATTTTGTAGATGAATCATATTATTAAAAGTATTAAGATCGACAAATATATACATATGTGTGCGATAAATATATGGATGATAACGAAAAACTAATAAAAACACTATATTGTTTACCGTGATGTTTAGTGTATTCTATTAGTCAATTCTTATTTCGACTAATCAACTACGTAAAACCACTCTAATGAGTAAAAGAGTAGAACGACTCTTCATATGTTCAAATATTATTTATTATAACCAACGACAATAATAACGAGTAGACGATCAATTCCAAGCTTTATATAAATGATTTATTATTATAAGCATTATGATTGATATATAAGTTTGTAAATAGCTATGATGATGATGATAATAATAATAATAATAATAATAATAATAATAATAATAATAATAATAATAATAATAATAATAATAAAGCGATGATGATAATAATAATAATAATAATACAAATAATAACAGTAATAGTAATAATGCTAACAATAGCAATAGTAATACAAATAAGAACAAGAATACTAACAATAACAATATAAATACTAATAGTAATAGTAGCAACAATGCTAATAATAGCAATAACAATAACAAACATAACACGGTATACATGTAGTATGTTGTGACTATATATGATAAAGTATCAAAATAATTGTAAAACGAATCTAATACTCTATTGATTATAAATTAGTATAACGACTCTTGATATGTTATAATACTATAACAAATGATAATCATACATTTATATGTTTACAACGACGATTCATACGAGGCCTAATGATTATAACGAGGGTTCATATGTTGCACAATAATAATAATAACAATAATAATAATAATAAATTATACCCCCAAATCATTCTCCCCTATAAAATATAACCATAACTTATTAAAAAGTAAAATCAATATGTTAACTGTTAACAAGTAACAACCATAAGTAAATTAGTTAACAAGTACTTACTAGTTATTATATAGTAACTTGTTAACAACCATATAGTAACTTAACACTTAGTCAGTTACTCAGTTACTCCCTTGTCTTTATAAGTTATAGGTTATTTAAGTTAATTGTCTTTATGTTATACTATACTTTAATACTAGTATAGTGTTTATGTTCTTCTCTTAACTTTGTATATATATGTGACTATAAAAAAACTATTTTATCAGTAGCCTTAAATACTAGCGGTTGATTTATCGACTCTTTATATGCTCTAATAGTATAACTAACAATAATAATAATGAGTATTATATATTAACTACGAATAGACGATCAATTGCTGGATTTATATCTAGCTAGTGTATTCTCTTAGTCAAACGCGTACATGTTTAGACTAGTCAACTGCGTAAAGTTTAGTGTATTCTCTTAGTCAACTGCGTAAAACCACTCTAATATATAAATGAATAGAACGACTCTTGATACGTTCTAGTAAGTCGATAATTCAAGATAACAATACTCCATTTAAGTTCATCATCTTTATGATGATAATATAACAAACAATCACTATCAACTCAATGAAGTTCATATATATAAGTTATATTGTTACACTATAAGTTGACTAAATAGATATTATAATCAAACAATTACATAATTGAGTGATATTTGCATACGTAACACTACAAGAAGACTAGCTTAAGAAGTAAATAACCATAGAGTTGTAGAGCTAATAACTTAATAGGAGACGTTGAATCTAATTATTTCAGTAACATAGTTTGTTATAACATATAGGGAGGTTTGTTAAATTACTATATATTTTGGCATTTTAACAAGATCTTAATTGATTAAGTCTTATTGCTTATTCACAAGATCTTGATATGAAGCATATTGTTATACTATAGTTCACATAAATGACTATAATCAAAACATTAATTGAGCAAGTAACAATTATAAGTAATTTTCCAAAAAGTTTAGTTTCATAAGTAATGACCTTAGAGCAAGTATAGCTAGTATCATTATAAGTCTATAACCGATTAATGTTTATGCTCATTACCCAATAAAGATTAAAGAAAAAAGTTCAAGTATATATTTATATGATTGGTTTATCTGTTTTATGATATGAATCTTTGTTATTCGCCAATTAATTCACCAACAAATGAAACAATGAGATAATTGACATGATCAAATTTTGGTTAAACAAATGATATAAATTATGAAATTTTAATTACTACTATAAATAATTATATTATTATTTAAAAATGGGGTTATAGGGTATGAGATTTGGGGTGTAGGGATGTGGAACATGGAGTTTAGTCGTTATGAATAATAATTTGGTAGGATTATTTGTTTCTCAAGGAAAAATCCAAAATCATCTAATGGGTAAAATCTAAACCGTTAGATCATCATAATCAAGGGCAAACAAGAAAACAACACAAAGCACACGGATCATTAATATTAACCATTGGATACAAGCCATAAGACAAGCTAAACTGTTAGATCATCTTCTAACCTATCACCTTTTCCCTCATCTCTGTTAGAAAAGGGTTGAATTCACAAAGATGATTACAAGATGAACAATGAATCTTCTAGGCGTGTTGGGACACTTTCCCAAAAGCAATATTCCTACCCTACACTGAGCACGGGTTACAAGGAATTCACTTTCGAGATACAAAGAAGAGCAACGAAGATCACGCTCGTTATGAAATTCGTAGAATGAGAATAAGAAAATAAGAATTTGATACAATGAAGGAAACGTGTGCTTATGGAACTTTGAGAGAGTTTCTCTGGTTTGTTTTCATTCACATATATGGAATATGCCTTCTTAGAGCCTTTGCAACGTTTAAAAAGAAGCAAAAACAAAGCAATAACCGTCACTCGAGAAACCGCAAAACAAGCGAACAATTGGCCGGTGGAATCTCTCAAATGTCTCTATCCTTCATCATTTTTTTTTTATAAAAGTTCATTTTTCTTGTTGAAAATTGATGATTGATTTTAGTTGGCAATTGGGTATTTTTGTTTGTCATGAAATTGTCTTATCTGAATTTTTCATATGGTTTTGTTTTTCTTGAAAAAAATTATTAAGCTATTTTTCTTTTAATTAACCACTGTACTCTCACATAAGAGAGATAAAAACAACTTCTTTTTCTTCTCCCTCGTTGATGGATTCATCAAATAGTGTATGAATGCAAATGGGTTTTTTTGAAAAAATAAATTTCTGGGTTTAACATAGCTATATTTTCTTCTTAATGGTTCTTGAATCTGATTCATGTTAGCCGACCCCAAATCACTTTGGGAATAAGGCTTAGTAGTTGTTATTGGTTCTTGAATCTGATTATGCAGTCGGTTATGGTGACATTATAGAAGAAGATAAGCTCATGAATGTGTTTTATATTTCATTGAACACAGAGAAAAGAAAACCAGGTTACAAGTTACAACTAATTCTTACAGGAAAAAAATAACTCCGAACTAACTAGCTATTTGCTAATTATACAAAAGCGTCTAATAACAAATAACTAAGCTAGCTAAGAAATATATAATTTATAATATTTACAATATAGCATATAGACATTATCATATTATTGTGTTATACAATGTTGCTTTGTTGAGATATCAAAGATTGTATTAGGAAATCTTAGTGTATCTCAGCCTGATTATATCGTTGATCCATGGCCCTAATTTGAAGAATTAGGAAAGGAAGTGTTCTTATTATATTATTATGTGCTGTTATAATGTGGCATGGATTTTTGTTTGATTTTGCAATTGTGAGAATTTGATGAGATTATTTGGATTTTTTATCTATTGCTCATGTTAATGTAACAGATTTCGTGCTTGGCAATTGTTTTCTTCTGTTTAACGCAGGTCTGTGTGGTCAGGTCAGAATATAATCTTGTCGGGTGCCGGTCAGGTCTGGGTAATCCCAGGTCGGGTTTCGGTCAGGTCTAGAGACTGACCCTCACAGGTCGAACTAGGTTCAAGTCAGGTCGATATTAGGTTGACCCAGCGACCAGATCTGATTCTGACACCACTACTTTTGCTTCAATGTTTAGCCATTTTGCTTTGCTATTTAACAATATGAATTAAAACTATCTAGCTAGATTCAAAATAGTGGGCTATCATCAAAACACTTACCATGTTATATACTACTCCCTCCGTCCCAGAAAGATCTGAACACTTCTTGGGACACGTAGTTTAAAGTGATAAGTTACAGTGTGTTTATCAAATGTTATTTTATTTAAAAAGTAGATGTGATAAGAGTTTATGGGGGTATTTTTTATTAGAGGAAGAGACAGTTGAGTAACTTTTTATTGATAAAAGGTAGAGTGTGGGCCAAAGATGTGTAAAAGAAATAATATATTAATGGTGGGACCATGCAAAAATGGAAGTGTTCAAACTAATTTGGGACAAACATAAAAGGAAAGTGTTCAGACTATTTTGGGATGGAGGGAGTATTACATATACTTAGCACGGTGCTCCTTTTACTTACCGTTGGTTTTTGAAAAACCAATTTAAATTTATATTCGAACATTTTAAATAGCTCATGTACTTGATATTTAGTTTGGCTATCATAAAAGTGTTACAGATCTAACTACTTTTATATGTAACTCTTTTAATGAGATATTAGTTATAAGTCTTTATTATGCTTTATTTTGAAATACTAAACAATTATATTATATTAGAATAGTGGTTAAGTTCTTACTTTTTATTTTAAAGGTCACATGTTCGATACTTCAGCTTGTAACTACACAACTTTAATTTTTAATTAAGGGGCTGACATAGAAAATAGAGCATTTCCATTAGAGCCTTAGACAAGAGTGCCATGTAGATTATGTATAATTAGGTGAATTCATCTAATTTCAAAAAAGAAACTAATCAGTTGTTTCGGTGTTGAAACGGTTGGCGGTCTTGAAATAAGTCCGCCAAAGATTAGAGTTAGCGTCCACTGGTGAATAGCTGCACAAGAAGCAAACGTGAACTACCCTCGGGGGGGATGCGAGGAAACCCCCTCCGACGCTCAAGTCAGCACGTGTCCAAATGGGATTTAGAGAGAGAGAGTAGAGAGAGAAAGATAAGAATTCTGAGTGTGAGAGAATGTACCTGCAAACTAGTACTATTTGGCTATTTATAGAAGTACTATTCACCTGACAAGGTGCGTAATCCTTTTACACGTGTACGGCTGCGATGCTCACGACAGCTGGGAAGATACCCTTATTTTGTCTTGTTAGGCGACCGCCAACGTTGTCGGACCATGTTGATGTACTGACTTGATAGAGCTGCGGGCGACATAAAGTATTTGCGCCCGGTAAAGTGTTCGCGGATCCATTACTGGGGTCCGCCAACATACTTGGGGTTATACCCATACAACTAGCCCCCCAGCATCTTTTGGGGTCTTGACCGCTAAGGATGTTGTCAATAGACGCGAATCATTGTTGCCGTGCTCTATTTTTTTGGGGAAGTTCATTCGTTGGGTGCCACGTGTTGTCGTAGGGAGTTGAAAGAGTTTGAAAAGTTAATGATTACTCCTCCGAAAATCCCGCCTCTTGCTTTATTAGGGTTTACCCTGCTTCGACACTTGGCAGGTTTCTGGAGAGGGAGTTACTAAGTCTTTCCATCTCAGCCGTCTATTCGCTGTACATATGGACACCAGTTGTCCTTTTTCCAGATTTTTTCTATTATTCCTCAAGCTTTTCATTTTCCTTTTCCTTTCTCTCGAACCTCCATACCCATAGCTTCATTTGCTCAAAAAATCGCTCTTTCTTGCTCAGATTGCTTCGAAAAGTTGTCAAATTTCTTAGTTTTTTCTTTCCGGTTTTACAGTACCAAGAATTTCGCCATTCTTTTGAAGAAGTTTTTCTGGGTTTTTTCTGAGATTTTAAGTTTGAGTTTCGCCGGTGACAGTTCTTCATTGCCGGTGGTCTTTTCGCTCAGGCTCGGGCTTTTTCACGCTAATTCATTCCTTGGAATTCTTGTTCGTCTTTTTCCGGCGACCTTTTGCCCCTTGCCTTCATCTCTCCGGCGATTTTACTTCTCCAGGTATTTCTCCATTTCTTTTCCAAGCTTAAAGTTTCTTTTTATATTTTTATCATGTCGGACCAGTCTGATAGCCAGAATACCCCTAGTGATGCATTTATGACCGAAAGTGAACCTTCCTCTCCCCTGGCCGATAGCGAGCCTTCTTCCAGCTCTAACCATGTGGGAAGAACTAGGTTGTTGTCGGACATTCCCTTAACAGCTGAAAGAGAAAAAGAGATGAGATCCAAGTTCCTTAACGACCCTGCTACCCCTGAGGAGCATAGTCTGACCAGGAGATATCTATCCGCTAGCCAGAGTGGCGACCGGCAGACTCTTAGGGAGCTTAGGCATCAAATTCTCGCTAGACGATCCGTTAGGCATCCTTCGGCTGATGCCGCTCCCGGCCTTGATGTAGTACCACTTAGAGAGCATGCTTGGCTGGATAGCTTAGCGGATGCTGGGGTGGAGGTAACGACCGACTTTTTCGATCGTTTACAGCGATCTGCGGCCCCTAACCCTCATATTATTGATTTAGGTGACGACAGTGATTCCATTGCTACCGTTATGATTCGCCAAGAGACCGTTTATCATCGTCGCGCTGCTGTTAATCCTGCAGTTCGCGTTACTGGGGATGCAGTTGACTCAGCGAACGCAAACATTGACGTTTCTGTACCTTTATCTGCTCACGCGGTCGGGGAATCTTCCCGTGCTGCCGAATTAAGGGTCGACAGTTCGAATCCGATGGAGGATATTGAGACCGGACCTGGTTCTGAGGCTTTATGGCTGCCGGATGATTTCAGTGCCGGTCCTATCAGCGTCGAGATTGATTTGCCTTGGCGTCAGGACGCCATTGATCTGGGTTACCCGAGAGTTGCACGGGATTTATATTGTTTTCCGTCGGGTTACCGGTTGGTAGTTCCATCAGAGGGGGCCATTGTGACGGAGTGTCCTCCCGGTCACGTGGCCGTATATACTCACCATTTCGAGTTTGGTCTCCGCTTCCCTCTGGATTCTTTTTTGGTGAAGATCTTAAACGCTTTCAACGTGAGCTTGGCTCAGTTAACTCCTTTGGCGGTCCGAAATTTGATCGCGTACATATGGGTTGTGCGTTTTTTGGATTATCCGCAAACTTTGAACTTATTCCGCCACATTCACTGGCTGAAGAAGAATGGATCTTCCAGGCAGGCGGGTTGGTGGTCGTTAATGACGGCCGACAAGAAAATGACAGTTCAGCCAAAAATGACTGGTTTGAAGGGCTGGCAGGATGCTTTCTTTTGGTTACGAGTTCCTGAGGATTATCCAGTGCGTCGTCATTTCACTGAGCCTCGTCCGCGTATGGAGCATTTACCCCTTACTCCGCTAACTGAGGAAGAGTTAGCGGCTTTCGACTACTTCGATACAGAGGACTATTTAATCACCTATGAGGACGGGAAGGAGGCGAGGGTTAAAGAGCCTAAATATTGGATTCCTCATTCCAAGTATATCCTGGGGAACAAACCCTTGTCGGCCCTCGCCTGCTCGCTCCAACTCATGAAAATGGTGAGTGTTGATGTCGGACTGGTCCAACTGATGATTCCCCCCCTTTTTTTTTTTTTTTTTTTTTTTTTTTAATGTGCTTCTTTTCAATTGCAGGTTTTGACTTTCTTGATCTCGACGCCCTAGGCGTGGGACGGGAACTTCAAACCGTTAACCAACTTACCCCCTGCTCCCCCACAGGACTACGAGACTATGCACGGGATTACTAATGGCCGCCGGGGAGGGAATCGTCACGGCCCTCAAAATATTCGTCGCGGTCGCGGCGGGGCGAATATTATTCGCGTTCCTTCCCAAAATGTTACTGTCGCTGCGGCTGCTCCTGGCGGCCAGACTTCGCCAGCCGTCCCGATTAGGTCTTCCACTTCCCGGCCTGTTGCCAGGGGTGGTGGAAACAGAAGGCGGCCTCGCGAGCAAGTCGCCGCGGACACATCTGCCAACAAAAGGCAGAATTTGGCGGGCCTTGCTTCTTCTGCCCACAGCCCTGACGCTCAGGTGGGGGTTCTGGCCTCAGATGTTCCAGAGGTCCAGGAGCGAGCTATCCCGGCCCCTGCTCCCGGACACGTTAGTGGCGCTTCCTGGCTGTCAGGCTCTTACTCCTCCATCCGTGAAAAGATCCGGGAGCTGATTACCATGCCTAGCTTTCTCTCCAACTTATCTCCCGGTATTTTCTCTCGGTTCAATGATTGGATCGAGAGAAAAGAGGTACCGCTGAGCGAAGCTATGGCGGCTTCCTTTGCCCGTCGGCCTGTCGTTCCTGACAAGATTTATCAGCCGGACTGGGACGTCAGGGAAGATGAGTCGCTGTATGCCGACATCCCTGAGAACGGTGGCATCCTTGCCTACCGCATTCTGAAGGGCATGCAGCTGCCAGTTGATAGGCCGGCAGGGTCCCTGATCAATCCAGCTGCTAGGCTGGCTCACGACCAACTTGTGGTACGTTTATGTATTTTATTATTTTTTTATTCGTTTCGCTTTCTGTCGCTTTCTTGTCTTGACACTATTTTCATCTTCGCAGGCCAACAATGCTGCCATTGAGCTGATTGAGCAATATATTGAGTATCAGAAGTTGGCGGACACCTATAACCAGTCTTTGGAAACTTGCCAAGATCTGCTAAAGGAGACAGAGGGTAAGCTGTCGGCAAAGACAGCAGAGTTGCAGCCCCTGGAGGATGAGCTGGCAACGCTGAGATCTAGGGCCGCCTTATTGGAAGAGACCGAGGAGAATGTTAACTCATTGACCAAGGCTCTTGAGACCGCTAACTCTGAGAAGGAGATTGCAGTATTGGACGCCAAGGCACAATCAAGGGCTCAGGCTGTCGCTGAGTTCCAGCAATCTGATGATTATGCAGCGGTTCTCCACAAGAGGTACGATGGTGGTTGGGCGGCCGCCATGAGGTGCGTGTGCAAGACCATTCCAGGGTTTGACTGGAATGTGATTGAAGAGGCTCATGCTGCCGACCAACATTTGTCGCCATTCGAGGGGGATCCCAAGTTTGCCGACGAGGATGCTATAGCAGATGCGGATCCTCGTGACGTGGCGGAGCAAGATGATCAAGATGCCCCCCCTTCTTGAAGTTTTTGGCGGCCTTCTCTCAGCTCTTCTTATTCTTCCAATAGTTTATAGCTTGTATTATTTTGTGTATTTTGATCAACACTTTATTCGGCCCATTTTGGCGTATGTACACTGATTTCGTGTTTTTAATCTGAAAGTACTTGACTCCGACTGAAAGCCTTTTATTGGCCGCCATCGTTTTTTGTTGTAGTTGGCCGCCAAGCCAGTAGCTTTTATTCTATGGAAAGTACTTTTGCGTTTCTGTTATTGGCCGTCATCGTTTTTTTTTTTTTTTTTGTAGTTGGTCTGTTATGTGACCGTTAACGCACCTTGGCCTGTCATATGGCTGGTTTTTTGTGCTTGGTCTGTTATGTGACCGTTAACACACCTTGGCCTGTCATATGGCTGGTTTTTTGTGCTTGGTCTGTTATGTGACCGTTAACGCACCTTGGCCTTGTCATATGGCTGGTTTTTTGTGCTTGGTCCGTTATGTGACCGTTAACGCACCTTGGCCTTGTCATATGGCTGGTTTTTGTGCTTGGTCTGTCATGTGACCGTTAACGCACCTTGGCCTGTCATATGGCTGGTTTTTTGTGCTTGGTCCCGTTATGTGACCGTTAACGCATCTTGGCCTGTCATATGGCTGTTTAATAATTAATATTAACCGACACGCGATCCATTAATATATATAAACAATAGGACAATTCATGGAATGCTAGCAGTGTTTTGTATTATCTGTAATAAAAAGGTGGCTCTTGGCCGATTACATTCGAAAAAATTAAACATAATATTTCTTCAAGACACTAGCGTTGCAACAATTTTTGAGCTCCTTGTCGTCCACGCCTTTGAGAATGAACGAACCAGGGGCAATTTTCTTAGTGATGACGTATGGGCCTTCCCAATTGGCGGTTAGCTTTCCATCAACATGGGCCTTACCTGTGGCTGCCGTTCTGCGAAGGACTAGGTCTCCCACTTCCAATGGCCTCTCCAAGACTTTCTTGTTGTAAGCCTTGCTAATTCTGTCTTTGTAGGCAGCCGCCTTTAATTCCGCCATCAACCTTACTTCCGGCAAGAAGTCTAGGTTTTCCTTGAGCGCCTGATCATTCATTCCTGGATTTTGGTGCTTAATCCGGTAAGAGGGCAAACCCACCTCTACTGGTAACACTGCTTCTGTACCAAAAGCTAGCTTAAAAGGGCTCTCCCCCGTCGCTTCTTTTTCGGTTGTTCTGTTTGACCATAGTACTGCCGGCACCATATCAGCCCATCCGCCTTTGAACTCATCTAGCTTTTTCTTTAATGCATTCAAGATCTGTTTGTTCGCGGCCTCCGCTTATCCGTTGCTCTGGGGATGGCAAACGGCTGAGTATGCAAACTTCACTCGAAATTCCGTTAAAAAAGCTTGTATAGGACGGCAATCGAACTGGACGCCATGGTAAAAAACAATAGCCATGGGAATCCCAAACCTTGTCATGATATTTTGCCAGATGAATTTTTTTACTTGATTTGCCTTGATCTTTGCTGTCGGCTCAGCCTCTATCCACTTTGTAAAATAATCAATGCCCACTATTAGGAATCTCCTCCCTCCGGTTGCTGTGGTGAATGGTCCCAGAATGTCCATTCCCCACTGCGCGAATGGAATCGGACACAGGATAGGCTGTAAATCGTTGGCTGGTCGGTTAATGACAGGAGCATATCTCTGGCACTTGTCACATTTCCTGACGTAGGCTTGTGCGTCTGCCAGCATGCTTGGCCAGTAGAAACCTGCTCTCAGTGCTTGAGTGCCAAGGCTTTTCCGCCAATATGGTTGCCGCATATACCTTCATGTATTTCTTCAAGTATCTTCGTGGATTCCCATGCGGTCGCACATTTAAGCAGAGGCATGCTAAATGATTTTTTGTACAACTCATTTTGATATATGACGTACCAGCTCGCTTGTCGTTTTAATTTCTTGGCGGACGAAGGATTACCGGGAAGCATCCCTGTCAACTTATATGCCACCAGTTCGCTAAACCATTCCCCTTGCTGGTCTATGCTGTTAACGGTCACAATTTCTTCCGCTATGCTTTTCTCTTTCAAGATGTCTACTGTGACGGTCCTTTCAATGCTGAATGAGTCGGAACTTGCCAATTTGGATAATGCGTTCGCTTTTGTGTTCTCGGCCCTAGGTATAGCTTGAATCTGAAAATCATCCAATTGAGCTATCAACTCCTTGGCCTTTTCCACATATTTTTGCATATTGGCCTCTCTAACTTCGAACTCTCCCCTCAATTGACCACTGACCAGCTGCGAGTCCGTTTTTACAAGTACCCTCTTAGCACCCGCCGCCAAGCACATCCTCAAACCCGCAATCGCTGCTTCATATTCTGCTTCATTGTTTGACGCTGGGATAGCGAACTTGATGGCGTACTAGTATGAATTTCCTTCTGGGCTAGTCATTACTATGCCTGCTCCGGACCCGCTAACTGCGGAAGATCCGTCGACTTCCAGCAGCCAAGCTCCCTTTTGCTCCACTTCTTCTTCCTCATACGAGGCCTCCACAATGAAATCTGCCAGGGCCTGGGCTTTAATGGCGGTCCTGGGCTTATATTGTATATCGTACTCTGATAGTTCAACGGCCCATTTCAACAAGCGGCCTGAGCTATCCATCTTCTGCAACGCTTTCTCTAGCGGTTGATTGGTTAAAACTTGGATGGGATGACAGTCAAAATATGGTCTGAGCTTCCTGGCGGCTATTATCACGGCCAAGGCCATTTTTTCTACCAGCTTGTAACGACTTTCCGGACCGTTAAGGATATGGCTGACGAAATAAATTGGCTGCTGCCTCTTCTCCTTTTCCACCAACAACACAGCCGCGACTGTCTTTGTTGAGGCCGAGATATATAGTTGCAATGTGTCTCCAGTCTCGGGCCTTGTAATGGTGGGCAGCTTCTTCAAATGCTCTTTAACCGCCAGGAATGCTTGGCTTTGTTCCTCTCCCCACTCGAACCTCTTATTTCCCCTTAGTAGTGCAAAGAAAGGCAAGGCTTTGTCTGCTGACTTTGAAATGAACCGAGTGAGGGCCGCCATTCTCCCTGTCAGCCTTTGAATGTCCTTGACGCTTTTCGGCTCAGGCAGGTCGACAATGGCCTGGACTTTGTCTGGGTTTGCATCAATTCCCCTTTTGCTTACTAAAAAGCCTAAGAACTTCCCTGCTCTCACCCCAAAAACACATTTCTTCGGATTGAGCTTCATCCTATATTTTCTCAATGTTCTGAAGGTTTCTTCCAAATCGCCTAGGTGTTCACGGTCAGTTTTACTTTTGACGATAGAGTCGTCCACATATGCCTCAATATTTCTCCCCCTTTGATTCGCGAACACTTTATCGACCAGCTTCTGGTAAGTTGCCCCAGCATTACGGAGTCCGAATGGCATTGCCTTGTAGTTGTATACACCACAATCCGTGATGAATGCTGCCTTCTTTCTATCGGCCTCTAGTAAACTGATCTGATGATAGCCAGAGAACGCATCCATAAAGCTGAGCAGTGCGTGACCGCTAGTTGAGTCCACTAGCTGGTCAATTCTGGGTAAGGGATAGCAATCCTTTGGGCAAGCTCTGTTGAGGTCCGTAAAATCTACACACATCCTCCATTGGCCGTTAGCTTTTTTCACCATGACAACATTGGCCAACCACTCTGGGTAGTCGCATGGCTCAATGAAGTCGGCAGCCAGCAGCTTATCAACCTCCTCCTTGATGGCCATGTTCTTTTCGGTCGAGAAATTTCGTTTCTTTTGTTTAATAGGTCGGACAGCACTGTCCACATTTAGACGATGTACCATCACGGCGGGTCTATTCCCGGCATCTCATCCGCCGAGAACGCGAAAATATCCGCGTTTTCTCTTAGGAGAGTCACCAAGTTGATCCTGACCTTTGGGTCCATGTCTGTTCCAACAGCTACCGTCCTTGCCGGATCTTCCGCCAGCATTTCCTGTTTTGTTTCTCCGTCCGGTTCGGGCCTTGTCATGCCGTCAGGTCTAGATTCTAATTCTTCCATAAGAACATCCATCTCCTCATCCCCTTTCTCGAACTCTTCTTCATTCGCCCGAGCTCTCCTCTGAGCTCGCCTTTGTTTCCGCGTTGGCGGATTTAAATCTTCTACCGGAATTCTCCTTGCCGGCTGTTTCAATGCTGTTAGATAGCATGACTTTGCCATCTCTTGATTTCCTCTCAACTTTGCTGTCGTCCCTAGATTGGAAACGTACAACATAGTCAAATGATAAGTTGACACCACTCCTTGGACGTCATGGATGAAAGGGCGCCCGATAATTGCGTTGTAAGCTCCAGGTACGTCAACAACCAGAAATTCTGCCATTACATCCCTGGCATCTTTATCTTCTCCTACCCTGACTGGTAAGGTTATCAAACCTTCGGGAATCACTGATGCACCCGTGAAGCCGATTACCGGGTAACGGACGGGCTTCAAATGTTCTCGGCCAATCATCAACTTCTCAAAAGTTGAGTAATACAAAATGTTAGCGGAGCTTCCTCCATCTACCAGGATTCTGTGAATCAAACAGTTTGACACTTTCAGCGTGACTACCAGAGGGTCATCGTGAGGGTAGACGACATGCTTTGCATCTTCAACCGTGAAAGACATGGCGGGCATGACTGGTGGCCTCCTCCACTGCATGCTCTCATTGAAATTGACCTGGTGTCTGAATTCCTTCAGACTTGCTTTGGCTCCATTGACGCTACCGCCATGAATTGGACCGCCGCTAATAACATGGATTTCACTGATCCGTGAATGAACGTTCCGGTTGGCTGTTTTTACCAGGTCCCCATCCTTAGTCTGAGCTTTGTATTGGTTGAAGTAGCCTCTTCTTATTAAATCTTCCAGGTTATCCTTCAAATGACGACAATCTTCAGTCAAGTGCCCGTGATCTCCGTGAAAATCGCACCACTTGGTCTTGTCGCGGTTTTTGTGGAACATTTGCTTTGGACGCTGCCATTTATCGCTGTCCCTGTTCATCAGTTATATCTGACTCCTGGAGGTGGTGAGTTGGGTATACGCGTCAAACTTTTCTTTGCGTTCACCCTTTTCGCGGTCCCCCCTTTCACGATCGTTTCCTCTTTCTCGGTCGCTTCCTCTCTTGACAACATTAGATTCTTGCCTTCTTTCATCTCGGCCGCGATCACCTTCTCGACCTTTGTCTTTCTTTTGCTTCTCTTCCCTTTTCTTTTCTGGTTCACGGTACTGATTTCCCGCGGCCTTGTCAAATTCTTCTCCTCTTATGAAATCATTTGCTTTGCCAAGCACTGGCCCCGGCGACGTGAAAGATTTTCGGCCGAGATAGCTTCTAAACGCGGTTCCTTCCCTTAATCCCGACATCAATGCTAAAACCGCTACATCCTGCTGCAGCCTGGGAATAGATACAACCTCTACATTGAAGCGCCTGATGTAATCTCGGAGGGATTCGGTCTCTCCCTGCCTGACCGGCAATAATTCTCCAGTAGTGCGCTCACGGCGCCTGTTGCTTACGAAGTGAGTGCTGAACATGGATGAGAGTTGAGAGAAGCTGGATACGTTACCAGGCTTGAGGTTCTTAAACCACGTCTGAGCTATGCCGGTTAGTGTGGACGGGAAGACCTTACACCAGATGGCGTCAATCTGCGTGTACAAGTACATGTGTCCCTCATAGGCTGCTACATGGTCGTCAGGGTCTGTGCTGCCGTCAAACTTGCACGATGGCATCTTAATTCTCGGCATCGGATAATTAAGAACTTCCGGAACAAATGGGGAGAGCTTCGGCTTGATTAACAGATGTCCGCCACCCGAATAGTTACTAACACCTGCGGTGCTGTACTCTCGGTCTGTGCGGCTGTGATGCTCTTCTGAGTTGTTAAGATCCTCATTTTCCGGATCGATTTCCTCGTGCTCTGCGTTACCTATCTCTTCCTCCCTTTGGCGATCTTCCGATGCTAATGTACGCATCCTTCTCACTGGCGTACCGTCAACGTTTCTACCGGCCATGGCCAGTGATCGTTTACGGTGCTGAACGCCTCTTGTGTTAGGAGCAGGAATGTTATTAGGCTGAGGAGTGCCTTGTAGTAGTTGGATGAAGGATGCGACAGTTTGTAGCTGATCTGGGGTAAATTGGCTCAACTGAGCTAAATTGAAAGGGACGATACCAGGGTTTACCTGAGTTACATTGTCCTCAGGAGTAAACTGATCGTTGTTGCCCTCTGGCACGCTGGGTTGGAACTGAGGTGCACCGACAGATCTAGTAATTACAGGACGAGAGGACCCTTGGCCGATCTCCAGTCCAGGTGGACCGCGACTTGCATCGTTTGCTTTTTCCATGACTGCTTCACAAGAATAGGAGGCCCCTCCTTCTAGCGCCAAATTGTTTCGGTGTTGAAAACGGTTGGCGGTCTTGAAATAAGTCCGCCAAAGATTAGAGTTAGCGTCCACTGGTGAATAGCTGCACAAGAAGCAAACGTGAACTACCCTCGGGGGGGATGCGAGGAAACCCCCTCCGACGCTCAAGTCAGCACGTGTCCAAATGGGATTTAGAGAGAGAGAGTAGAGAGAGAAAGATAAGAATTCTGAGTGTGAGAGAATGTACCTGCAAACTAGTACTATTTGGCTATTTATAGAAATACTATTCACCTGACAAGGTGCGTAATCCTTTTACACGTGTACGGCTGCGATGCTCACGACAGCTGGGAAGATACCCTTATTTTGTCTTGTTAGGCGACCGCCAACGTTGTCGGACCATGTTGATGTACTGACTTGATAGAGCTGCGGGCGACATAAAGTATTTGCGCCCGGTAAAGTGTTCGCGGATCCATTACTGGGGTCCGCCAACATACTTGGGGTTATACCCATACATCAGTCATTATTTATTTGTAGAAAAAAATGAAACACATAGTTTTCTAATGTTAACAAAAATGTCAATGTCGTCGGACGAAGGATCCCCACACTTCCCACTAGCGAGGAAAGGTAAAAAGTTCAGTGATCTCTCTTCCTTGAAGATGCAAAAAAAGCTAGCCTAATTATGGTAAATTTCGAGACTTCAGAAGTTTTAGCGAAACCTAGATCCAAGAATGGGTAACTTAATTGTGGTACAAAAGAAGTGAAATAAAAATCAGAAATGAGGGTAATTTCTTCCTTTTCATGTGTGAGGGACCGGATGATGCCGAAGATCTACTAGTAGAAGGAAGCGCAGACTACAAAGGAGGCTTCATCAATTTCAAACCGATAAAGGCCATGCAGTCCCTGCATGAAATAGATTTTAAAAAAGCGACAGTGTGGGTTCGAATTGAAGGACTCCCTTTAATTTTCGACAATACAGAAACCGCTAGAAGGCTAGCGAAAAAGATTTGAGATGTATGTTACTTTGTCGAACAGGCTTAGAATGTTGGGCTAAAAACATTTATTAGAATCCGAGTTCTGTTGAACACTTTCAAACCCCTCATCCCTGACTGTTTCATTGCGGACGGGTCATCTAAACCAGTGTGGATTAAGTTCCCTTATGAGAGTTTCTTTGTTATTTGCTGGAATTGAGGACGGGGTAGCTAGGGCATAAAGTGTCCAGGTGCAAGATCTCATTCAACAAAGCGGAGTCGGAATGACGGAATTCATGCATGTGCTTTTATAAAAGGCGGAGGAAGACGAAGATATATTATGGGAGCCCATCTAAAAAAACCTATTCACAAGAAGTATGCGTGCTTTAGATAACTGTGAGAGGTTTTGCACTTCTATGCTCGATCTCCTAGGTGAAATCCCAAAAACTCCTCCCTGAAGGTTCTCACATCCATCTGCAACATTGACTCATCGGAAAATTAGCAAGAAGAAAAGACTCCAGAGAAGGAAAAAAATTTCAAACTGAAGAGGAAAAAGCCTGTATCTATTGGTTCATCTCTTTCAAGCAAGAACTCGGCATCTGAAAATGCGTCCTCTAAGAGGATGAGGATGACGATTGAAGGTATAGCTGGGCCTTCAGGAAAAAAGAGGAAAAAAGTGGTTGGAGGAGCCATGCAAGCGATTGAAGGAGGTCAAGATTGATGCACGCGGCTCGAGTTGCATGACGGGATGTCAGCAATTGATGTGTCTGATACAAGTAAGTACCTTTATTATGATGCTACGAGATATAGCTATAGCTACGAGCAAAATTTCTATAATACCCCCTCACATGCTTTCCAGTTGGATCTTGTCAGTTAACGTATGTGAGGTATTAAAGACTTTTGGCTTAATGATCTTTACTCGTATCAAGTCAAAAGAAGGTTTTCTCCAAAAATTATTCCCCGATGAGAGTTCTTTTAAATGAAAATTCAATGATGAACTAACAAATATAAAATTGATGATCTTATATAGATCATGAACACCTGAAAACCATGGAAAGTAAAGTATGAGTTTTAAAACGAACAAAATTAAAATCAAGATTCTAGGTCATTATGAATTTGACAAAAACATAATTTGATTGTCGTAATCTGTTGGGACCGATTTATGCGTTTTTGGAGTATTGATGACCATTTTCACAGTAGAAGAAGAATTTCGAGAAGAGAGAAAAAATCGAAAGGTTGAAGATGCGGGTTGAAGAAGATGACTGAACCGATACTTTAAGTAATTACTAAAACGGGTTCCGGTAATTACCAAAAATTTGCAGAAACTAAGAGAAGTCTAAAAACCTCCAATTCTAAAGTGTACTGAAAATAAACAATTAAAATCAACAATTATAATTACAAATTAATCAATATACTATAAATGAGTTAATCCAAATAAGCCAAATAGAGTTATAAAGTCACAATATGCAAGAGATATGAATGTCTTAATAGACTTGATCATGGTCAAAACATGTTTAGTAATTACCTAAAACCATATGATATGGGGTTAATTTGAGCTTTTTAGTACAAGGAAGGATAATGGGGCCCAAAACTGAAGTCAACGGGGTTTGTTAAGGAATTAAGCCCAATGGGCCCAGTGGCATGATTGTCCAATCCTCATAGTGTGATTGGATAGGTTATGTAATACCCAAAACATGTTTGGTAATTACCTAAAAGCATATGACCTACGGTTAATTTGAGTTTTTTATTACAAGGAGGGACAATGGGGGCCCAAAACTCAAGTCAATGGGGTTTGGTGAGATATTGGGCCTAATGGACCCAGTGTCATGATTGTCCAATCCACATAGGATTGCTTTGATGAGTAATGAGAATGAATTGTGATTGGATATGTTTGGAAATACCTAAAGAATATTTGGTAATTACCTAAAAACATATGATCTATGGTTAATTTGGGCTTTTTAGTAAAATGAGGGACAATGGGGGCCCAAAATTGAAGTGAATGGAGATTGGTGAGTTATTGGGCCTAATAGACCTAGTGGCATGATTGTCAAATCCCATAGGATTGCATTGATAAGTAATGGGAATGGATTGTGATTAGATAGGTTTAGTAATACCCAAATCAGGTTTTGTAATTACCTAAAAGCATATGATCTAAGGTTAATTTGGCTTTTTAGTACAAAGATGGAAAATGGGAGCCCAAAATTAAAGTCAATAGGGTTTGGTGAGGTATTGGGCCTAATGGACCCAATGGCATGATTGTCCAATCCCCATAAGATTGTTTTGATGAGTAATAGGAATGGATTGTGATCGGGAGAACATTCTCCACTTAGTTGGTTTGGTCATGGCCAAAACATATATGGTAATTCCCTAAAAGCATATAATCTAAGGTTAATTTGGATTTTTCTATACAAGAAGGGACAATGGGGGACAAAACTGAAGTCAATGGGGTTTGGTAAGGTATTGGTCCTAATGGACATAATGACATGATTGTCCAATCCACATGGGTAAGCTTTGATGAGTAATGGGAATGAATTGTGATTAGGAGAGCATCCTCTACTTAGTAGGTTTGGTCATGGCCAAAACATGTTTGGTAATTACTTAAAAGGATATGATATGGGGTTAATTTGGGCTTTTTAGTACAAGGAGGGACAATGGGGGCCCAAAACTAATGTCAATGGGGTTTGGTGAGGTATTGGACCTAATGGACCTAGTGACATGATTGCCGCATCCCTATAGGATTGCTTTGATGAGATATGGGAATGAATTGTGATTGGATATGTTTGGTAATTTCTAAAACATGCTTGGTAATTATCTAAAAGCATATGTTCAATGAGGGATAATGAGGGCCAAAACTGAAGTCCATGGGTTTGGTAAAGTATTGGGGCTAATTAACCCAGTTGCATCATTGTCCAATCCGCATAGGATTGCTTTGATGAGTAATAATAAATGATTGCCATTGGAAGAGCATCATCCACTAAGTAGTTTGGTAATCTTCAGAACATGTTCGATAATTACCTTAAATCATATGATTGGGGTTAATTAATTTGGAATTCTTTGTACAAGATAGTACAGTGGGGGCCCAAAACTCAAGTCACTGGGGTTTGGTGAGTCATTGGAAGTAATGGACCCAGTGGCATGATTGTCCAATCCCCATATGATTGCTTTGATGAGTAATGGGAATGGATTGTGATTGGAAAGGTTTGGTAATACCCAAAACATGTTTGGTAATAACCTAAAAGCATTTGATCTAGGGTTAATTTGGGCTTTTTTGTACCATGATGGACAATGGGGGCTCAAAACTGAAGTCAATGGGGATTTGGTGAGGTATTGGGCCTAATGGACCTAGTGACATGATTGTCCAATCCCATAGGATTGTTTGATAAGTAATGGGAATGGATTGTGATTAGATAGGTTTTGTAATACCCAAATCATGTTTGGTAATTACCTAAAAGCATATGATCTAGGGTTAATTTGGGTTTTTTAGTACAAGGAGGGACAATGGGAGCCAAAATTGAAGTCAATGGGGATTGGTGAGGTATCGTGCCTAATGGACATAGTGACATGATTGTCCAATCCCCATATGATTGCTTTGATGAGTGATAGGAATGGATTGTGATTGTGAGAACATTCTCCACTTATTAGGTTTGGTCATGGCCAAAACATGTTTAGTAATTCTCGTAAAGCATATAATCTAAGGTTAATTTGTGTTTTTCTGTACATGGAGGAATAATGGGGTCCAAATTTGAAGTCAATTGGGTTTGGTAAGGTATAGGGCCTAATGGACCTAATGTCATGATTGTTCAATCCACATGGGTATGCTTTGATGAGTAACGAGAATGAATTGTGATTGGGAGAGCATCCTCCATTTAGTAGGTTTGGTCATGACCAAAACATGTTTGGTAATTACCTAAAACAATATGATATATGGTTAATTTAGGCTTTTTAGTACAAGGAGAGACAAGGGGCCCAAAACTAGAGTCAATGGGGTTTGGTGAGTTATTGGGCCTAATAGACTTAGTGACATGATTGTCGCATCCCCATATGATTGTTTTGATGAGTAATGGGAATGAATTGTGATTGAATAGGTTTGGTAATATCCAAAACATGTTTGATAATTACCTAAAATCATATGATCTAGGGTTAATTTGGGCTTTTTACTACAATGAGGGATAATGAGGGCCAAAACTGAAGTCAATGGGGTTTGGTGAGATATTGGGCCTAATTAACCCAGTTCCATCATTGTCCAATTCCCATAGGATTGCTTTGATGAGTAATGATAAATGATTGTCATTGGAAAAACATCATCCACTAAGTAGTTTGGTAATCTTCAGAACATGTTTGGTAATTACCTTAAATCTTATGATTGGGGTTAATTTGGGCTTTATTTGTACAAGATAGTACAGTAAGGGCCCAAAACTCAAGTCATTGGGATTTGGTGAGATATTGGGGCTAATGAACCCAGTGGCAAGATTGTCCAATCACCATAGGATAACTTTGATGAGTAATGGGAATGGATTGTGATTGAATAGGTTTGGTATACCCAAAACATATTGGGGCTAATGGACCTAGTGGCATGATTGTCCAATCCCCATAGGATTACTTTGATGAGTAATGCGAACAGGTTGTGATTGAATAGGTTTGGTAATACCCAAAACATGTTTGGTAATACCTAAAAGCATATGATCTAGGGTTACTTTGGGCTTTTTAGTACAAGGAGGGACAATAGGGGCCAAAACTGAAGTTAATGGGGTTTGGTGAGTTATTGGACCTAATGGTTCAAGTGGCAAGATTGTTCAATCCCCATAGGATTGTTTTGATGAGTAATGGGAGTGGTTTGTGATTGGAAATGTTTGGTAATACCCAAAACAAGTTTGGTAATGACCTAAAAGCATATGATCTAGGGTTAATTTGGGCTTTTTCGTATAAGGAGGGACAATGGGAGCCCAAAATTGAAGTCAATGGGGATTGGTGAGGTATGATGCCTAATGGACCCAGTGGCATGATTGTCCAATCCCCATATGACTGCTTTGAGTGGTAATATGCAAAACATTTTTGATAATTACCTAAAAGCATATGATCTAGGGTTAATTTGGGCTTTTTACTACAACGAGTGATAATGAGGGCCAAAACTGAAGTCAATGGGGTTTGGTGAGGTATTGGGCCTAATTAACCCCGTTGCATCATTGTCCAATCCCCATATGATTGCTTTGATTAGTAATGATAAATGATCGTCATTGGAATAACATCATCCACTAAGTAGTTTGGTAATCTTCAGAACATTTTTGATAATTACCTTAAATCATATGATTGGGGTTAATTTGAGCTTCTTTGTACAAGATAGTACAGTGGGGGCCCAAAACTGAATAATGGGAATAGATTGTGATTGAATAGGTTTGGGTCTAATAGACCAAGTGGCATGATTGTCGAATCCCCACAGGATTGCTTTCATGAGTAATGGGAATGGATTGTGATTGAACAGGTTTGGTAATACCCAAAACATATTTGGTAAGACCTAAAAGCAGATGATCTAGGGTTACTTTGGGCTTTTTAGTACGAGGAGGGACAATAGCGGCCAAAACTGAAGTTAATGGGGTTTGGTGAGTTATTAGACATAATGGGTCCAGTGGCATGATTGTCCAATCCCCATAGGATTGCTTTGATGAGTAATGGGAATGGATTGTGATTGGAAATGTTTGATAATACCCAAAACATGTTTGGTAATAACCTAAAAGCATATGATCTAGGGTTAATTTGGTATTCTTTGTACAATGAAGGACAATAGAGGCCCAAAACTAAAGTCAATGGGGGTTTGGTGAGGTATTGGGCGTAATGGACCTAGTGGCATGATTGTCCAATCCCATAGGATTGATTTGATAAGTAATGAGAATAGATTGTGATTAGATAGGTTTAGTATTATCCAAATCATGTTTGGTAATTACCTAAAAGCATATGATCTAGGGTTAATTGGGGTTTTTAGTACAAGGAGGGACAATGGAAGCCCAAAATTGAAATCAATGGGGATTGGTGAGGTATGGTGCCTAATGTACCCAGTGGCATGATTGTCCAATCACCAAATGATTGCTTTAATGAGTAATAGGAATGGATTGTGATTATGAGAACATTCTCCACTTATTAGGTTTGTTCATGGCCAAAACATGTTTGTTAATTCTCGAAAAGCATATAATCTAGGGTTAATTTGGGTTTTTCGGTACAAGGAGAGACAAGGGGCCCAAAACTTTGATGAGTAATGGGGTTTGGTGAGGTTTTGGGCCTAATGGACCTAGTGACATGATTGTCGCATCCGCATAGGATTGCTTTGATGAGTAATGGGAATGAATTGTGATTGGATAGGTTTGGTAATATCCAAAACATGTTTGGTAATTACCTAAAATCATATGAACTAGGGTTAATTTGGGCTTTTTACTACAATGAGGGATAATTAGGGCCAAAATTGAAGTCAATGGGGTTTGGTGAGGTATTGGGCATAATTAACCCAGTTGCATCATTGTCCAATGCCCATAGGATTGCTTTGATGAGTAGTGATAAATGATTGTCATTGGAAGAACATCATCTACTAAGTAGTTTGGTAATCTTCAGAACTTGTTTGGTAATTACCTTAAATCATATGATTGGGGTTAATTTGGGCTTCTTTGTACAAGATAGTACAGTAGGGGCCTAAAACTCAAGTCATTGGGATTTGGTGACATATTGGGGCTAATGGATCCTGTGGCATGATTGTCCAATCCCCATAGGATTGCTTTGACGAGTAATGCGAACGGGTTGTGGTTGAATAAGTTTGGTAATACCAAAAAAATGTTTGGTAATACCTAAAAGCATATGATCTAGGGTTACTTTGGGCTTTTTAGTACAAGGAGGGACAATAGGGGCCAAAACTGAAGTTAATTGGGTTTGGTGAGTTATTGGACCTAATGGTTCCAGTGGCATGATTGTCCAATCCCCATAGAATTGCTTTGATGAGTAATAGGAATGGATTGTGATTGGAAAGGTTTGGTAATACCCAAAACATGTTTGGGAATAACCTAAAAGCATATGATCTAGGGTTAATTTGGTATTTTTTGTACAATGATGGACAATGGGGGTTCAAAACTGAAGTCAATGGGGGGTTTGGTGAGGTATTGGGCCTAATGGACCTAGTGACATGATTGTCCAATCCCATAGGATTGCTTTGATAAGTAATGGGAATGGATTGTTTTGTGATTAGATAGGTTTAGCAATATCCAAATCATGTTTGGTAATTACCTAAAAGCACATGATCTAAGGTTAATTGGCGCTTTTTAATACAAGGACGGACAATGGAAACCCAAAATTAAAGTCAATGGGGATTGGTGAGGTATGGTGCCCAATGGACCCAGTGGCATGATTGTCCAATCCCCATATGATTGCTTTGATGAGTAATAGGAATGGATTGTGATTGTGAGAACATTCTCCACTTATTAGGTTTGGTCATAGCCAAAACATGTTTGGTAATTCTCGAAAAACATATAATCTAGGGTTAATTTGGGTTTTTCTGTAAAAGGAGGGGCAATGTGGTCCAAAATTGATGTCAATTGGGTTTGGTAAGGTATTAGGTCTAATGGACCTAATGGCATGATTATCCAATCCACATGGGTATGCTTTGATGAGTAATGGAATTGAATTGTGATTGAGAGAGCATCCTCCATTTAGTAGGTTTGGTCATGACCAAAACATGTTTGGTTGTTACCTAAAACCATATGAGATGTGGTTAATTTAGGCTTTTTAGTATCAGGAGAGACGAGGGGCCCAAAACTAAAGTCAATGGGGTTTGGTGAGGTATTGGGCCTAATGGACCTAGTAACATGATTGTCGCATCCCCATAGGATTGCTTTGATGAGTAATGGGAATGAATTGTGATTGGATAGGTTTGGTAATATCCAAAACATGTTTTGTAATTACCTAAAATCATATGAACTAGGGTTAATTTGGGCGTTTTACTACAATGAGGGATAATTAGGGCCAAAATTAAAGTCAATGGGGTTTGGTGATGTATTGGGCATAATTAACCTAGTTGCATCATTGTCCAATGCCCATAGGATTGCTTTGATGCGTAATGATAAATGATTGTAATTGGAAGAACATCATTTACTAAGTAGTTTGGTAATCTTCAGAACATGTTTTGTAATTAACTTAAATCATATGATTGGGGTTAATTTGGGCTTCTTTGTACAAGATAGTACATTGGGGGCCCAAAACTCAAGTCATTGGGATTTGGTGACATATTGGGGCTAATGGACCTAGTGACATGATTGTCCAATCCCTATAGGATTGCTTTGATAAGTAAAGGGAATGGATTGTGATTGATTAGGTTTGGTAATACCCAAAACATGTTTGGTAATACATAAAAGCATATGATCTAGGGTGACTTTGGGCTTTTTAGTACAAGGAGGGACAATAGGGGCCAAAAGTGAAGTTAATGGGGTTTGGTGAGTTATTGGACCTAATGGTTCCAGTGGCATGATTGTCCAATCCCCATAGGATTGCTTTGATGAGTAATGGGAATGGATTGTGATTGGAAAGGCTTGGTAATACCCGAAACATGTTTGGTAATAACCTAAAAGCATATGATCAAGGGTTAATTTGGTATTTTTTGTACAATGAAGTCAATGGGGGTTTGGTGAGGTATTCGGCCTAATGGACCTAGTGGCATGATTGTCCAATTCCAAAGGATTGCTTTGATAAGTAAAGGGAATCGATTGTGATTATATAGGCTTTGTAATATCCAAATCATGTTTGGTAATTAGCTAAAAGCATATGATCTAGGGTTAATTGAAGCTTTTTAGTACAAGGACGGACAATGGGAGCCCAAAATTAAAGTCAATGGGGATTGGTGAGGTATGGTGCCTAATGGACCCAGTGGCATGATTGTCCAATCCCCATATGATTGCTTTGATGAGTAATAGGAATGGATTTTGATTGTGAGAACATTCTCCACCTATTAGGTTTGGTCATAGCCAAAACATGTTTGGTAATTCTCGAAAAACATATAATCTAGGGTTAATTTTGGTTTTTCTGTACAAGGAGGGACAATGGGGTGCAAACCTGATGTCAATTGGGTTTGGTAAGGTATTAGGTCTAATGGACCTAATCGCATACTTGTCCAATCCACATGGGTATGCTTTGATGAGTAATGGAAATGAATTGTGATTGGGAGAGCATCCTCCTTTTAGTAGGTTTGGTCATGACCAAAACATGTTTGGTAGTTACCTAAAACCATATGATATGGGTTTAATTTAGGCTTTTAAGTACAAGGATAGACAAGGGGCCAAAAACTAAAGACAATGGGGTTTGCTGAGGTGTTAGGCCTAATGGACCTAGTGACATGATTGTCGCATCCCCATATGATTGCTTCGATGAGTAATGGGAATGAATTGTGATTGGATTGGTTTGGTAATAGCCAAAACATGTTAAGTAATTACCTAAAAGCATATGATCTAGGGTTAATTTGGGCTCTTTACTACAATAAGGGATAATGAGGGCCAAAACTGAAGAAAATGGGGTTTGGCGAGGTATTGGCCCTAATTAACCGAGTTGCATCATTGTCCAATCCCCATAGGATTGCTTTGATGAGTAATGATAAATGATTGTCATTGGGAGAACATCCTCTATTTAGTAGGTTTGGTCATGACCAAAACAAGTTTGGTAATTACCTTAAATCATATGATTGGGGTTAATTTGGGCTCCTTTGTTCAAGATAGTACAGTGGGGGCCTAAAACTCAAGTCATTGGGATTTGGTGAGATACTGGGGCTAATGGACCTAGAGGCATGATTGTCCAATCCCCATAGGATTACTTTGATGAGTAATGGGAATGGATTGTGATTGAATAGGTTTGGTAATACCCAAAACATGTTTGGTAATACCTAAAAGCATATGATCTAGGATTACTTTGGGCTTTTTAGTACAAGGAGGGACAATAGGGGCCAAAACTGAAGTTAATGGGGTTTGGTGAGTTATTGGACCAAATGGTTCCAGTGGCATGATTGTCCAATCCCCATATAATTGCTTTGATGAGTAATGGGAATGGATTATGATTGGAAAGGTTTGGTAATACCCAAAACATGTTTGGTAATAACCTAAAACCATATGATCTAGGGTTAATTTGGTATTTTTTATATAATGATGGACAATGGAGGTCCAAAACTGAAGTCAATAGGGGGTTTGGTGAGGTATTGGGCCTAATGGACCTAGTGACATGATTGCCCAACCCCATAAGAATTGCTTTGATAACTAATGGGAATGGATTGTGATTGGATACGTCTAGTAATATTCAAATCATGTTTGGTAATTACCTAAAAGCATATGATCTAGGGTTAATTGGGGCTTTTTAGTACAAGGACGGACAATGGGAGCCCAAAATTGAAGTCAATGGGGATTGGTGAGGTATGGTGCCTAGTGGACCCAGTGGCATGGCTGTCCAATCCCCATATGATTGCTTTGATGAGTAATAGGAATGAATTGTGATTGTGCGAACATTCTCCACTTATTAGGTTTGGTCGTTGCCAAAACATGTTTGGTAATTCTCGAAAAGCATATAATCTAGTGGTAATTTGGGTTTTTCTGTACAAGGAGGGACAATGGGGTCCAAAACTGATGTCAATTGGGTTTGGTAAGGTATTGGGCCTAATGGACCTAATCGCATGATTGTCCAATCCACATGGGTATGCTTTGATGAGTAATGGGATTGAATTGTGATTGGGAGAGCATCCTCCATTTCGTAGGTTCGGTCATGACCAAAACAAGTTTGGTAGTTACCTAAAACCATATGATATTGGGTTAATTTAGGCTTTTTAGTACAAGAAGAGGCGAGGGGCCCAAAACTAAAGTCAATGGGTTTTGGTGAGGTATTGGGCCTAATGGCCCTAAAGATATGATTGTTGCATCCCCATAGGATTGCTTTGATGAGTAATGGGAATGAATTGTGATTGGAAAGGTTTGGTAATATCCAAAACATGTTTTGTACTTACCTAAAAGCATATGACCTAGGGTTAATTTGGGATTTTTACAACGATAAGGGATAATGAGGGCCAAAACTGAAGTCAATGGGATTTGGTGAGGTATTGCGCCTAATTAACACAGTTGCATCATTGTCCAATCCCAATAGGATTGCTTTGATGAGTAATGATAAATGATTGTTATTGGAAGAACATCATCTACTAAGTAGTTTGGTAATCTTTAGAACATCTTGGTAATTACCTTAAATCATATGATTCTGGTTAATTTGGGCTTCTTTGTACAAGATAGTACAGTAGGGGCCCAAAACTCAAGTCATTGGGATTTGGTGAGATATTGGGGCTTTGGACCCAGTGGCATGATTGTCCAATCTCCATAGGATTGCTTTGATGAGTAATGGGAATGGATTGTGATTGAATAGGTTTGGTAATACCCAAAACATGTTTGGTAATACCTACAAGCATATGATCTAGGGTTACTTTGGACATTTTAGAACAAGGAGGGACAAAAGGCCCAAAACTGAAGTTAATGGGGTTTGTTGAGTTATTGGACCTAATGGTTCCAGTGGCATGATTGTCCAATTCCCATAGGATTGCTTTGACGAGTAGTGGGAATGGATTGTGAGTAGAAAGGTTTGGTAATGCCCAAACATATTTGGTAATGGCCTAAAAGCATATGATCTAGGGTTAATTTGGGCTTTTTTGTACAATGATAGACAATGGGGGCCCAAAACTAAAGTTATTGGGGGGAGTTTGGTGAGGTATTTGGCCTAATGGACCTAGTGGCATGATTGTCCAATTCCATAAGATTGCTTTGATAAGTAATGGGAATGGATTGTGATTAGATAGGTTTTGTAATACCCAAATCATGTTTGGTAATTACCTAAAACCATATGATCTAGGGTTAATTTGGGATTTTTTGTACAAGGGGGGACAATGGGAGCCCAAAATTGAAGTCAATGGGGTTTGGTGAGGTATGGTGCCTAATGGACCCAGTGACGTGATTGTCCAATCCTCATATGATTGCTTTGAGGAGTAATATGAATGGATTGTGATTGTGAGAACATTCTCAACTTATTAGGTGTGGTGATGGCAAAAACATGTTTGGTAATTCTCTAAAAGCATATAATATAGGGTTAATTTGGGTATTATGTAGAAGGAGGGAGAATGGGGTCCAAAACTAAAGTCAATTGGGTTTGATAAGGTATTGGGCCTAATGGACCTAATGGCATGATTGTCCATTCCACATGGGTATGTTTTGATGAGTAATGAGAATGAATTGTGATTAGGAGAGCATCCTCCATTTAGTAGGTTTGGTCATGAGCCAAACATGTTTGGTAATTACCTAAAATCATATGATATGGGGTTAATTTAGGCTTTTTAGTACAAGGAGAGACAAGGGGCCCAAAACTAAAGTCATTGGGGTTTGGTGAGGTATTCGGCCTAATGTACCTAGTGACATGAGTGTTGCATCCCCATAGGATTGCTTTGATGAGTAATGGGAATGAATTGTGATTGGATAGGTTTGGTAATATCCAAAACATGTTTGGTAATTACCTAAAAGCATATGGTCTAGGGTTAATTTGGGATTTTTACTACAATGAGGGATAATGAGGGCCAAAACGGAAGTCAATGGGGTTTGGTGAGGTATTGGACCTAATTGACCCAGTTGCATCATTGTCCAATCCCCATAGGATTGCTTTGGTGAGTAATCATAAATGATAGTCATTGGAAGAACATCATCTACTAAGTAGTTTGGTAATCTTTAGAACATGTTTGGTAATTAGCTTAAATCATATGATTGGGGTTAATTTGGGCTTCTTTGTACAAGATAGTACAGTGGGGGCCCAAATCTCAAGTCATTGGGATTTGGTGAGGTATTGTGGCTATTGGACCCAGTGGCATGATTTTCCAATCCCCATAGGATTGGTTTGATAAGTTATGGGAATGGATTGTGATTGAATAGGTTTGGTAATACCTAAAAGCATATGATCTAGGGTTACTTTGGACTTTTTAGTACAAGGAGGGACAAAAGGGGCCAAAACTGAAGTTAATGGGGTTTGTTGAGTTATTGAATCTAATGGTTCCAGTGGCATGATTGTCCAATTCCCATAGGATTGCATTGATGAGTAATGGGAATGGATTGTGATTAGAAAGGTTTGGTAATGCCCAAACATATTTGGTAATGGCCTAAAAGCATATGATCTAGGGTTAATTTGGGCTTTTTTGTACAATGATAGACAATGGGGGCCCAAAACTAAAGTTATTGGGGGGAGTTTGGTGAGGTATTTGGCCTAATGGACCTAGTGGCATGATTGTCCAATCCCATAAGATTGCTTTGATAAGTAATGGGAATGGATTGTGATTAGATAGGTTTAGTAATACCCAAATCATGTTTGGTAATTACCTAAAACCATATGATCTAGGGTTAATTTGGGATTTTTTGTACAAGGGGGGACAATGGGAGCCCAAAATTGAAGTCAATGGGGTTTGGTGAGGTATGGTGCCTAATGGACCCAGTGACGTGATTGTCCAATCCTCATATGATTGCTTTGAGGAGTAATATGAATGGATTGTGATTGTGAGAACATTCTCAACTTATTAGGTTTGGTGATGGCAAAAACATGTTTGGTAATTCTCTAAAAGCATATAATATAGGGTTAATTTGGGTTTTTCTGTACAAGGAGGGACAATGGGGTCCAAAACTAAAGTCAATTGGGTTTGATAAGGTATTGGGCCTAATGGACCTAATGGCATGATTGTCCATTCCACATGGGTATGTTTTGATGAGTAATGAGAATGAATTGTGATTAGGAGATCATCCTCCATTTAGTAGGTTTGGTCATGAGCCAAACATGTTTGGTAATTACCTAAAATCATATGATATGGGGTTAATTTAGGCTTTTTAGTACAAGGAGAGACAAGGGGCCCAAAACTATAGTCATTGGGGTTTGGTGAGGTATTCGGCCTAATGTACCTAGTGACATGAGTGTTGCATCCCCATAGGATTGCTTTGATGAGTAATGGGAATGAATTGTGATTGGATAGGTTTGGTTATATCCAAAACATGTTTGGTAATTACCTAAAAGCGTATGGTCTAGAGTTAATTTGGGCTTTTTACTACAATGAGGGATAATGAGGGCCAAAACGGAAGTCAATGGGGTTTGGTGAGGTATTGGACCTAATTGACCCAGTTGCATCATTGTCCAATTTCCATAGGATTGCTTTGATGAGTAATCATAAATGATAGTCATTGGAAGAACATCATCTACTAAGTAGTTTGGTAATCTTTAGAATATGTTTGGTAATTACCTTAAATCATATGATTGGGGTTATTTTGGGCTTCTTTGTACAAGATAGTACAGTGGGGGCCCAAATCTCAAGTCATTGGGATTTGGTGGGGTATTGTGGCTATTGGACCCAGTGGCATGATTTTCCAATCCCCATAGGATTGCTTTGATAAGTTATGGGAATGGATTGTGATTGAATAGGTTTGGTAATACCTAAAAGCATATGATCTAGGGTTACTTTGGACTTTTTAGTACAAGGAGGGACAAAAGGGGCCAAAACTGAAGTTAATGGGGTTTGTTGAGTTATTGAATCTAATGGTTCCAGTGGCATGATTGTCCAATTCCCATCGGATTGCATTGATGAGTAATGGGAATGGATTGTGATTAGAAAGGTTTGGTAATACCCAAACATATTTGATAATGACCTAAAACCATATGATATATGGTTAATTTGTGCTTTTTTGTACAATGATGGACAATGGGGGACCCAAAACTGAAGTTAATGGGGGGTTTGGTGAGGTATTGGGCCTAATAGACCTAGTGGCATGATTGTCCAATCCCATAGGATTGCTTTCATAAGTAATGAGAATGGATTGTGATTAGATAGGTTTAGTAATACTCAAATCATGTTTGGTAATTATCTAAAAGCATATGATCTAGGGTTAATTTGGGATTTTTAGTACAAGGAGGGACAATGGGAGCCCAAAATTGAAGTCAATGGGGTTTGGTGAGGCATGGTGCCTAATGGACCCAGTGACATAATTGTCCAATCCTCATATGATTGCTTTGAGGAGTAATAGGAATGGATTGTGGTTGTGAGAACATTCTCCACTTATTAGGTTTGGTCATGGCCAAAACATGTTTGGTAATTCTCTAAAAGCATATAATCTAGGGTTAATTTGGGTTTTTCTATACAAGGAGGGACAATGGGGTCCAATACTGAAGTGAATTGGGTTTGGTAAGGTATTGGGCCTATTGGACCTAATGGCTTGATTGTCCAATCCACATGGGTATGCTTTGATGAGTAAATGGAATGAATTGTGATTGGGAGAGCGTCCTCCATTGAGTAGGTTTGGTCATGACCAAAACATGTTTGGTAATTACCTAAAACCATATGATATGGGGTTAATTTAGGCTTTTTAGTACAAGGAGAGACAAGGGGCCCAAAACTAAAGTCAACGGGGTTTGGTGAGGTATTGGGCCTAATGGACCTAGTGACATGATTGTCGCATCCCCAAAGGATTGATTTGATGAGTAACGGCAATGAATTTTGATTGGATAGGTTTGGTAATATCCAAAAACTGTTTGGTAATTACCTAAAAGCATATGATCTAGGCTGACTTTGGCCTATCTAGTACAAGGAGGGAGAAAAGGGGCGAAAACTGAAGTTAATGGGATTTGTGAGTTATTGGACCTAAATGTTCCAGTGGCATGATTGTCCAATCCCCATAGGATTGCTTTGATGAGTAATGGGAATGAATTGAGATTGGGTAGGTTAGGTAATATCGAAAACATATTTGGTAATTACCTAAAAGTATATGATCTAGGGTTAATTTGGGCTTTTTATTACAATGAGGGATTATGAAGGCCAAAACTGAGGTCAATGGGGTTTGGTGAGGTATTGGGGCTAATTAACCTAGTTGCATCATTGACCAATCCCCATAGGATTGATTTGATGAGTAATGATAAATGATAGTCATTGGAAGAACATCATCCACTAAGTAGTTTGGTAATCTTTAGAACATATTTGGTAATGACCTTAAATCATATGATTGGGGTTAATTTGGGCTTCTTTGTACAAGATAGTACAGTGGGGGCCCAAAACTCAACTCATTGGGATTTGATGAGATATTGGTGCTAATGGACCCAGTGGCATGATTTTCCAATCCCCGTAGGATTGCTTTGATGAGTAATGGGAATGGATTGTGATTGAATTGGTTTGGTAATACCCAAAACATGTTTGGTAATACCTAAAAGCATATGATCTAGGGTTACTTTGGACTTTTTAGTACAAAGATGGACAAAAGGGGCCAAAGCTGAAGTTAATGGGGTTTGTTGAGTTATTGGACCTAATGGTTCCAGTGACATGATTGTCCAATTCTCATAGGATTGCTTTGATGAGTAATGGGAATGAATTGTGATTAGAAAGGTTTGGTAATACCCAAACATATTTGGTAATGACCTAAAAGCATATGATCTAGTGTTAATTTGGTATTTTTGTACAATAATGGACAATGGGGGCCCAAAACTAAAGTTAATGGGGGTTTGGTGAGGTATTGGGCCTAATGGACCTAGTGGCATGATTGTCCAATCCCATAGGATTGCTTTGATAAGTACTGGGAGTGGATTGTGATTAGATAGGTTTAGTAATACCCAAATCATGTTTGGTAATTACCTAAAAGCATATGATCTAGGGTTAATTTGGGAATTTTAGTACAAGGAGGGACAATGGGAGCCCAAAATTGAAGTCAACGGGGTTTGGTGAGGTATGGTGCCTAATGGACCCAGTGGCATGATTGTCCAATCCTCATATGATTGCTTTGAGCAGTATTAGGAATGGAATGTGATTGTGAGAACATTCTCCACTTATTAGGTTTGGTCATGGCCAAAACATGTTTGGTAATTCTCTAAAAGCATATAATCAAGGGTTTATTTGGGTTTTTCTGTACAAGGAGGGACAATGGGGTCCAAAACTGAAGTCAATTGGGTTTGGTAAGGTATTAGACCTAATGGCATGATTGTCCAATCCACATGGACCTAATGGCATGATTGTCCAATCCACATGGGTATGCTTTGATGAGTATTGGGAATGAATTGTGAATGGGAGAGCGTCCTCCATTTAGTAGGTTTGGTCATGACCAAAACATATTTGGTAATTACCTAAAACCATATGATATGCGGTTAATTTAGGCTTTTTAGCACAAGGAGAGACAAGGGGCCCAAAACTAAAGTCAATGGGGTTTGGTGATGTATTGGGCATAATGGACCTAGTGACATGATTGTCGCATCCCCATAGGATTGCTTTATTGAGTAATGGAAATGAATTGTGATTGGATAGGTTTGGTAATATCCAAAACATGGTTGGTAATTACCTAATAGCATATGATCTAGGGTTACTTTGGCCTTTAGTTATTGGACCTAATGGTTCCAGTGGCATGATTGTCCAATCCTCATATGATTGCTTTGAGGAGTAATAGGAATGGATTGTGACTGTGAGAGCATTCTCCACTTGTTTGGTCATGACCAAAACATGTTTGGTAATTACCTAAAACTATATGATATGGGCTTAATTTAGGCTTTTTAGTACAAGGAGAGACAAGGGGCCCAAAACTAAAGTCAATGGGGTTTGGTGAGGTATTGGGCCTAATGGACCTAGTGACTTGGTTGTCGCATCCCCATAGAATTTCTTTGATGAGTAATGGGAATGAATTGTGATTGGATAAGTTTGGTAATATCCAAAACTTGTTTTATAATTACCTAAAAGCATATGATCTTAGGTTAATTTGGGCTTTTTACTATAATGAGGGCTAATGAGGGCCAAAACTGAAGTCAATGGGGTTTGATGAGGTATTGGGCCTAATTAACCCAGTTGCATCATTATCCAATCCCCATAGGATTGCTTTGATGAGTAATGATAAATGATTGTCATTGGAAGAACATCATCCACTAAGTAGTTTGGTAATCTTCAGAACATGTTAGGTAATTACCTAAAATCATATGATTGGGGTTAATAAGGGCTTCTTTGTACAAGATAGTACAGTGCGGTACCAAACTCAAGTCTTAGGGATTTGGGGAGATATTGGGGCTAATGGACCCAGTGGCATGAATGTCCAATCCCCATAGGATTGCTTTAATGGGTAATGGGAATGGATTGTGATTAGAAAGGTTTGATAATAACCAAAACATATTTGGTAATGACCTAAAAGCATATGATCTAGGGTTCATTTGGGCTTTTTTGTACAATGATGGACAATGGGGGCCAAAACTGAAGTTAATGGGGGTTTGGTGAGGTATTGGGCCTAATGGACCTAGTGGCATGATTGTCCAATCCCATAGGATTGCTTTAAGAAGTAATGGGAATGGATTGTGATTAGATAGGTTTAGCAATACCCACATCATGTTTGGTAATTACCTAAAAGCATATGATCTAGGGTAAATTTGGGATTTTTAGTACAAGGAGGGACAATGGGAGCCCAAATTGAATTTAATGGGGTTTGGTGAGGTATGGTGCCTAATGGACACAGTGGCATGATTGTCCAGTCCTCATATGATTGCTTTGAGGAGTAATTGGAATGGATTGTGATTGTGAAAACATTCTCCACTTATTAGGTTTGGTCATGGACAAAACAAGTTTGGTAATTATCTAAAAGCATATAATCTAGGGTTAATTTGGGTTTTTACTACAATGAGGGATAATGAGGGCCAAAACTGAAGTTAATGGGGTTTGGTGAGGTATTGGGCCTAATTAACCCAGTTGTATTATTGTCCAATCCCCATTGGATTGCTTTGATGAGTAATAATAAATGATTGTCATTGGAAGAACATCATCCACTAAGTAGTTTGGTAATCTTCAGAACATGTTTGGTAATTACCTTAAATCATATGATTGGGGTTAATTTGGGCTTCTTTGTACAAGATAGTACAGTGGGGGCCCAAAACTCAAGCCATTGGGGTTTAGTGAGATATTGCGGCTAATGGACCCAGTGGCATGATTGTCCAATCCCCATAGGATTGCTTTGATGAGTAATGGGAATGAATTGTGATTGAATAGGTTTGGTAATACCCAAAACATGTTTGGTATTACCTAAAAGCATATGATCTAGGGTTACTTTGGCCTTTTTAGTACAAGGAGGGACAAAAGGGGCCAAAACAGAAGTTAATGGGGTTTGTGAGTTATTGGACCTAATGGTTCTAGTTGCATGATTGTCTAATCCCCATATGATTGCTTTGATGAGTAATGGGAATAGATTGTGATTAGAAAGGTTTGGTAAACCCAAAACGTATTTGGTAATGACCTAAAAGCATATGATCTAGGGTTAATTTGGGCTTTTTTGTACAATGATGGACAATGGGGGCCCAAAAATGAAGTTAATGGGGGGTTTGGTGAGGTATTGGGCCTAATGGACCTAGTGGCATGGTTGTCCAATACCATAGGATTGCTTTGATAAATAATGGGGATGGATTGTGATTAGATATGTTTAGTAATCCCCAAATCATGTTTAGTAATTACCTAAAAGTATATGATCTAGGGTTAATTTGAGATTTTTAGTACAAGGAGGGACAATGGGAGCCCAAAATTGAAGTCAATGGGGTTTGGTGAGGTATGGTGCTTAATGGACCCAGTGGCATGATTGTCCAATCCTCATATGATTGCTTTGATGAGTAATAGGAATGGATTGTGATTGTGACAACATTCTCCGCTTATTAAGTTTGGTCATGGCCAAAACATGTTTGGTAATTCTCAAAAACCTTATAATCTAGGGTTAATTTGGGTTTTTCTGTACAAGGAGGGACAATGGGGTCCAAAACTGAAGTTAATTGGGTTTGGTAAGGTATTGGGCCTAATGGACCTAATGGCATGATTGTCGCATCCCCATAAGATTGTTTTGATGAGTAATGGGAATGAATTGTGATTGGATAGGTTTGGTAATATCCAAAACATGTTTGGTAATTACCTAAAAGCATATGATCTAGGGTTAATTTAGGCTTTTTACTACAATGAGGGATAATGAGGGCCAAAACTGAAATCAATGGGGTTTGGTGAGGTATTAGGCCTAATTAACCCAGTTGCATTATTGTCCAATCCCCATTGGATTGCTTTGATGAGTAATGATAAATGATAGTCATTGGAAGAACATCATTTACTAAGTAGTTTGGAAATCTTCAGAACATGTTTGGTAATTACCTTAAATCATATGATTGGGGTTAATTTAGGCTTCTTTGTACAAGATAGTACAGTGGGGGCCTAAAACTCAAGTCATTGGGATTTGGTGAGATAATGGGGCTAATAAACCCAGTGGCATGATTGTCCAATCCCCATAGGATTGCTTTGATGAGTAATGGGAATGGATTGTGATTGAATAGGTTTGGTAATACCCAAAACATGTTTGGTATTACCTAAAAGCATATGATCTAGGGTTACTTTGGCCTTTTTAGTACAAGAAGGGACAAAAGGGGCCAAAACTGAAGTTAATGGGGTTTGTGAGTTATTGGACCTAATGGTTCCAGTGGCATGATTGTCCAATCCCCATATGATTGCTTTGATGAGTGATGGGAATAGATTGTGATTAGAAAGGTTTGGGAAATCCAAAACATATTTGGTAATGACCTAAAAGCATATGATCTAGGGTTAATTTGGGCTTTTTTGTACAATGATGGACAATGGTGGCCCAAAACTGAAGTTAATGGGGGTTTGGTGAGGTATTGGGCCTAATGGACCTGGTGGCATCATTGTCCAATCCCATTGGATTGCTTTGAAAAGTAATGAGAATGGATTGTGATTAGATAGGTTTGGTCATATCCAAAACATGTTTGGTAATTATATAAAAGCATATGATCTAGGGTTAATTAGGGCTTTTTACTACAATGAGGGATGATGAGGGCCAAAGCTGAGGTCAATGGGGTTTGGTGAGGTGTTGGGCCTAATTAACCCAGTTACATTATTGTCCAATCCCCATTGGATTGCTTTGATTAGTAATGATAAATGATTGTCATTGGAAGAACATGATCCACTAAGTAGTTTGGTAATCTTCAGAACATGTTTGGTAATTACCTTAAATCATATGATTGGGGTTAATTTGGGCTTCTTTGTACAAGATAGTAAAGTGGCATGATTGTCCAATCCACATGGGTATGCTTTGATGAGTAATGGGAATGAATTGTGATTGGGAGAGCATCCTCCATTTAGTAGGTTTGGTCATGACCAAAACATGTTTGGTAATTACCTAAAACAATATGATATATGGTTAATTTAGGCTTTTTAGTACAAGGAGAGACAAGGGGCCCAAAACTAAAGTCTGTGGGGTTTGGTGAGGTATTGGGCCTAATGGACCTAGTGACATGATTGTTGCATCCCCATAGGATTTTGTTTGATGAGTTAAGGGAATGAATTGTGATTGGATAGGTTTGGTAATATCCAAAACATGTTTGGTACTTACCTAAAAGCATATAATCTAGGGTTAATTTGGGCTTTTTACTATAAGGAGGGATAGTGAGGGCCAAAACTGAAGTCAATGAGGTTTGGTGAGGTATTGGGCCTAATTAACCCAGTTGCATCATTGTCCAATCCCCATAGGATTGCTTTGATGAGTAATGATAAATGATAGTCATTGGAAGAACATCATCCACTAAGTAGTTTGGTAATCTTTAGAACATGCACTACAAGAAAACGCTGAAACAACGACCGCTAACCCGCGACGGTTTGAAAAACGGTCGGTATTTTTAATACAGCGACTGCTTTAAGCCGTCGGTAATCACCGTCCGCTTTTGAAAAAATCAACGACGGTTTAGCCGTCGTTGATGTACAACGACGGCTCAAAGCCGTCGTTGATTTGTTCAAAAGCAGACTAATATTTTTTTACTTCAAGCGACGGTCTTAAACGGTCGGTGATGGAAATTCAGTCGATTTTTTTCAACGACAACTTAAATGAGAGAAGTTGCCCATTTCACTCCTCTTTCCAATTTCCCGTCGTCCCTCTTCCACTTTCTCTCTCCTCACTCCCACCCCACCCACCGCCAATACATCCACCCCACCCACCGCCAACACCACCCACCCCCACCCTCCACCCCCACTGCCCGGCATTCCCACCCCACCCACCGCCAACACCCCCAACCCCCCACGACCGCAAGCATTCCCACCCCCACCCTACCCACCGCCAACACCCCCACCCCCCACCGCCAACACCCCCACAAACCCCCTTGCCCCTCCCACCCCACCACCGCCAACAAGCCCCTCCAAAACCCCTCGCCCCTCCCACTCCACCACCGCCAACAAGCCCCCCCCAAACCCCGCCTTCATTCACCCCAACCAACGAACGACGACCTGCCGCCGAGTTTCAACTTTGCCGCCGTGTTTCGACTTTCTCTCTCCTCCGTGTTTCATCGGCGCATTGGAGTCTTTGTCGCTGGCAATTGTCCGACGTCCAACCAACGAACGTCTACCTGCCGTACCGTATCTTCACCGCCGGTTAGTACTGCTCCATTTTCTTTTCTTTTTTTTTTTTAAATTTTTGTTATATTGTTAGATATTCTAATTATTGCTGCTTTGTTCTTTAATTGTTTAGGGCCCTACTAAATATCTTTCGATATTGACTTGTAAGTCTCACTTCCTTCTCCATTTTCTTATTCTTTGCTAAATTTAAGCTTAACTTCCAACTTTTTTTTCTTAATTATGTATAATTCGGTGATTGCTCTCATTATATGTCTCGATTTTGGGAGGGTTTAATGGGTTCATTTGGGTTGTTATGCTTTTCTATTGAAAAACTAATTGTAGATGCTCCTTCAAGATGGATACTTTGCAATGGAGATTAAATCAGCAAAAAAAAATTACTCACTCCTAGTTTTAGAAGACAAAATGCACCAATTTAAGAGCGTAATAATGTACACTTTAAGGCTAAACAATCTGAGGCAGACCAAGATATAGAGGGATTGATTTTGATTATGCAAGAAACATCACCAATTTTACTCAGGATATTACAAATCAAAAAATTTATGGGGTTTTTCATTGCAGTTGTCCCTAAAAATTGGGTATTTGGAATATAGGTGGCCAGAACCCTTAAAATTTGCTCTGTCATTTGCCGCTTGCTAATTGCAACTGTTTCCTAGAAACAGGAGAGGCTAAGTAGCAAGTAATGGAAAATTCAAGGAGACCGATTAGTCATCAACTCCCTGCTCAGCCAAAACAGAAAAATAAGAGTTGAAGGTTTGAGGAACCAGATGGTGCAATTTGAATCAAGTATTCATAATAGAATTACCAATTTAATCATATCAAAAATACAATCTACAAAATAGAACAGCAAGTTTAGTCACACAAGATAAAATCTAAGAATAACAAAACCAATAGATTTCACTAAACTGTTGTGATGAATAATAGGCCATCAGTATTAATGAAGACCGCTCAAATGTGTTTTAACATAATTTAGATCCTCCCACAAAGATTCTTCTCCCCCTTTAAACATAATGTCAACTAGATACTCAAGGAAACAAAGTTCTTGGATACAACAAAAAAATTTTTGAATGAATTGTATAAAGCAAAGTCGATAAACCAAGAGTTTTTGCTGACTCCTGGAATCAAAAAGGCATAAAAGACAGCATAAACAAACCCATAGATCCCCTACATGGCAATGCATACATGTTGCATGCATGTGAGCTTCATGTAACTACTTTTTTTAATATGAAACCTCATCTTTCTGTTAGTCTTCTGCTAGAATTTCACTGTTTTTATGTCTCCTGATATTTTGGTTTGAGGAGGAAGATGGTACTGTGCTTAGAGTTGATGCTACTAGCACAAACTAGGAACTCCAAGATACGTTAGTTAATGTCCATTGTCAAGGAGAATATGTGGATATTATCTAGAAATTGGACCTAGCTATTTAAATATAAATTGAAAAATGTTTGGTATTTTCTTTGTGGTATCAAGTGAAACCTACCTATACTTTGTGGTATAAAGCCAGTGAAGTTTTTCATTATTACCCATATTGCAAGTTGCAGCACCATTATCTACAATTTTGTGTGTTCGTGTTTGATTCTCTTGAATGTGTCGGCTCCGTGTTACTTTGAAATCACTTGTGTTTGTTGATGTTGTACCACACTGCAGCTATTACTTACTGATTCTAGTCATGTACAGTGTGGTTTCATTTGGCTAAATTGTCGTTGAGTCCATGGTGGACCTAGAATTTTTATCAAGTTGATATCTTATGTAAACAATGGGAGTATGTTTACAAAAGTGGGCTGTGTGAATGAGGGCTCACTACAAGAAAAAGCTAATTCTATGCTCATATTGTAAAACTGTTGCAAAAGAAGTGTTCTTGTTTGTGCTTCTTATCTGTTTGAAGAAATGCTTATGTGAATTGTGTTTTGGTTTTCTCTAAGGGTGGGTGATTGGGTTTATTGCTTGATTTGTAGTGCAAAATTCAGTAAAATTGTTAACTTTCTGTTTTTGGGTTAGTTGATTGTATGCCCACATTTGCTTTATGTTTCTTCTAAATTGGGTGTGTGAAATTTGTTTGATACATGTTGAAGTTGTGATGCTTTTGTTCAATGGTTTTTATTGAATGAATGGTGAAAATATGGATTGTTTCCTAATATCCATTTTAGACTCAATTTTTGTTAATAATTTCATTTTTGAATTTTTTGGCACTCACCAAAATCTCATTTGGCTTTGTCAATGTAGGTGGCCAAACACCACGCCCCGACTGCCGTCTGCCTGTTCCGAAGCCCTGCCGCGTGTAGGTACTCTTTAAATTTTAAAATCTTTAATTTTAAAATTAAATATAGTTTATATGGTTAATTGCTTAATTTTATGTTTAAATTTTGCTAAATGCTTAAAGGTTATAAAAGTTAAAAACTATATAATTATGACAATAATTTATTTATTGCACATTCCTTTATTTAGTTTACACAATTTAAATTGTTTATATTGTTTTTGACATATTTGTTTTCGTGGAAATAGTTTGGATGATGTTATAAATTTAATTTAAGTGTTTAAATAAATATGTTTGCATCATCATGTACCTAGATACCCGTTCAAGGTATACTCATTAGGAGTATATCTTGAATAGTCCCCGATTGGGACTGTTCTTCGACGTTTGACCTCACTTAGGTGGTGAATGTATGCCTTTTGTTCTATTCTATGTAATTTCCGGTGATGTTGTTTCTCTATGTTGTTCTCTGGGTACATATGTAAGCTTTTACGAAGCTGACATTGTGTACTTGGAGAACTCATGGGAAATGCTTTGCCGAATTTACGTAGAAGCGAATAGTTGGCATACATTCACTAGTGGGGTTAGACGTCGAAGAATGGGTTAGGTTGGAGTGATAAGGACCTTTGGACATCATTTTAGGCCCTATATGTATTTCACAAATATGTTTTAATTGTACGTATGTTGGTTGCTAATGAGTATTGTCATTGAAATGGTTTAGAATTGTAGAATTGGTCACCATGAAACGGAAGGAGCGTTGGTGGATGTATGATAGATATGACAATGTGCGTAACTTGAGGCCCGAGTTCTTGAGGGGGGTTGATGAATTCATTGATTTTTGCAAAGTAAATCCCGAACCCCCAGGTAAGGATGAAGTTAGATGTCCGTGTCCGAAATGCAAGAACAGACGTATGCATGACGCAGACACGGTTAAAGTGCATTTGTATAGCAAGGGCTTTATACCTGATTACTACGGTTGGTATTCTCATGGTGAAGAGTTACCTCAACCCGCAGAAGAGCTATCTAATCCGTACCGTGAAATGGTTTTCGATGCTCTTGGGAATAACCCGGAACCGTCCACTGTTGAAGAGCCTAGTGGAATGGAGGAGGAGCCTAATCCTCAAGCAAAGGTGTTTCTTGACCTATTAAAGGCTTCTGAGGAACCGTTGTACGACGGGAGCTCCATGTCTGTGTTGGAAATGGCATCTAGAATCGTATCTTTGAAGTGTGAGTACAATTTGCCACATAGGTGTGTTGATGCTTTTGCTTCATTAATGAAAGAAGCAATACCTAGCAACAACAACATGAGTAACACATTTTACGATACGAAGAAGATCTTGGAGGGATTAGAGCTTCCCCACGAGAAGATTCATGCTTGCGCCAAAGGTTGTATGCTGTTTTGGAGAACTGATGCACACTTGGACAGATGTAGAGTGTGCGATAGCGACAGATACAAGAGGACTTCTAAGGGGTCTTTAGTTCCAATGAAAGTTTTGATTTATTTCCCAATCACACCGAGATTGCAGAGGTTGTATGCAACAAAGAACGTTGCTGAAGAAATGACATGGCATGCCAAAAATCCAAGAGTCGAAGACAAAATGGCTCACCCTAGTGACAAGTGAAGCTTGGAAGCATTTGGATAGATCATTTGGCGAATTTGCATCTGAGCCTAGGAATGTTCGGCTCGGTTTGTGTACCGATGGGTTTGGTCCACATGGAAAGTTTGGGGGTCAATATTCATGTTGGCCGGTCATCTTAACCCCGTACAACTTGCCACCATCGATGTGCATGAAAAAACCCTTCATGTTCCTTTCGTTGCTCGTTCCTGGTCCTAAAAATCCGAAGGGAAACTTGGATGTGTACATGCAACCCTTAATCGAGGAATTGAAGCAATTATGGGATGTTGGAGCAACTACTTATGACATTTCTAGGAAACAAAATTTCAATATGCGTGCCGCCATTCTTTGGACAATAAATGATTTTCCCGCTTACGGTATGCTATCTGGGCTGGTCTACCGGGGAAAAAGGCTTGTCCTTATTGTATGGATAAATCCAAAGCTTTTTGGCTCGAGCATGGGGGTAAAGTTTCTTGGTTTGATTGTCACCGTCAATTTCTTCCCCGAAGATCATCCTTTTCGTAAAAACAAAGTAGCTTTTTGCGAAATAAGGTTGAAAAAGGGTCTCCACCACACATCATGTCTGGGGAAGAGTTGTGGTCATGTGTTAAAGACTTGCCAAAGGCTACAGATGGACCAGATGCACTTAACGCTTTGAAAAAGTTGAAAAATGGGTGGTTCAAACAAAGCTGTCTTTGGGAGCTCCCATACTGGAAAGATCTGCATCTTCGTCACAACCTTGATGTCATGCACATTGAGAAAAACTTCTTCGACCAACTCATTCACACAGTTATGGATGTGAAAAAACAGACAGCAGACACCGTTGCATCTAGAAAAGACATTGCTAAATTGTGCAAAAGGCCTCAACTTCATGTCACCAAGGATGCGAACGGAAAAGAAACTCCACCAAAAGCACCTTTCGCACTGGACAAGTCCCAAAGGAAAGTATTATGCAACTGGGTCAGAGATTTGAAATTTCCCGATGGCTATGCTTCCGACTTAACAAGATGTGTAGACATGCAGTCCGGTAAGCTGCACAGTATGAAAAGCCATGACTGTCATGTCTTCATGGAAAGATTATTGCCGATTGCATTAAAGGAGTTGCTTCCGGTTCATGTGTGGAAAGTTGTCACTGAGATTAGCCTTTTTTTCCGTGATTTGTGTTGCTCCACCATCACAGTAAGTGACATGGAAAGGTTGGAAAATGACATAGCCGAGATCCTTTGTAAACTCGAAAAGATTTTCCCACCATCATTCTTCAATTCCATGGAACACTTACCAGTTCACCTTCCACGCGAAGCTAGGCTATGTGGTCCCGTGCAATACCGTTGGATGTATCCCTTTGAAAGGTACCTTATCCTTCATTTTCATATATCGTTTTTTATTGTTGTTCGCAATTGTGTAACTCTTTTTTATAACCACCTCCTTAGGTTCCTCAATCATTTGAAACGCAAAATTGGTAACAAGGCTCGTGTGGAGGGTTCTATTTGTAATGCGTACTTGTGTGAAGAGATTGCAAACTTCTGTTCAAACTACTTTCAGCAAGGAGTGGATACTAAGACACGAGATTCAGGCCGTAATGTAAATGATGAACTTGATAGGATGCTCGACGAAACTGTCCCAGAGCTATTCAGGGTTAATTGTGGTCGGCCGTCTAATGCAGGAGGAACACGATTTTTAACTGAAGTGGAACTACAACGTGCACACCTATATGTGTTAGCAAATACAGGCATCTTACAAGAATTTGAGAAGTAAAACACTTGTTATTAATCATATTATTTATAAATTTAACTTTCATTTTAAATTTAGACATTAACAATTGTTATGTTTGTAAGGGATTTCGAGGACCACATTCTTCAAATTCGACCTTCTCTACGTAGGGAAGATGTGTGGGTGCAACATGAAGCAGAATACCTTGATTGGTTTAGATTGAAAGTGAGTTTGTGTGACTATAGGTTATTCAATAGGTTATTCAAGAAATGTTAATGTATTAACAATATGAATGAATTTCAATAGGTTATTCAAGACAAACCCAATGATGATGTACTGTTTGCTTTGGCAATGGGTCCTTCAACATTAGTTCGCACTTGGAGTAGATACTATGTTAATGGATACAATTTCCAAACAAAAGCATCAAGCAACCACAAATCCACCATGAATTATGGAGTGTGTGTGTCTAATGACGGTGGGAGTGATTTCTTTGTGATTCTAGATGATGTTATAGAATTGAAGTTTACCGGTGCTCGTAGTCAATATAGCACTGTTTTGTTCAAGTGTGATTGGATGGACAATGTGAGGGGAATGAACATCGATCAATACAAGCTAGTTGAAGTCAACCACACCAAGAAATACCCCAAGTTTGATCCCTTTGTGCTATCATACCAAGTTAGCCAAGTATATTTCGCACCGTACCCAAGCTTGAAAAGAGATCGTGCTCAATGGTGGGCTGTGTTTAGGACAAAGGCAAGGTCTGTGATTGATGCTCCGGTTGACTTCGACTTCCTTCAGGAGACAAGTGTTGGGACTCCAACGCTTTGTGATCCAAATGATATTCCCGATTATGAAGGTGGTAATGATGTCGAGTGTGTTGAAGGAGATGACGAAGAAATTTTGTTTGAAGCCCCATCAGGTGATGATGAAGAAGAGTCTAGTTTCGAGTCCGGAGAAAGCGAGGATGATGACGATGACGATGATGGTTTTTGGGATGACGATAGTGATGATGAACTAAGCGAGGATGGGAATTCACTTTGATTTGTTTGAGTATATCATAGCTTGTATTAAGGACAACATTTCAATAAAAATATAGGACTTTTGTAATGAAATGTTGAAGATTACTTGTTATGACATTTCCATCCGTAGTTTTTCTTCTTGTTGTTGAGTAACATGATCCATTCTGCACCTGTGGTTTTTCTTAGTGTTTTTCTAATATTTAATTAGTACTTGCTTTCTCCCCACTTCCCTTTTCGCATTAATATTTATGTTTCCTCTGCCTTGCTTTCTTAGTGAGGGTTCGTTGTTTGTAATATATTACATTTTATTGTGTTTTTTTTAATCTTGCGCGTTTCTACTTTCTTGCATTTTAGGTAATCATGTCTAATCCTAAGGGCCGCGGAGGTCGAGGTGGCTTAGGTGGAAGCGAAGGTCGTGGGACTTTGACTCCGAGGGAGCTTTTTCAGTCACCGAGATGTACAAGGAAGCGTAACCCTATGTCGAGACACAGGGGGAGATGATTCACGGAGCACGTGACATTGGTGACCACGTACGGAGACTCCGATGACTCATACGGAGGAAGGTGAAGGTTCGAACCGTGCACCAAGAAAGGTTTTAAGCCCTACTTGGATTGTGGTAAGTTCGTAAGCCTTCATTTCATGATATTTGTATGCAATGATATTCACAATTCACGTGTTTGTTTGGTTTTCAATTCAGGTTTGATGATAACAAGGTTAGTGGGTCCATCACCGACATTTTCCAGGGCCATTTTCGACAACCATGGTTCAATTACAAGTGAGGTCGATGATGCAACAAAGACTCATTGGTGGAACATTTTCACAGTATGTATGAATCGAATTATGAAAAATGAAATTGATTATATTACTTTATTAATATCTTTGTTTAATGTTTGACTAAAGGGTATTTACGAATGGCCTCCTGAGTTAGAAGGCCTAGTGAGGAAGGATTACAAGAAAAAAGCTTCATCTCGTCTGCGAGACTTGCGATACTGGGTGGTTAAGAAAGCCAAAGAAAGGCCAAAATGGTTGGGGGAGACGATATACGAAGACATGAAGAAGAGAAGTGAAGACCCAACATTTCGGGAAAAATCTGAACAGGCGAAGAAGAACCGAAGAGGTGGCTCCCTGTCTAATCCAATTGAGCCGTCACACTTTCAGGGTTCTATTTAGGCGGCACAGCATGCTAGGAAGATGGTAAATATGTTTCATATCTACTACATAGTGTAATTTACATGAATATGTTCCATAAAGCCTTTGTTAATTCAACAATGTCTACAGGCAAAGAGTAGAGGAGGAGTACTCCCTACTGCTCCCGAGTTGTTCTTGAAGACTCATTTCAAGACTGTTCCGGGAAAAGGAGAAATTCCAGCAAACAAGAAATCAAAGCAAATCTCGGTACATACTTCTAAACATATATGTAGTTAGTTTAATGTATTTATGAGTTGTTTTGATTGAAAATACACAAATTAGGAAAGTTAGAACCAAATGTAGGCTAATATAGGCCTTTTCACTTGAAATTGAATGAAAACGAGTACTTTGATGCTAGTTTAAGTTATAACCACCTCAAACATCATATATGTAGTTAGTTTAATGTATTTATAAGTTGTTTTGATTGAAAATACACAAAGTAGGAAAGTTAGAACCAAATGTAGGCTAATATAGGCCATTTTAGGCCTTTTCACTTGAAATTGAATGAATACGAGTACTTTGATGCTAGTTTAAGTTATAACCACCTCAAACATCATATATGTAGTTAGTTTAATGTATTTATAAGTTGTTTTGATTGAAAATACACAAAGTAGGAAAGTTAGAACCAAATGTAGGCTAATATAGGCCATTTTAGGCCTTTTTACTTGGAAATGTTTGCATACGAGTACTTTGATGCTAGTTTAAGTTATAACCACCTCAAACATCATATATGTAGTTAGTTTAATGTATTTATGAGTTGTTTTGATTGAAAATACACAAAGTAGGAAAGTTAGAACCAAATGTAGGCTAATATAGGCCATTTTAGGCCTTTTCACTTGAAATTGTTTGAATACGAGTACTTTGATGCTAGTTTAAGTTATAACCACCTCAAACATCATATATGTAGTTAGTTTAATGTATTTATGAGTTGTTTTGATTGAAAATACACAAAGTAGGAAAGTTAGAACCAAATGTAGGCTAATATAGGCCATTTTAGGCCTTTTTACTTGGAAATGTTTGCATACGAGTACTTTGATGCTAGTTTAAGTTATAACCACCTCAAACATCATATATGTAGTTAGTTTAATGTATTTATGAGTTGTTTTGATTGAAAATACACAAAGTAGGAAAGTTAGAACCAAATGTAGGCTAATATAGGCCATTTTAGGCCTTTTCACTTGAAATTGTTTGAATACGAGTACTTTGATGCTAGTTTAAGTTATAACCACCTCAAACATCATATATGTAGTTAGTTTAATGTATTTATGAGTTGTTTTGATTGAAAATACACAAAGTAGGAAAGTTAGAACCAAATGTAGGCTAATATAGGCCATTTTAGGCCTTTTTACTTGGAAATGTTTGCATACGAGTACTTTGATGCTAGTTTAAGTTATAACCACCTCAAACATCATATATGTAGTTAGTTTAATGTATTTATAAGTTGTTTTGATTGAAAATACACAAAGTAGGAAAGTTAGAACCAAATGTAGGCTAATATAGGCCATTTTAGGCCTTTTCACTTGAAATTGAATGAATACGAGTACTTTGATGCTAGTTTAAGTTATAACCACCTCAAACATCATATATGTAGTTAGTTTAATGTATTTATGAGTTGTTTTGATTGAAAATACACAAAGTAGGAAAGTTAGAACCAAATGTAGGCTAATATAGGCCATTTTAGGCCTTTTTACTTGGAAATGTTTGAATACGAGTACTTTGATGCTAGTTTAAGTTATAACCACCTCAAACATCATATATGTAGTTAGTTTAATGTATTTATGAGTTGTTTTGATTGAAAATACACAAAGTAGGAAAGTTAGAACCAAATGTAGGCTAATATAGGCCATTTTAGGCCTTTTCACTTGAAATTGTTTGAATACGAGTACTTTGATGCTAGTTTAAGTTATAACCACCTCAAACATCATATATGTAGTTAGTTTAATGTATTTATGAGTTGTTTTGATTGAAAATACACAAAGTAGGAAAGTTAGAACCAAATGTAGGCTAATATAGGCCATTTTAGGCCTTTTTACTTGAAATTGTTTGAATACGAGTACTTTGATGCTAGTTTAAGTTATAACCACCTCAAACATCATATATGTAGTTAGTTTAATGTATTTATGAGTTGTTTTGATTGAAAATACACAAAGTAGGAAAGTTAGAACCAAATGTAGGCTAATATAGGCCATTTTAGGCCTTTTCACTTGAAATTGTTTGAATACGAGTACTTTGATGCTAGTTTAAGTTATAACCACCTCAAACATCATATATGTAGTTAGTTTAATGTATTTATGAGTTGTTTTGATTGAAAATACACAAAGTAGGAAAGTTAGAACCAAATGTAGGCTAATATAGGCCATTTTAGGCCTTTTTACTTGGAAATGTTTGAAAACGAGTACTTTGATGCTAGTTTAAGTTATAACCACCTCAAACATCATATATGTAGTTAGTTTAATGTATTTATAAGTTGTTTTGATTGAAAATACACAAAGTAGGAAAGTTAGAACCAAATGTAGGCTAATATAGGCCATTTTAGGCCTTTTCACTTGAAATTGAATGAATACGAGTACTTTGATGCTAGTTTAAGTTATAACCACCTCAAACATCATATATGTAGTTAGTTTAATGTATTTATAAGTTGTTTTGATTGAAAATACACAAAGTAGGAAAGTTAGAACCAAATGTAGGCTAATATAGGCCATTTTAGGCCTTTTCACTTGAAATTGAATGAATACGAGTACTTTGATGCTAGTTTAAGTTATAACCACCTCAAACATCATATATGTAGTTAGTTTAATGTATTTATAAGTTGTTTTGATTGAAAATACACAAAGTAGGAAAGTTAGAACCAAATGTAGGCTAATATAGGCCATTTTAGGCCTTTTTACTTGGAAATGTTTGCATACGAGTACTTTGATGCTAGTTTAAGTTATAACCACCTCAAACATCATATATGTAGTTAGTTTAATGTATTTATAAGTTGTTTTGATTGAAAATACACAAAGTAGGAAAGTTAGAAGCAAATGTAGGCTAATATAGGCCATTTTAGGCCTTTTCACTTGAAATTGAATGAATACGAGTACTTTGATGCTAGTTTAAGTTATAACCACCTCAAACATCATATATGTAGTTAGTTTAATGTATTTATAAGTTGTTTTGATTGAAAATACACAAAGTAGGAAAGTTAGAACCAAATATACGCCATTTTGCCACTTTATATTATTTGTATATGAGTATATTTAACCAAATGCAGGAGACATACAATAAGAAGCTGGATCATTGTACGACTCAGGGGTCACAGCCGAACCCTGATCTGTTGTATTGGGAGACAGTTGGGGGGAGGAACAGAGGAAAAGTTCAGGGGTTGGGTCAGGGAGATCATTTGTACTACAAGTCTCCATCAGGCCGAGGAGATGGTGGCTCTTCACAACCATATGAGCCGTCCATTTTTTCTCAGATTGAGGCGCAAGTGGAGGCAAAGGTCGCTGCACGGATGGGAGAGGTGGAGGCAATGGTCGCAGCACGGGTGGAAGAGTCACGTCGGGCCCTCATAGAGGAAATGATGAGGAACATGTCTAGTTTCGGCCACATGTTCTCAGGTTGCAACCCAGGCCCCACTCCACAACGCAGCCGGAAGATGACCCGGGGGTTTGGTGGTGGCGGTAGTGCTACGAGCCACCCTTGACAGTGTAGTTTTTTTGGTTTTGGCAACTAGGTAACTAACTTATAGTTGGATATAGTTAGTCTAACTATTTTCTTGTAGTGTAAATACTTATCGGCATCTCGCTTCGTTTCTTGATGTGTCGGGTTATTTTTTTTTCAGCCCGACATCTACTTTATTTCCCGACATCGGGATCTATTTTGTGTACATAAATGTAATTTATTTCATGTAATTATACAAGTATCTATGTAAATTTTAATATATATCAAAATTGCATATTTTTGTAATTGAAAAAATTGAATGCGATGGAGAAACAGCTTTAGCGTGGTATATTTAGATGCAAATTGTGCGGTACAGAGTTTAATTATTATTAAGAACAATTGAATTTTAAATAATATTATTTTTGTAACAACAGCGACGGTTAAACATTAAATCAACGACGGCTAAGCAGTCGCTGTAAGGTTCTATATGCACCCATGGACACGAAATCAACGACTGCTTTAACAACTTTGCGACGGTTTTTAACAGACGTTATTTTATTGAAATCAGCGACGGTTCATAGCCATCGGTAAATCAACGACCGTTTTAAACAGTCGGTGAATCAACGACGGTTCACAACCGTCGTTGATTTACCGATGGCTATGAACCGTCGCTAACTTGTCATCAATGACGGCTACAGTGAACCGTCGCTGACTGTCATGAAACCGTCGTTATATGTATCACCGACGGCTTGGCGGTCGTTGATTCTAGTATCAGCGACCACCTTTTTACCGACGGCCAATTAACGACGGTTGGCCGTCGTTGATTTATCAACGACGGCTTTTATTGCTATCACCGACGGCTTTTAGCCGTCGTTGATTTCCAATTCTCTTGTAGTGATGTTTGGTAATTCCCTTAAATCATATAATTAGGGTTAATTTGGGCTTTTTTGTACAAGATAGTACAGTGGGGGGCCCAAAACTCAAGTCATTGTGATTTGGTGAGATATTGGGGCTAATCGACCCAGTGGCATGATTTTCCAATCCCCATAGGATTGCTTTTATGAGAAATGGGAATAGACTGTGATTGAATAGGTTTGGTAATACCCAAAACATGTTTGGTAATACCTAAAAGCATATGATCTAGGGTTACTTTGGACGTTTTAGTACAAGGAGGGACAAAAGGGGCCAAAACTGAAGTTAATGGGGTTTGTTTAGTTATTGGACCTAATGGTTCCAGTGGCATGATTGTCCAATCCCCATACGATTGCTTTGATGAGTAATGGGAATGAATTGTGATTAGAAAGGTTTGGTAATACCCAAAACATATTTGGTAATGACCTAAAAGCATATGATCTAGGGTTCATTTGGGCTTTTTTGTACAATGATGGACAATGGGGGCCCAAAACTGAAGTTAATGGGGGTTTGGTGAGGTATTGGGCCTAATGGACCTAGTGACATGATTCTCTAATCCCGTAGGATTGCTTTGATAAGTAATGGGAATGGATTGTGATTAGATAGGTTTAGTAATACCCAAATGATGTTTGGTAATTACCTAAAAGCATCTGATCTAGGGTTAATTTGGGATTTTTGTACAAACAGGGACAATGAGAGCCCAAAATTAAAGTCAATGGGGTTTGGTGAGGTATGTTGCCTAATGGACCTAGTGGCATGATTGTCCAATCCTCATATGATTGTTTTGATGAGTAATAGGAAAGGATTGTGATTGTGATAACATTATCAACTTATTAGGTTTGGTCATAGCCAAAACATGTTTGGTAATTTTCTAAAAGCATATAATTTAGGGTTAATTTGAGTTTTTCTGTACAAGGAGTGACAATGGGGTCCAAAACTGAAGTCAATTGGGTTTGGTAAGGTATTGAGCCTAATGGACCTAATGGCATGATTGTCCAATCCACCTGGGTATGCTTTGATGAGTAATGAGAATGAATTGTGATTAAGAGAGCATCATCGATTTTGTAGGTTTGGTGATGACCAAAACATGTTTGGTAATTATCTAAAACCGTATGATATGGGGTTAATTTAGGCTTTTTTGTACAAGGGGAGACAAGGGGCTCAAAACTAAAGTCAATGGGATTTGGTGAGGTATTGGGCCTAATGGACCTAGTGACATGATTGTCGCATCCCCATAGGATTGCTTTGATGAGTAATGGGAATGAAATGTGATTGGATAGGTTTGTTAATATCCAAAACATGTTTGGTAATTACCTAAAAGCATAGGATCTAGGGTTAATTTGAGCTTTTTACTACAATGGGGGATAATGAGGGCCAAAACTGAAGTCAATGGGGTTTGGTGAGTTATTGGGCCTAATTAAGCCAGTTGCATCATTGTCCAATCCCCAGAGAATTGCTTTGATTAGTAATGATAAATGATTGTCATTGGAATAACATCATCCACTAAGTAGTTTGATAATCTTCAGAACATGTTTTGTAATTACCTGAAATCATATGATTGGGTTTAATTTGGGCTTCTTTGTCCAAGATAAGACATTGGGGGCCCAAAACTCAAGTCATTGGGATTTGGTGAGATATTGGGGCTAATGGACCCAGTGGCATGGTTGTCCAATCCCCATAGGATTGCTTTGATGAGTAATGGGAATGTATTGTGATTGAATAGGTTTGGGAATACGCAAAACATATTTGGTAATACCTAAAAGCATACGATCTAGGGTTACTTTGGGCTTTTTAGTAAAACGAGGGACAAAAGGGGCCAAAACTGAAGTTAATGGGGTTTGGTGAGTTATTGGACCTAATGGTTCCAATGGCATGATTGTCCAATCCCCATAGGATTGCTTTAATGAGTAATGCGAAAGGATTGTGATTGGAAAGGCTTGATAATACCCAAAACATGTTTGGTAATGACCTAAAAGCATATGATCTAGGGTTAATTTGGGCTTTTTAGTACAATGATGGACGATGGGGGCCCAAAACTGAAGTCAATGGGGGTTTGGTGAGGTATTGGGCCTAATGGACCTAATGGACCTAATGGATAATTGTCCAATCCGATAGGATTGCTTTGATAAGTAATGAGAATGGATTGTGATTAGATAGGTTTAGTAATACCCAAATCATGTTTGGTAATTACCTAAAAGCATATGATCTAGGGTTAATTTGGGCTTTTAGTACAAGGAGGGACAATGGGAGCCCAAAATTGAAGTCAATGGGGTTTGGTGAGGTATGGTGCCTAATGGACCCAGTGGCATGATTGTCCAATCCCCATATGATTGCTTTGATGAGTAATTGGAATGGATTGTGATTGTGAAAACATTCTCCACTTATTAAGTTTGGTCATAGCCAAAGCATGTTTGGTAATTCTATAAAAGCATATAATCTAGGGTGAATTTGGGTTTTTCTGTACAAGGAGGGACAATGGGGGCCAAAACTGAAGTCAATGGGGTTTGGTAAGGTATTGGGCCTAATGGACCTAATGACATGATTGTCCAATCCACATGGGTATGCTTTGATGAGTAATGGGAATGAATTGTGATTGGGAGAGCATCCTCCATTTAGTAGGTTTGGTCATGGGCAAAACATGTTTGGTAATTACCTAAAACCATATGATATGGGGTTAATTTGTGCTTTTTAGTACAAGGAGGGACAAGGGGCCCAAAACTAAATTAAATGGGGTTTGGTGAGGTATTGGGTCTAATGGACCTAGTGACATGATTGTCGCATCCCTATAGGATTGCTTTGATGAGTAATGGGAATGAATTGTGATTGGATAGGTTTGGTAATATCCAAAACATGTTTGGTAATTTGGGCTTTTTACTACAATGAGGGATAACGAGGGCCAAAACTTAAGTCAAAGGGGTTTGGTTAGGTATTGGGCCTAATTAGCCCAGTTGCATCATTGTCCAATCCCCATAGGATTGCTTTGATGAGTAATGATAAATGATTGTCATTGAAAGAACATCATCCACTAAGTAGTTTGGTAATCTTTAGAACATGTTTAATAATTACCTTAAATCATATGATTGTGGTTAATTTGGACTTCTTTGTACAAGGTAGTACAGTGGGGGCCCAAAACTCAAGTCATTGGGATTTGGTGAGGTATTGGGGCTAATGGACCCAGTGGCATGATTGTCCAATCCCCGTAGGATTGGTTTGATGAGTAGTGGAATGGGATTGTGATTGGTTAGGTTTGAAAATATCCAAAACATGTTTGTAAATACCTAAAAGAATATGATCTAGGGTTACTTTGGACTTTTTAGTACAAGGAGGGACAAAGGGGGCCAAAACTGAAGTTAAGGGGGTTTGGTGAGTTATTAGACCTAATGGTTCCAATGGCATGATTGTCCAATCACCATAGGATTGCTTTGATGAGTAATGGGAATGAATTGTGAATGAAAAGGTTTGGTAATACCCAAAACATGTTTGGTAATGACCTAAAAGCATATGATCTAGGGTTAATTGGGCTTTTTAGAACAATGAAGGACAATGGGGGCTCAAAACTGAAGTCAATGGAATTTGGTGAGGTATTGGGCCTAATGAACCTAGTGGCATGATTGTCCATTCCCCATATGATTGTTTTGATGAGTAATAGGAATGGATTGTGATTGTGAAAACAGTCTGCACTTATTAAGTTTGGTCATAGCCAAAGCATGTTTGGTAATTCTATAAAAGCATATAATCTAGGGTGAATTTGGGTTTTTCTATACAAGGAGGGACAATGGGGCCAAAACTGAAGTCAATGGGGTTTGGTAAGGTATTGGGCCTAATGGACCTAATGACATGATTGTCCAATCCACATGGGTATGCTTTGATGAGTAATGGGAATGAATTGTGATTGGGAGAGCATCCTCCATTTAGTAGGTTTGGTCATGGCCAAAACATGTTTGGTAATTACCTAAAACCATATGATATGGGGTTAATTTGTGCTTTTTAGTACAAGGAGGGACAAGGGGCCCAAAACTAAATTAAATGGGGTTTGGTGAGGTATTGAGTCTAATGGATCTAGTGACATGATTGTCGCATCCCTATAGGATTGCTTTGATGAGTAATGGGAATGAATTGTGATTGGATAGGTTTGGTAATATCCAAAACATGTTTGGTAATTTGGGCTTTTTACTACAATGAGGGATAACGAGGGCCAAAACTTAAGTCAAAGGGGTTTGGTTAGGTATTGGGCCTAATTAGCCCAGTTGCATCATTGTCCAATCCCCATAGGATTGCTTTGATGAGTAATGATAAATGATTGTCATTGAAAGAACATCATCCACTAAGTAGTTTGGTAATCTTTAGAACATGTTTAATAATTACCTTAAATCATATGATTGTGGTTAATTTGGACTTCTTTGTACAAGGTAGTACAGTGGGGGCCCAAAACTCAAGTCAATGGGATTTGGTGAGGTATTGGGGCTAATGGACCTAGTGGCATGATTGTCCAATCCCCATAGGATAGGATTGGTTTGATGAGTAATGGAATGGGATTGTGATTGGTTAGGTTTGGTAATATCCAAAACATGTTTGTAAATACCTAAAAGAATATGATCTAGGGTTATTTTGGACTTTTTAGTACAAGGAGGGACAAAGGGGGCCAAAACTGAAGTTAAGGGGGTTTGGTGAGTTATTAGACCTAATGGTTCCAATGGCATGATTGTCCAATCACCATAGGATTGCTTTGATAAGTAATGGGAATGAATTGTGAATGGAAAGGTTTGGTAATACCCAAAACATGTTTGGTAATGACCTAAAAGCATATGATCTAGGGTTAATTGGGCTTTTTAGAACAATGAAGGACAATGGGGGCTCAAAACTGAAGTCATTGGAATTTGGTGAGGTATTGGGCCTAATGGACCCAGTGGCATGATTGTCCAATCCCCATATGATTGTAATAGGAATGGATTGTGATTGAGAGAACATTCTCCGCTTAGTAGGTTTGGACATGGCCAAAACCTGTTTGGTCATTACCTAAAAGCATATGATATGGGGTGAATTTGGGTTTTTCTGTACAAGGAGGGACAATGGGGGCCCAAAACAGAAGTCAATGGTGTTTGGTAAGGTATTGGGCCTAATGGACCTAATGACATGATTGTCCAATCCACATGGGTATGCTTTGATGAGTAATGGGAATGAATTGTGATTGGATAGGTTTGGTAATACCCTAAACATGTTTTTTAATTACCTAAAAACATATGATCTAGGGTTAATGTGGGCTTTTTAGTACAAGAAGAGACAATGGGGGCTCAAAACTCAAGTCAATGGGATTCGGTGAGGTATTGTGCCTAATGAACCCTGTTGCATGATTGTCCAATGTCCATAGGATTGCTTTAATGAGTAATGATAAATGATTGTCATTGGGAGAACATCATCCACTTAGTACTTTGGTAATCTTCAGACGATGTTTGGTAATTACCTTAAAGCATATGTTTGAGGTTAATTTGGGTTTCTTTGTAAAAGGAGGTACAGTGGGGGCCAAAACTCAAGTAAAAGGGGTTTGGTGATGTATTAGGCCTAATATAACAGTGGCATGATTGTCCAATCCCCATAGGATTAATTTGTTGAGTAATGAGAATGAATTGTGATTAGATATGTTTGGTAATACCCAAAGAATATTTGGCAATTACCCAAAACCATATGATCTGGGTTTTTTAGGGCTTTTTCGTACAAGAAGGGACAATGGGGGCCCAAAACTCAAGTCAATGGGGTTTAATGAGCTATTAGGCCTAATGGACCTAGCAAAATGATTGTCCAATCCCCATAGGATGACTTTTATGAGTAATGGGAATGGATCGTGATTGAATAGGTTTGGTAGTACCCACAACATGTTTGGTAATTGCCTAAAAACATATGATCTACGGTTGATTTGGGCTTTTTAGTACAAGGAGGGACAATGGGGGCCCAAAACTCAAGTCAATGGGGTTTGGTGAGGTATTGGGCCTAATGAACCTAGTGGTATGATTGTCCAATCCCCATAGGATTGCTTTGATGAGTAATGATAAATGATTGTCATTGAAAGAACATCATCCACTAAGTAGTTTGGTAATCTTTAGAACATGTTTAATAATTACCTTAAATCATAAGATTGTGGTTAATTTGGACTTCTTTGTACAAGGTAGTATAGTGGGGGCCCAAAACTCAAGTCAATAGGGTTTGGTGAGGTATTGGGCAATATCCAAAACATGTTTGGTAATTACCTAAAAGCATATGATCTAGGATTAATTTGGGCTTTTTAGTACAATGAGGGATAATGAGTGCCAAAACTGAAGTCACGGAGGTTTGGTGAGGGCCTAATGGACCCAGTGGCATGATTGTCCAATCCCCAAAAGATTGCTTTGATGAATAATGGGAATGGATTGTGATTGGAAAGGTTTGGTAATACCCAAAACATGTTTGGTAATGACCTAAAAGCATATGATCTAGGGTTAATTAGGGTTTCTTTGTACAAGGAGGTACAGTGGGGGCCCAAAACTCAAGTAAGGGGTTTAGTGATGTATTAGGCCTAATGTACCAGTGGCATGATTGTCCAATCCACATAGGATTTATTGGATGAGTAATGAGAATGGATTGTGATTGGATATGTTTGGTAATACCCAAAGAATGTTTGGTAATTATCTAAAACCATATGATCTGGAGTTAATTTGGGCTTTTTAGTACAAGAAGAGACGATGGGGGCCCAAAACTCAAGTCAGCGGGGTTTGGTGAAATATTGGGCCTAATGGTCTTAGTAACATAATTGTCCAATCCACATAGGATTGCTTTCATGAGTAATGAGAATGGATTGTGATTGGATAGGTTTGGTAATACCCACAACATGTTTGGTAATTACCCACAAGCATATGATCTAGGGTTGATTTGAGGTTTTTAGTTCAAGGAGGGACAATAAGGGCCCAAAACTCAAGTCAATGGGGTTTGGTGTGGTATTGGACCTAATGAACCCAGTGGCATGATTTTCCAATCCCCATAGGATTGCTTTGATCAGTAATGATAAATGATTGTCATTGGGAGAACATCATCCACTTACTAGTTTGGTAATCTTCAGAACATATTTGGTAATTACCTTAATTCATATGATTGTGGTTAATTTGGGGTTCTTTGTACAAGATTGTACAGTGGGGCCCCAAAGCTCAAGTCAATGGGATTTGGTGTGGTATTGTGGCTAATGGACCCATTGGCATGATTGTCCAATCCCCATAGGATTGCTTTGATGAGTAATGGAATTGGATTGTGATTGGATAGGTTTGGTAATACCCAAAACATGTTAGGAAATACCCAAAAGCATATGATCTAGGGTTACTTTGGGCTTTTTAGTACAAGGAGGGACAATAGGAGCGCAAAATTGACATTACTACAGAATTCACGATTTGCGTCTGTTCATTTGTGTCGCACGTGAGAGAAACTGACGCAAATGACCTTTGTCCATCGGATCTTACAGGACATCCAATGCAAATAGTCTAACTCTGTCTAAGCAAAATGTATACATGCCTTTTTGTGTCGCACTTAACGCTGCAAACGACGAAAATGAGTACGTTATGTGCGTCGCATCAAGCTCTCGTGTGACGCAAATGCTGCTCCGCAAAATGTCAATCTTGATCTTCGTTGGACCATCTACCCATCCGACGCAGATGCTACGTCCTATGCCCCAAGCTATCTGAGCCATGTGTGTCGCATCAAGCCCACGTGTGACGCAAAGCCCAAGGATCGCCCAGTTAAAAAGAATCACGATTTGCGTCGGACCTCCAGGGTCCATCCGACGCAAATCACTTACAATATATAATCCAACCTTCACAATTTCACTCCTCAACCCTACTGCATGCTCCAGCCGCATCTGATCTCCATCCCTCTCACCAACCTTCTCTCACTCACCAAAACCTAGATCTACCATCTCTCATCTCTAATCTCTCATCCCCAATTTTGAGCAAAACCCATTTCAATTAAGAACTCAAAATTTGACAATCACCCACCAAAAAAACTTGTTTTAATCTGAAAAATCCTTCGCTGCCGTTCTCTGTTCTTCGCTACTTTCGTCTCGGCTCAAAGTCCGACGACCTCCCAAAATCCCCCAAACCAAAAGCTTTTAAACTCGAAAACCAAAATTCTCTAACTCTAAAAATTTGAAATTTCCTGAGATTTTGGGGAATTTCTGGTTGGTGGTTGTGAGGTGGTGTATTATATACTGCTGCTACGTTTGGTGGTTGCGAGGTGGTGTACGCTGCTGCTGCGAATTTGGTGGTTCACGGTGGTGTATGTTGTTGCTGCTAATGGTGGTTGCTAACGATGGCTGCGTGATGGTGTTCTCTCTCCTAGGGTTTCGTTTAATTATGTAATTTATGAATTTTTGCACTCATAATAATCAGGTTTCAGTGATTCACAATTTTTTTTGAATAAAACACAATTGAGGAAAAATGATTATAGTTTGTTGCGATTTCTTCTTGTAATTCTATCTCTACTCCGCATTTAATGGCGGTTTCATATTCTTTTTCCATGTATATTAATACTACAATGCTTACTGGCTCACCAACTTCTTCTTGTAATTAATCTGTAATTTTCTTGTTGAACACCAAACTGGTGAACATGAATTTGGGTCTCAAGAATCAAATTATGAGGTTATTGATTGAAAGAGGTTTAATAGTGGTAAACTGACAGTGACAACATGTACTGATATTTTTTTTATTAAAATATTCACCATTTGCGTCGGACCATGGCCTTCATATGACGCGAATGACACTAAATTTGCATCGGACAATGCCCTTCATCCGACGTACATGAGTGAGGCTGGGATATTAGCTTGGCCATCTGCGACGCACTTTACTCTTCATGCGACGCATATGAGTCTTTTGCTGCTATGACAAAGGAGTCATCTGCGTCGCATGGTAGGCAGGGTCCGACGCAGATCGCTAATCAACTGCGTCGCATCGTTGTCTAACGCAGAGCAGATATCCTGATCTGCGTCGAGGCCTGTGCCGTCAGACCCATGACCGACGCAAATAGGCGCCTCGCATCCGACACAAATCGTCTATTCTGTACTAGTGTGAAGTTAATGGGGTTTGGTGAGGCATTGGGCCTAATGGAACCAGTGGCATGATTATCCAATCCCGATATGATTGCTCTGATGAGTAATAGGAATGGATTGTGATTGGGAGAACATTCTCCACTTAGTAGGTTTGGTCATGGTCAATGGCAATTACCTAAAAGCATATGATAAGGGGTTAATTTGGGCTTTTTAGTAAAAATAGGGACAATGGGGGCCCAAAAAATAAATTCAATGATTTGGTGAGGTATTGGACCTAATGGACCCAGTAGCATGATTGTCCAATCCCGATAGGATTGCTTTGATGAGTAATAGAAATGGATTGTGATTGGGAGAAATTTTCCACTTAGTAGGTTTGGTCATGTCCAAAACCTGTTTTGTAATTAACTAAAACCATATGATATGGGGTTAATTTAGGCTTTTTAGTAAAAGGAAAGACAATGGGGGCCCAAAACTGAAGTTAATGGGGTTTGGTGAGGTATTATGGCTAATGGACCCAGTGGCATGATTGTCCAATCCCCATAGGATTGATTTGATGAGTAATGGGAATTTTTTTTTCTAATTATGGATCATTTCTTTTCTCGATATATGAAATAGCGGATTTCCCTAAATTGATCCTTAGGAAATCTCAAATCATACCATTTGTTCTTACTTCAACAAAGGAAGTGCGGGATTGTGATTGGATAGGTTCGGTAATACCCAAAACATATTTGGTAATTACCTAAAAGCATATGATCTAGGGTTAATTTGGGCTTTTTAGTACAAGGTGGGACAATGAGTGTCCAAAATTGAAGTCTATGGGGTTTGGAGAGGTATTGGACATAATGGGCCCAGTGGCATGATTGTCCATTCCTTATATGATTGCTTTGATATGTAATAGGAATGGATTGTGATTGGTAGAACATTATCCACTTAGTAGGTTAGGTCATGGCCAAAACTTGTTTGACAATTACCTAAAAGCATATGATATGTGGTTAATTTGGGCTTTTTAGTAAAAGGGGGGACAATGGGGGCCAAAATTGAAGTCAATGGGGGTTTGGTTCGGTATTGGGCCTAATGGATCCAGTGGCCTGATTGTCCAAGACCCATAGGATTGCTTTAATAAGTAATGATAAATGATTTCATTGGGAGAACATCATCCACTTAGTAGTTTGGTAATCTTTAGAACATGTTTGGTAATTACCTAAAAGCATATGATCTAGGGTTGATTTGTGAATTTTAGTACAAGGAACGACAATGGGGGCCCAAAACTCAAGTCAATGGGGTTTGGTGAGGTATTGGGCCTAATGAACCCAGTGGCATGATTGTCCCATCCCCCATAGGATTGCTTTGATGAGTAAGGATAAATGATTGTCATTGGGAGAACATCATCCACTTGGCAGTTTGGTAATCTTCAGAACATATTTAGTAATTATCTTAAAGCATATGATTGGAGTTAATTTGGGCTTCTTTGTAGAAGGAGGTACAATGGGGGCCCAAAAGTCAAGTAAACGGGGTTTGGTGAGGTATTAAGTCTAATATACCCAATAACATGATTGTCTAATCCCCATAGGATTGTTTTGATGAGTAATGTGAATGGATTGTGATTGGATAGGTTTGGTAATGCCCAAAGAATATTTGGTAATTTTGTAAAAGCATATGATCTGGGGTTAATTTGGTCTTTTTATGTACAAGGAGGGATAATGGGGGCCCAAAACTCAGGTCAATGGGGTTTGGTAAGGTATTGGGCCTAATGAACCCTGTGGCATTTTTGTCGAATCCACATAGGATTGCTTTGATGAGTAATGAGAATAGATTGTGATTAGAAAGGTTTAGTGATACCCAAATCATGTTTGGTAATTACCTAAAAGCATATGATCTAGGGATAATTTGGGCTTTTTAGAACAAGGAGGGACAATGGGGCCCAAAATTGATGTTTATGGGGTTTGGTGAGGTATTGGGCCTAATGGACCCAGTGGCATGATTGTCCAATCCCCATATGATTGCTTTGATGAGTAATAGGAATAGATTGTGATTGGGAGAACATTATCCACTTAGTAGGTTTGGTCATGGCCAAAACCTGTTTGGCAATTACTATACAGCAAATGATATGTGCTTAATTAGGGCTTTTAAGTAGGAGGGACAATGGGGGCCCAAAAATGAAGTCAATGGGGTTTCATGAGGTACTGGGTCTGATGGATCCATTGGCATGATAGTCCAATCCCCATAGGATTGCTTTGATAAGTAATGATAAATGATTGTCATTAGGAGAACATTATCCACTTAGTAGTTTGGTAATCTTTAGGACATGTTTGGTAATTACCTTAAAGCATATGATTGGGGTTAATTTGGGTTCTTTGTACAAGAAGGTGCAGTGGGGGCCCAAAACTCAAGTAAATGGGGTTTGGTGAGGTGTTGGGCCTAGTGAACCTAGTGGCATGATTGTTCAATCCATAAAGGATTGCTTTGATGAATAATGAGAAATGATTGTCATTGGGAGAACGTCATCCACTTGGTAGTTTGGTAATCTTCAGAACATGTTTGGTAATTACCTTAAAGCATATGATTCGAGTTAATTTGGGCTTCTTTGTACAAAGAGGTACAATAAGGGCCCAAAAGTCAAGTAAATGGGGTTTGGTGAGGTATTAGGCTTAATATACCCAATGACATGATTGTACATTCCCCATAGGATTGTTTTGATGAGTAATAGGAATGGATTGTGATTGGATAGGTTCGGTAATGCTCAAAGAATGTTTGTTAATTATCTAAAAGCATACGATCTGGGGTTAATTTGTTCTTTTTTTGTACAAAGAAGGACAATGGGGCCTCAAAACTCAGATCAATATGGTTTGGCGAGGTATTGGGCCTAATGGACCAGTGGCATGATTGTCGAATCCACATAGGATTGCTTTGATGTGTAATGGAAATGGATTGTGATTAGATAGGTTTAGTAATACCCAAATCATGTTTGGCAATTACCTAAAAGCATATGATCTAGGGTTAATTTGGGCTTTTTAATACAAGGAGGGACAATGGGGGCCCAAAATTGAAGTCTATGGGGGTTTGGTGAGGTATTGGGCATAATGGACCCAGTGGCATGATTGCCCAATCCCCATATAATTGCTTTGATGAGTAATAGGAATGGATTGTAATCGGGAGAACATTATCCACTTTGTAGGTTTGGTCATGGCCAAAACCTGTTTGGCAATTACCATAAAGCATAAGATATGTGGTTAATTTATGCTTGTTATTAAAAGGAGGGACAATGAGGGACCAAAACTGAAGTCAATGGGGTTTGGGGAGGTATTGGGTCTAATGGATCCAGTGACATGATTGTCCAATCCCCGTAGGATTACTTTGATAAGTAATGATAATTGATTATCATTGGGAGAACATCATCCGCTTAGTAGTTTGGAAATCTTTATAACATGTTTGGTAATTACTTAAAAGCATATGATATAGGGTTGATATGGGCTTTTTAGTGCAAGGAGGGACAATGGGGTTTGGTGAGGTATTGGGCCTAATAAACCCAGTGGCATGATTGTCCAATCCCCATTGGATTGCTTTGATGAGTAATGATAAATGATTGCTCAATCCCATAGGATTGCTTTGATTAGTAATGATAAATGATTGTCATTGGGAGAACATCATCCACTTGGTAGTTTGGTAATCTTCATAAGATGTTTGATAATTACCTAAGAGCATATGATTGGGGTTAATTTGGTCTTCTTTGTACTAGGAGGACAGTGGGGGCCAAAACTCAAGTAAATGGGGTTTGGTGAGGTATTGGGCCTAATAATGAACCCAATGGCATGATTGTCCAATCCCCATAGGATTTCTTTGATGAGTAAAGGGATTGGATTGTGATTAGATAGGTTTAGTAATACCCAAATCATGTTTGGTAATTACCTAAAAGCATATGATTTAGGGTTAATTTGGGCTTTTTAGTACAAGGAGGGACAATAGGGGCCCAAAATTGAAGTCTGTGGGGTTTGTGAGATATTGGACCTAATGGACCAGTGACATGATTGTCCAATCCCCATATGATTGCTCTGATGAGTAATAGGAATGGATTGTGATTGGGAGAACATTATCCACTTAGTTGGTTTGGTTATGGCAAAAACCAATTTGGCAATTACCTAAAAACATATGATATTAGTTAATTGGGCTTTTTAGTTAAAGGAGGGATAATGGGGGCCCAAAATTGAAGTCAATGGAGTTTGGTGAGGTATTAGGTCTAATGGATCTAGTGTCATGATTGTACAATCCCCATAAGATTACTTTGATAAGTAATAATAAATGATCGTCATTTGGAGAAACATCATCCACTTAGTAGTTTGGTAATCTTTAGAACATATTTGGTAATTACCTTGAAGCATATGATTGGAGTTCATTTGGGCTTCTTTGTACAAGGAGGTACAATGGGGGCCCAAAAGTCAAGTAAATGGGGTTTGGTGAGGTAATTAGCCTAATACCCAATGACATGATTGTCCAATCCCCATAGGATTGTTTTGATGAGTAATGGGAATGGATTGTGATTTGATAGGTTTGGTAATGCCCAAAAAATGTTTGGTAATTATCTAAAAGCATATGATCTGGGGTTAATTTGGTCTTTCTATGTACAAGGAGGGACAATGGGGGCCCAAAACTCAGGTCAATGGGGTTTGGTGAGGTATTGGGCCTAATGGACCCAGTGGCATGATTGTCGAATCCACATAGGATTGCTTTGATGAGCAATGGGAATGGATTGTGATTAGATAGGTTTAGTAATAGCCAAATCATGTTTGGTAATTACCTAAAAGCATATGATCTAGTTCAAGGAGGGACAATGGGGGCCCAAAACTTAAGTCAATGGGGTTTGGTGAGGTATTGGGCCTAATGAACCCAATGGCGTAATTGTCCAATCCCCATAGGATTGCTTTGATGAGTAATGATAAATGATTGTCATTGGGAGAACATCATCCACTTGGTACTTTGGTAATCGTTAGAACATGTTTGGTAATTACCTTAAAGCATATGAATGGAGTTAATTTGGGCTTCTTTGTACAAGGCGGAACAATGGGTTCCCAAAAGTCAAGTAAATGGAGTTTGGTGAGGTATTAGGCCAAATATACCCAATGACATGATTGTCCATTCCTCATATGATTGCTTTGATATGTAATAGGAATGGATTGTGATTGGGAGAACATTATCCACTTAGTGGGTTAGGTCATGGCAACAACTTGTTTGGCAATTACCTAAAAGCATATGAGATGTGGTTAATTTGGGCTTTTTAGTAAAAGGGGGGACAATGGGGGCCAATGTTAAAGTCAATGGGGTTTGGTTAGGTATTGGGCCTAATGGATCCAGAGGCCTGATTGTCCAAGACCCATAGGATTGCTTTAATAAGTAATGATAAATGATTTCATTGGAAGAACATCATCCACTTAGTAGTTTGGTAATGTTTAGAACATGTTTGGTAATTACATAAAAGCATATGATCTAGGGTTGATTTGTGAATTTTAGTACAAGGAACGACAATTGGGGCCCAAAACTCAAGTCAATGGGGTTTGGCGAGGTATTGGGCCTAATGAACCCAGTGGCATGATTGTGCAATCCCCCATAGAATTGCTTTGATGAGTAAGGATAAATGATTGTCATTGGGAGAACATCATCTACTTGGCAGTTTGGTAATCTTCAGAACATATTTGGTAATTATCTTAAAGCATGCGATTGGAGTTAATTTGGGCGTCTTTGTTCAAGGAGGTACAATGGGGGCCCAAAAGTCAGGTAAATGGGGTTTGGTGAGGTATTAAGCCTAATATACCCAATAACATGATTGTCCAATCCCCATAGGATTGTTTTGATGAGTAATGTGAATGGATTGTGATTGGATAGGTTTGGTAATGCCCAAATAATGTTTGGTAATTATCTAAAAGCATATGATCTGGGGTTAATTTGGTCTTTTTATGTACAAGGAGGGACAATGGGGGCCCAAAACTCAGGTCAATGGGGTTTGGTGAGGTATTGGGCCTAATGAACCTAGTGGCATTTTTGTCGAATCCACATAGGATTACTTTGATGAGTAATGAGAATAGTTTGTGATTAGATAGGTTTAGTGATACCCAAATCATGTTTGGTAATTACCTAAAAGCATATGATCTAGGGTTAATTTGTGCTTTTTAGAACAAGGAGGGACAATGGGGCCCAAAATGGATGTCTATGGGGTTTGGTGAGGTATTGGGCCTAATGGACCCAGTGGCATGATTGTCCAATCCCCATATGATTGCTTTGATGAGTAATAGGAATGGATTGTGATTGGGAAAACATTATCCACTTAGTAGGTTTGGTCATGGCCAAAACCTGTTTGGCAATTACCATACAGCAAATGATATGTGGTTAATTAAGGCTTTTTAGTAGGAGTGACAATGGGGGCCTAAAACTGAAGTCAATGGGGTTTCGTGAGGTACTGGGTCTGATGGATCCATTGGCATGATTGTCCAATCCCCATAGGATTGCTTTGATAAGTAATGATAAATGATTGTCATTAGGAGAATATCATCCACTTAGTAGTTTGGTAATCTTTAGAACATGTTTGGTACTTACCTTAAAGCATATGATTGGGGTTAATTTGGGCTTCTTTGTACAAGAAGGTGCAGTGGGGGCCCAAAACTCAAGTAAATGGGGTTTGGTGAGGTATTGGGCCTAATGAACCCAGTGGCATGATTGTTCAATCCCTAAAGGATTGCTTTGATGAATAATGATAAATGATTGTCATTGGGAGAACGTCATCCACTTGGTAGTTTGGTAATCTTCAGAACATGTTTGGTAATTACCTTAAAGCATATGATTGGAGTTAATTTGGGCTTCTTTGTACAAGGAGGTACAATAAGGGCCCAAAAGTCAAGTAAATGGGGTTTGGTGAGGTATTAGGCCTAATATACCCAATGACATGATTGTACAACCCCCATAGGATTGTTTTGATGAGTAATCACTACTACAAAAAAGGGCAAATAGAACTGTTGAAATAGGCTCTATAGAACGCCTGAAGACCGATCTCTAGCTAAGCGATCTATAAACAATATAGAACGGGTAACATAGGCGTTTTATAAAGCCAAGCATAGAAAGCGCTTGTTTTTGGAGCGTTCTCTATTCTAGGGACTTGTACACAGTAATTAGGGAGGAAGGAAGAGGAATAGGAAACGCCTATCTTTCAAACCTATTTTATCTAATCCTACTATAGAGAACGGTTATCTAAGATAACAGTTCTCTATTCCTTCTTTATTTTTTTTTTTAAAATAAATTGCATAAATATATAATTCCGGTCACAGTTCCTGTACGCTGTATACATCAGGTTTTGTGCATTACAATAGGCTTCCTGCTGCCTCCATCTACCAATGCTTGACATATGCATCAAAACCAAATATATATTAACACAATAGAAAATGAGTTGATTCATTCACAAAATGTTATATGCAAATACTAAAAAAAAAAAACTCAAGAACTAATCTAATGTCAAATAGAATATTAAAAAAAATATATTGTTGAACTACAATTAATCTACAGCTATAAATCAACATCTTCATCGGCATGCGCTTGATCATATCCAGAAACTTATGAGATCCACCTATCCCTGAGCTCGTCAATCATTTGTTGAGAATATGTGGGAGGAACTCTATCAAAATACTATAAGAAAAATATATAGCAGAAGTTAGTACACAAGAAAATGTAATCAAGTTAGAAGCCTCCTAAAAAACTAGAGAAATTATTCTAGCCTTGGAGAACTAATATAGTTCAATCTTCAGTGGAATCATTTTAGGCTAGGACATTAGGAATATCTAGAATATAAAACAACAAGATTAATTTAATGGCAAGAAGTTTCAACACTAAAACTTTGATGAAACAACAAGATTAATTAGTGGTGAAAAGTTCCAGCACGTTCCAGCACCAGAACATTAGTGGTGAAAGCAGCAATATTTCTTATGTTGCATATACGGGGCTGCTTTCTTGTTCTAATAGACTGAAACTGAAATGTTTCATTTCAGTTATAAGTATGTATTATGTAACCATAATGCAAAAATATATATTTTAAGCTTTTTGATGATCCTTGAAGGTGAGTTTAAGGTGCATCTTGTGGTGTAAATATATACTAGCAAAAACATGAGTTTATGTAATCAAACAAAAGCTATCGATCTATCATTACAAATAAACAATTTGGAATGCCAAAGATGATACGTACTTTGAAAGAGCATATGGAGAATGAAATCTTAAAACATGCATCATAAAATATAAGCAATACCTTATCGGGTATGAACATTAGTCTGGATTCTATTGTTTCGATCATATAGCGGCAAACATAATATCCACAATCCTTGGAGCCTAGAGGTTGACGTGGACACTATTACACAAGAAAGTTCACATATCAAAAAAATAATAATCTTGTTTAACCGAACTACGCATAAGTGTTATGAAACTGTAAATAAGATCAAGTACCTCTATGTTTTTCCACTTAATATAAGGATTCTTCTTCGCTTTAGCAATATCCTTCCTGTGCTCTTGGCTAAATTTTATGATTGCCCTAAGTCACGAGTCGAGTTAAGTAATATTATAATACTTACAATGTGTGAAGTACTACGCATATACTACTCTGCTTGATTTAACACATACTTATTAATTATTTTCTGAGCAAAAGCACGAGGTTCATTTTCTGCTCCAGCTGGATCTAGCCAATGCACCAATCCAACCCATGGATAAATAACAGCTAACATCCAATGCTCACTACACAAAAACAAGATAAAGTGCAATTATCACCAAATAAATAATTTTTCAGTATTGCGAGTGCGTTCGCGCGAAGGGTCAAATAAATTACTTACTTCTCGTTGTAAGGCGCAAAGAATAATTGATTTTTATTTTTGGCATTGTTGCACGCAAAAACTCTAGCCAAATAATCACATCGATCATCTTCGTTTTCAACAGTAGGAGTATGGGGGGATAGAAAATTGGAGTCACAAAATCCATATAGCCCTGAGATACCTTCTGTATGAACCGTCTCACTTAGATACCTTGCAAATCTGAAAAAAAAATAATTATCCCTTTTTGGAGAAGTAATATATAAGTTGAATTGAAGGCGAAAAGAAAACAACACACATACATCATTAAAATCGACATGTGAGATGATCCTATCTCCCTTTGGAAGCACCAATCAAGTATGTCTTCGTAATCAAGGCTAACACATTGTTCATTGTGGAACACTTGAGTAGGAACTATATAAGATTTTGTTTTTCCACTCACTTTCATTGCAATAGCTACATCCTTGAAAACTCGCATCAAACTAGAGGTCAACTTCAATTTATCTCTAGGAGTGATAGTGTACTTTCGAGTAGATGATGATTGTGATGATGCAGATCGTGGAGATGGTGAGGTGGATTCTTTTGTGAATGGGGATGGAGTGGTGGATTCCTTTGTGAATGGGGATGGCGTGGTGGATTCCTTTGTAGCTTGCTTATCAGCCTAGTTATATTAAAACAAGAAAAAAAAAATTGTAAAAAAAAATTATAGAAGAAATGAACTCACAGTTATGATAGATAATTGTACCTTCTTTATCGGAAAAACTAAGTGCGCTGGCCAAAGAACAAAATGATCCTTTCCTTGACAAACAAATAAAATTTCGCCTTCTGGACATGGTAAAGGTGCATTTGGGTTGATTTCTTCTGTAACACATACTCGATAATAACCACTAGGCACAGGTTTGAAATGATGTTTGACCACTTCTGATTCCTTTCCAATGTACACTTCTCCAAAGGCAACCATATGGACCCATTTGTCACTCTCAATAGCCAAGGAGCATAGATTAACACCCTATACAAGTAATTAATCATATTAGAATCTTTGATAAATCATCTCCAAATTTTTCTGAAGTTTTATCACAACCCAGGAAACATAATCAAAAAGTAATATTCTTAAAGTGACGACAAATGATAAAAATTTCTTCCAGTACTGACCAACATCAGCTTAAGGGCTAATTTCTTTGATTTATTTTGGTAGCGCAAAGATATCTTCTAGCTTTGGGACTTCAAGACATTGTGTTGGAGATCCAAACCCATGTCAGAATGAAGCTAGGTAACCTGCAATTTCTATTACATTATATTAGCTAATTATATATATATATATATATATATGGTACAAATTAAATATGCTGAAGTGTGAAGCTTTTTTTTTTATTGACATTATTTTGAGGGATACAGCCTTTATCATGGTTTTCACTGTCAAAGACATTGGGATAAATGAGTTCCTACAAATGATAAGGTTTGGATTAAAAGCCAAGACAATCATGAGAGTAAAACTATACTTGGTAATCACAAAATGATCTGTGTGCAATGTGTAATTTAGCAGTCGAGACATGTCAGCATGTGTTTTTTAGTTGTCCCTGCAGCAATAGGATTTGTCAGGGGATCATGGGATGGATTGGTATTAATATGAGCAGTGATGAGAATGTTTTCACCAGTTGGAAAAAGTGGGGGAGGAAATTCAGTTCAAAAAAAAGACAGAAGGTGTGTTATGCTATACTTGCTGCATTGGTTTATTTCATCTGGAGAACAAGGAATCATGCTGTGTGGAACAATGCAGTCAAACGGCCTGATCTGGTTGTTAAAGAGGTTCAGAGGCATGTTCTGACCAGAGTTCGAAACATTATCAACGAGAAATGGTCTGTGGAAGATAGGAGTTGGTTTAGACAGTTAGAAATTGACAGTATGTAGGATGTTTTTTTGGTTGTTTTCTGTTTTGGCTTTTGTAATTGTGTAAAGCCTTGGTGTGTGTTGTTGGAGGTTCTGTAATGGTTTTTTTGGTATAATAAAAAGCTTACATTTTACCAAAAAAAAAAAAAGAATAGCTGATGTTTTATTGAGTTAAAGGGCCCTCTTCTTCATTTTCCTCTTGGAATCTCATATCCACTTTCATGAGAAGGTTGAATTCTTAGAGGCATTTACCACTTCTTCTGCAGGCCCCTAAATCCCCCCCCAACCCTTTTTTTTGCTTTTTTCTTAGAACTTAATTTTCTATTCTTATGCCTTGAGTTTTATATTCCTCTTTCTACATAACATAGTTTATGAATAGGTTATGAAAGGAGTAAAATCCTATGGAATCTGCAGCACTTGAGAGAAGTAGACTATTGCTAACAGAAGAGTCATTGACCGACTTAATTTTAATTTGGTTTTTACCACATATAAGCTCAGTTTTTCATATCAGTCTCCTAGAAATACAAAGGAATGCCTTCATCATTCAACTTACTAAGGACCTGCAGGCTCAGAATTCAGTTCCTAAGAGATATTACTTGGAACAAGGCCAGCTGAGGTACAAAGGCAGACTTGTAATTCATCACAACTCCACCTTCATCCCTACTTTCCTCAAAGAATATTATGCTTCTCCTAAGGGGGACAATCCACAACATAATATAATGGTGTAATTGCTTATCAAGCTCCAACGACTAAGCACACTCAGGAATATTACATTAATTTATTATAGTTAATATATAGCTCTTTTTCGTTTCAAGATTTGACACATAGAGTTGATATAAAGCCAAGCTAAACATAGAGTTTTTTCAGAGCTTCCTGTAGTTCCCAATACTAGGCTACTCAATTTTGAGTAATGCAAAACTATACTTGGTAATCACAGAAAAAATAGAGTGGCAAACAACAAGAAAGAATCATCTACATGCACTGAAAGAAAAGAAAAGAAAAAGCAACAAAGGAAGAAACTTAGGTCACCTCAGTAAATGGTTCACCACATGGTACATGGCCTGAGAAAAGCTCAGGTTCTTTCTCAGGCTCCTTCTCAGGCCCTGGCCAAGCTACATGATACGGTTCAATTTGATCCTCCGACTCCTGTACTTTATTATGTCTTGAACCAAGTTGGAATTGGGCACCTTGAAGTCCTTGGTCAGCTGTAATATGTAAGTGGGAAGACCGAAAAGCCACACCCCTTGACCCATGGATACCACCAGAACAACCCACATTACCACCTGACTCGCTACCACCATAACCACCCTCTTGGATAGTCCCTAAATGATGACTAACTTGGTTCCCATCGGAAACACCAAACTGTTGCAATTGTTCTAGGCTAAACTGTCCACTAGACACCAAGTAGGAAAGTAATAGATTCTGAGTATTTATCGTATTTTCTAACTTGAATTTTACACCATTGAGTTCGGATTGCAATTGACTAGGTGGTGTTGGTTTGTTGTACCCAAAGTACTCTTTGTTTGTAACACCCGATCCGACGCCCCTAACACAACCACCATGTTCAGGAGTCTTTAATGCTCTTGCTAGGATATCATTTCGCCCTGTGGCATTAATTTCTCCTTGGATTTGTTGACCCTCTAATGCTTTCTGTCATAAATAATGACCAATAATCATAAGCAATCGCATAATTATTTTAACACGATTATGAAAGAAAATTCAGTTATATGATTTAGATATAAATATATTTCTTACTATTGCTTGAGCTCTTTCCAAATCGACAGGATTGTCAAAGGTAATCACACCATCTTCTACTCTAGAATGAGCTCTTATCCAAACTAAATGCCGAGGCACGTCTTTGACTTCAAGTTCTTTGGCCTAGCAGTATTTATAATCATAGTTAGCAAAAATCATATGTACAATTGGTAATGTCATAATGTAATGACCATTCGACTATTGAAACTTACAATCTCTTCTTCATAATACAAGTACCCTTTTCGACCTCCTCGATAGCTTGAAGATTTCTGTTTCGCTCTTTTTCGATTCAACTCACTTAGTTCCTTTCCGTATAATGAACATTAAAGTTAGTATAAATGTTTTGTGAAATAATGTTGTCAAGAAATTATACATTAGTGATATGCATTATTGAAAGATTACCTTGAACTTTGGATCATTAGAAGTATCAATGAATTTGTCCCAATCGGTTTGATCTATCCATGGATACAGTACAGGCGGCGTCCTTATTATCACATCTTTATTCTTTCCCTTGGAGTCATACATAAAATCTTTTCTTAATCTAGCCTTGAAAGCTCTCCACCGAATCGAAGCTCGCCCTAAGACATAGTTTCTACGCTCTTTAGGCACTTCAAATGCCCTCTACATAATTCAATAAAGTGCTAATTACCATTCAATTATAACACATTATCAAATCTCTATACTAACTAAAAATGCAGTAATTTTCAATGATTTGGTAGTTTGTACAGTCAAGTACGTCTCATTGCATGTGGTTATCGGGAAGCTAGCACAGGAAAATAGAGAGGAAAAAAGGGGAATCATTCTCCACGAATCCTTAACATTTCACAACTAAATCTATTAGTCAACGACTTTGTAGCTATTATTTTATTTTTATTATATTTATGATAAGAAGTTAAGAAAAGTCCACTTAGAGCAATAAATTTTGACAAAAAGATATGATCAAGTTTAACTTGGTATCCAATTATATTAATCATCTTGTTGTACTCTTGATTGAATGGTGTCATATCTTTAAATTAAGTGCGAAGCTTGTTTACATGATAATATAACTACTTCAAAAATCATTTCGTTTTACGTACCGTGATAAACTCATAAACTTCATCAAGGACTTCTTTTGGAACTTCATCCCACTCAGAGTAATTAATATTCACTCTTTGACGAACAACTACACCAATGTAAGTGGAAAATATATCTTTGTTAGTCCCCGTAGGCACATTCCTATAATTCCACTCTAAGGGGATTTTAATGCCCTTTTGAATTGCTTTTCCAACTGCTACTAGAACTGTACGACCCCTACGGTTCTCACATTCAGCTGAGGCCTCATCAGATTCAGATGTTGCATCAACTCGAGGAACACTTACTCGCTTGCTCTGTTTCACCATTACCTACAAAAATACAAAATTTATCATATAACATCACTAATAATGTGGAATTGGTTTCAAAAATAACATCTTTCGTGAGTTCATATTTAGGAAGTAAGTACTATAAATATAAACAATGTCGTAGAAAAATAGCAGATATAGTACTTTTAAGTTTAACTTGTCTATAATTAAAATCATATTACAACTCAACTACTAAAACACGTTAAAAAAGATAACACAAAAAAAAAAAAAAAAACTTAAAGTAAGCTTAAACCACGTAAAACCTATTATAAGGGGAATAGTAAAACCGTGCAAGCAAAATAACATTAAACTTCTACTACAAATAGGATATCAAAACTCTAATGTAATGTAGAACTCTCCTAAAATTGCCGAACACCATCTCAAAATTTCAAGAAGGAAGAATCGTGGGTTAAACCGCATCAACTAATCATTATAGTCTGCACACAAAAAAAGTTCTAATTAAGTCAAATAAATATAAGCTTTTGTTGATAACATTAAGGAAAAACTTATTAATTAGTCATGGGAACCTTGTACGCCGGCGCTTAGTAGGTCGCTTTGCATTATTATTTTCCTCCTCCACCCAAATCCCTTCTTCATGGTCATTACGTACATATGCCGAAGTACAATCAACACTATCATCCATATTTTGTGGATCACTTGGGGTACGCGTTTCCTCAAACAAAATATTGTCATCATGGTCATCAATGACATATCGAGGTTTCGTATTATAACAACTGACCTTCTTTTATCACATGGGTCAGTCATATAGAACACTTGTTTAGCTTGACTAGCCAATATATATGGATCTTCTGTATGACCAAGTTTATTAAGATTCATTGAAATATGCCCTAAATCATCACAAATTACATTGTTATTATTGGAAACCCATTTGCAGCCAAAAACAGGCACCGAAAAACCCATATAATGCAACTCACACATCTCTTCAATTACCCTATAGTATTGCATTTTACTATATATAGGATAATTGTCTTTAGCACTAGCAAAATGCATTGCTTCAGCTTCCACAGATACTCCACTATTCTGCATAGTACTTTTACATCTTGGTCGGTTGTATAGAATGTGCAACCATTAATGACATATCCAGAGTAAAATGAGGCAGAGAAATCGGGACCATAGGATAAACTCTTAAGCCGATCGAAACTTTTTTTGATGAATCTTTGAGCTCTTTCATCACCTCATCTTTGAACCAAATGCGAAATGTTCTACTTTGTTCAGTAGCTAATGCTTTCGAGTTAGCCTTTCGATTCTGTGTCTTCAAAAAAACCATGTGACGCTTCACATATGGTGCAACTTCATCTTCATTAAACAGAACATATGTGTGGGCCATATGCCACTTGTGAAGAGGCATGTCAAGTTCTCTACGACCTATAGTTCCCTTGCCATCGAAACGACCACTTTGTCGAGAGTTGTGGGCGGACCAATTGACTTCATATTTCCAAGAATTTCACTATTATATTCCACACTAATTCATAAAGCATTTTCTCTGCGATAGAAGCCTCGGGTCGATAAGCATTTTTAACATATCCCTTATAGGTTTTCATCTGCCTTTCAAAGGCCCATTGAGCTCTCATGTGCACGGGACCGCAAAATCTAATCTCTCTTACCATATGAATCGGTAAATGTATCATGATATCGAAAAAGGCAGGGGAAAATACATCTCCAACTCGGCACAAAACACTAATGATTTCAGTCGTAAAGAATCCAAATCTTTAGGTTTTATAACTTTACTATATATCGCATTGAAAAAAGCACATAACCTAATAATCGCATATCGTACATTTTTAGGTAAAATTGAACGAATAGCAATAGGTAAAAGATCTTGCATCAAAACATGGCAGTCATGAGACTTCAATCCTACAAGTTTCAGATTCTTCATTGAAACAAGTGTAGAGATATTTGAAGAATAACCTTCAGGAACTTTAACTCCAGTTAAGCATTTACAAACCTCAACTTTCTCCTTTTTGGACAATGTATAGGCAGCAGGGGGTAAATATTTCCGCTTATCCGTCTCAACAACATGGAGTTCACTTCTCATTTTCATTTTCTTCATGTCATCTCGAGCATTAGGACCATCTTTTGTTTTCCCAGGAATATTCAATAATGTGCCAATCAGACTATCAAACACATTCTTCTCAATATGCATCACATCTAGAGAATGTCTAACAAATAAAAACCTCCAATAAGGAAGCCGCCAAAAACCAGAACACTTTTTATACCCCCTCTTAGGAACAACATGTTTATTTTTCTTCAACTTACCAAATGTAATTTGAATGTCTTTAACCTTTTCAAATACTTCATGGCTAGTAAAGGCTTTTGGACGGCAATTAAAATTTTGCTTCCCATTAAAAGCTTTTTTCAGTCTACGGTATGCATGATCATTAGGAAGAAATGGACGATGATCATAGTAGACCGTCTTTCTAGATGATGATAACCATTTTCCTTTCCAACCATCTTCACATATGGGACACGCATATTTTCCTTTCACGGTATAACCAGAAAGATTACCATATGCTGGAAAATCTTGGATGGTGCAAAATAACATTGCTCTCAAATTAAACATTTCACTTCGACTGCCATCAAACACTTCTACACCTTTTTCCCACAATAACTTCAAATCATCAATAAGAGGAGCCAAGTACACATCAATGTCATTGCCAGGTTGTTTTGGCCCAGAAATAAGCATAGATAATATAATGTACTTTCTTTTCATACATAAAGAAGGAGGTAAGTTTTAAGCTACCAACATGACTGGCCAAGTACTATGCATGCTACTAAGAGAACTAAAGGGATTCATACCATCAGTAGATAATGCCAGGCGTAGGTTTCGTTCTTCTTTACCAAAGTCACTAAATTCCCCATCAATAAATCTCCATTGTGGAGAGTCAGCTGGGTGTCTAAGTAACCCATCTTTTTTGCGACCAAATTTATGCCATGTCAACTTTTCAGCATCTTTTGAATTTGAATACATCCTCCTGAATCTTGGTATTATTGGAAAATACCACAAAACCTTAGCCGGAACTCCTTCCTTTTTCTTGTACCTCGAGATATTGCACTCGGGGCAACTATCTAAAGATTCAAATTCATTGCGGTACAATATGCAATCGTTAGGGCAAGCATGAATTTTTTCATAACGCAAGCCTAATGTACACAATATTTTTTTTGCCTCATAAGTACCACTTGGCAAAACATTATCGGAAGGAAGTATGTCTTTCAATAACTCAAGTAATGCAGTAATACTCTTGTTTGTCCAACCATGACCCGCCTTCAAATTGTATAGCTTAAGTACAGTCGACAATTTTGTGTACTTACTACAACCTGGGTATAAAGGCTGCTCAGAATCACTCAACAATTCTTCTATCTCATTAGGATCATCATCAACTCTTTCCTCAAATTGACCCATCATGTCTTCTAATCTATCACCTTCACTACTAGTACTATGGTCTTGATTACAACTAACCGAAGTTCCTTCCCTTTTTTCACCATGACGATGCCAACAAGTGTATGTTCTATCGAACTCCCATTTACTCAAATGACTAAGTATTACGTCAGTTTTGTGATACATAAGATTATGACACATATAACAAGGACAAGGCAACTTATCACGACCCTCACTATTCTCCAAGGCAAATTTAATGAACTCCAGAACTCCTAGTTCATATTTTGGATCCCCCAATTTTGTTGTTGTTATCCAACTTCGATCCATCTCTACAAACAAAAAAATGAAAAGAAACACATAATTCCTTTGATTATATTAACAAAGATACATTTATAGGCATTGTTTCATTATCAAGCATGCTCCACCTAATTTGACATATATTTTGACCAAGTTATTATGTTAACCAAAAAATGTACAACTTATCACAATAAGGATGATATTAGGCAAAGTTTCGTATAATATGGTCTAACAAACATTTATTGTGAGAATTAGGGTGACTTTTTCCTACATTAGGGAAGCCTTCTTACTTTAGTAGGAGCATCTTATAATGTTTCGCAATAAATAAAGCGCTTCAATAACTTGAAAAGTTTAATTATCGGTCACTAAATGTAGAGACGATATTATATATGTATATATAGTAAGATCATTTTATAACTTTAAAAACAACAACAAAGCAGTTAGTTTCAAAATTAGCTAATTCAATTAATGTCTCTCAAATTTTTCTCAAAGACAAAAGATGAGTAATATGTCGATAAGACTTCAACAATAATGTGAGATATGTGCTCAATAGTAGTGCAAGTCATCTACTATTGTAGTTCCTCTAGTAATACCATAATATATAGCATTAGTTAGTATTGCTGAAAGATCACCCAAATTAAGTTCTGAATTATGATAATCAAAGTGATGTATAAATTTCAAACCTCAACTAAGGTAAAATGAGAACACTATGTAAAACTTTTCTCCACTAGAAAAAGCTGTATGCATCATAAAAAGACTGAATTTTCAGCAGCCTCATCACCCATAACCAACGAACATGAATGCTATGTTTCTGGGTTGACATTGAGAACCATGCTATTTCATACAGTCTTCCTAAATACAGTAGTATACCGACTAAAAAAAAAAAAATGCAGTAGTATACACATGAAAAATTGATGAAATGTATGGACTTGTTAATAACGGCAAAATCAAGCTTTAATGCTTTTGCTATTTAGTAAATTAATTTGATTGACACTTGAACCTGCGTACTTCAGACTAATGTTCATACTAATAATTTCTTCATCTTCGCACTTTCTATACTAATCTATCAATTCGACTAATTATGAGATACAACGGGTATATGGTCGTATTTTAAATACAATTGGAATTAGTATATATACAAATAAATCCATAAAGAATGTAATTGATCGAATTAGAATCATAAACAGTTCATCAAGGACAAGATGGCAACGAAAATTGAGAATGTAAAACAAGATAACTCACCAGGCAATTGATGGCAGGAGTAGCGTGGTGCCGGCGGTGGTCGTGAACCAGTAAGCGGAGCCCTAATTGGTAGAAGTTTGGTGCAGCAATCGATGGCAGCAGTAGCGTCGGCGTTCAGTGCGGCAGCGCCGACAGCGTGCGTAGAACAAGCGGTGTGGTGTAATGGTGTTCGGTGCAGTGGAGAAACTCTCACAACGGCTAACGTCGGCGGAACAAGATGTTTGGTGTAATTGTGTAATGGTGTAATTCGGTGTAGTGGAGGAACTCTCACACAACTGTTAACTCGTGGAGGTGGGTTCGTGGGTTGTAGAGTTTAATTTAATTTTCTTTTTGGGGTTTTGGAAGGCTAAAAAAGATAGATTTTGTTTTGAGCGAAATAATAGTAAATTTAGCGCTTCTTCAGTGTATTTTAATATTATTATTTTTTTCTTTTTTGGAGTAAAAAACAAAACTGTCATCTAAGAAAGGCGTTTCCTATAGTATCACTCATAATACTGTTATATAAGAAAGGCATTCTCTATAGTTGTAAAAAACGCTTATCAAAGTTAACTGTTCTCTATCTTGTGTTTCATATACCACTTTTTGTAGTAGTGAATGGGAATGGATTGTGATTGGGTAGGTTTGGTAATGCCTAAAGAATGTTTGTTAATTATCTAAAAGCATACGATCTGGGGTTAATTTGGTCTTTTTATGTACAAGGAGGGACAATGGGGCCTCAAAACTCAGATCAATCGGGTTTGGCGAGGTATTGGGCCTAATGGACCAGTGGCATGATTGTCGAATCCACATAGGATTGCTTTGATGTGTAATAAAAATGGATTGTGATTAGATAGGTTTAGTAATACCCAAATCATGTTTGGTAATTACCTAAAAGCATATGATCTAGGGTTAATTTGGGCTTTTTAATACAAGGAGGGACAATGGGGGCCCAAAATTGAAGTCTATGGGGTTTGGTGAGGTATTGGGCATAATGGACCCAGTGGCATGATTGTCCAATCCCCATACAATTGCTTTGATGAGAAATAGGAATGGATTGTAATCGGGAGAACATTATCCACTTTGTAGGTTTGGTCATGGACAAAACCTGTTTGGCAATTACCATAAAGCATAAGATATGTGGTTAATTTATGCTTGTTAGTAAAAGGAGGGACAATGAGGGACCAAAACTGAAGTCAATGGGGTTTGGGGAGGTATTGGGTCTAATGGATCCAGTGACATGATTGTCCAATCCCCATAGGATTACTTTGATAAGTAATGATAATTGATTGTCATTGGGAGAACATCATCCACTTAGTAGTTTGGTAATCTTTAGAACATGTTTGGTAATTACTTAAATGAATATGATATAGGGTTGATATGGGCTTTTTAGTGCAAGGAGGGACAATAGGGGCCCAAAACACAAATCAATGGGGTTTGGTGAGGTATTGGGCCTAATAAACCCAGTGGCATGATTGTCCAATCCCCATTCGATTGCTTTGATGAGTGATGATAAATGATTGCTCAATCCCCATAGGATTGCTTTGATGAGTAATGATAAATGATTGTCATTGGGAGAACATCATCCACTTGGTAGTTTGGTAATCTTCATAAGATGTTTGATAATTAACTAAATGCATATGATTGGGGTTAATTTGGTCTTATTTGTACTAGGAAGACAGTGGGGCCCAAAACTCAAGTAAATGGGGTTTGGTGAGGTATTGGGCCTAATAAACCCAGTGGCATGATTGTCCAATCCCCATAGGATTTCTTTGATGAGTAAAGGGGTTGGATTGTGATTAGATAGGTTTAGTAATACCCAAATCATGTTTGGTAATTACCTAAAAGCATATGATTTAGGGTTAATTTGGGCTTTTTAGTACAAGGAGGGACAATAGGGGCCCAAAATTGAAGTTTGTGGGGTTTGTGAGATATTGGACCTAATGGACCAGTGACATGATTGTCCAATCCCCATATGATTGCTCTGATGAGTAATAGGAGTGGATTGTGATTGGGAGAACATTATCCACTTAGTTGGTTTGGTTATGGCCAAAACCTATTTGGCAATTACCTAAAAACATATGATATTGCTTAATTGGGCTTTTTAGTTAAAGGAGGGATAATGGGGGCCCAAAATTGAAGTCAATGGGGTTTGGTGAGGTATTAGGTCTAATGGATCTAGTGTCATGATTGTACAATCCCCATAAAATTACTTTGATAAGTAATAATAAATGATCGTCATTTGGAGAAACATCATCCACTTAGTAGTTTGGTAATCTTTAGAACATATTTGGTAATTACCTTGAAGCATATGATTGGAGTTCATTTGGGCTTCTTTGTACAAGGAGGTACAATGGGGGCCCAAAAGTCAAGTAAATGGGGTTTGGTGAGGTAATTAGCCTAATACCCAATGATATGATTGTCCAATCTCCATAGGATTGTTTTGATGAGTAATGGGAATGGATTGTGATTTGATAGGTTTGGTAATGCCCAAAAAATGTTTGGTAATTATCTAAAAGCATTTGATTGGGGTTAATTTGGTCTTTTTATGTACATGGAGGGACAATGGGGGCCCAAAATTCAGGTCAATGGGGTTTGGTGAGGTATTGGGCCTAGTGGACCTAGTGGCATGATTGTCGAATCAACATAGGATTGCTTTGATGAGCAATGGGAATGGATTGTGATTAGATAGGTTTAGTAATAGCCAAATCATGTTTGGTAATTACCTAAAAGCATATGATCTATTTTAAGGAGGGACAATGGGGGCCCAAAACTTAAGTCAATGGGGTTTGTGAGGTATTGGGCCTAATGAACCCAGTGGCGTAATTGTCCAATCCCCATAGGATTGCTTTGATGAGTAATGATAAATGATTGTCATTGGGAGAACATCATCCACTTGGTACTTTGGTAATCGTCAGAACATGTTTGGTAATTACCTTAAAGCATATGAATGGAGTTAATTTGGGCTTCTTTGTACAAGGAGGAACAATGGGTTCCCAAAAGTCATGTAAATGGAGTTTGGTGAGGTATTAGGCCTAATATACCCAATGACATGATTGTCCATTCCTCATATGATTGCTTTGATATGTAATAGGAATGGATTGTGATTGGGAGAACATTATCCACTTAGTAGGTTAGGTCATGGCCACAACTTGTTTGGCAATTACTTAAAAGCATATGAGATGTGGTTAATTTGGGCTTTTTAGTAAAAGGGGGGACAATGGGGGCCAAAATTGAAGTCAATGGGGTTTGGTTAGGTATTGGGCCTAATGGATCCAGTGGCCTGATTGTCCAAGACCCATAGGATTGCTTTAATAAGTAATGATAAATGATTTCATTGGGAGAACATCATCCACTTAGTAGTTTGGTAATCTTTAGAACATGTTTGGTAATTACATAAAAGCATATGATCTAGGTTTGATTTGTGAATTTTAGTACAAGGAACGAAAATGGGGGCGCAAAACTCAAGTCAATGGGCTTTGGTGAGGTATTGGGCCTAATGAACCCAGTGGCATGATTGTCCAATCCCCCATAGAATTGCTTTGATGAGTAAGGATAAATGATTGTTATTTGGGAGAACATCATCCACTTGGCAGTTTGGTAATCTTCAGAACATATTTGGTAATTATCTTAAAGCATATGATTGGAGTTAATTTGGGCTTCTTTGTACAAGGAGGTACAATGGGGGCCCAAAAGTCAAGTAAATGGGGTTTGGTGAGGTATTAAGCCTAATATACTCAATAACATGATTGTCCAATCCCCATAGGATTGTTTTGATGAGTAATGTGAATGGATTGTGATTGGATAGGTTTGGTAATGCGCAAATAATGTTTGGTAATTATCTAAAAGCATATAATCTGGGGTTAATTTGGTCTTTTTTATGTACAAGGAGGGACAATGGGGGCCCAAAACTCAGGTCAATGGGGTTTGGTGAGGTATTGGGCCTAATGAACCCAGTGGCATTTTTGTCGAATCCACATAGGATTGCTTTGATGAGTAATGAGAATAGTTTGTGATTAGATAGGTTTAGTGATACCCAAATCATGTTTGGTAATTACCTAAAAGCATATGATCTAGGGTTAATTTGGGCTTTTTAGAACAAGGAGGGACAATGGGCCCAAAATGGATGTCTATGGGGTTTGGTGAGGTATTGGGCCTAATGGACCCAGTGGCATGATTTTCGAATCCACGTAGGATGGCTTTGATGAGTAATGGGAATGGATTGTGATTAGATAGGTTTACTAATACCCAAATCATGTTTGGTAATTACCTAAAAGCCTATGATCTAGGGTTAATTTGGGCTTTTTTGTTCAAGGAGGGACAATGGGGGCCCAAAACTTAAGTCAATGGGGTTTGGTGAGGTATTGGGCCTAATGAACCCAATGGCTTAATTGTCCAATCCCCATATGATTGCTTTAATGAGTAATGATAAATGATTGTCATTGGGAGAACATCATCCACTTGGTACTTTGGTAATCGTCAGAACATGTTTGGTAATTACCTTAAAGCATATGTTTGTAGTTAATTTGGGCTTCTTTGTACAAGGCGGTACAATGAGTTCCCAAAAGTCAAGTAAATGGAGTTTGGTGAGGTATTAGGCCTAATATACCCAATGACATGATTGTACAATCCCCATTGGATTGTTTTGAGGTGTAATGAGAATGGATTGTGATTAGATAGGTTTGGTAATGCCCAAAGAATGTTTGGTAATTACCTAAAAGCATATGACCTGGGGTTAATTTGGGCTTTTACTACAAGAAGGGACAATGAGGGCCCAAAACTCATTTCAATGGGATTTGGTGAGGTATTGGGCGTAATGGACCAAGTAGCATGATAGTCCAATCCCTATTGGAATCCTTTAATGAGTAATGACAATAGATTGTGATTGGATAGGTTTAGTGATACCCAAATCATGTTTGGTAATTACCTAAAAGCATATGATCTAGGGTTAATTTGGGCTTTTTAGAACAAGGGGGGACAATGGGTCCCAAAATGGATGTCTATGGGGTTTGGTGAGGTGTTGGGCCTAATGGACCCAGTGGCATGATTGTCCAATCCCCATATGATTGCTTTGATGAGTAATAGGAATGGATTGTGATTGGGAAAACATTATCCACTTAGTAGGTTTGGTCATGGCCAAAACCTGTTTGGCAATTACCATACAGCAAATGATATGTGGTTAATTAGGGCTTTTTAGTAGGAGTGACAATGGGGGCCCAAATTTGAAGTCAATGGGGTTTTGTGAGGTACTGGGTCTGATGGATCCATTGGCATGATTGTGCAATCCCTATAGGATTGCTTTGATAAGTAATGATAAATGATTGTCATTAGGAGAACATCATCCACTTAGTAGTTTGGTAATCTTTAGAACATGTTTGGTACTTACCTTAAAGCATATGATTGGGGTTAATTTGGGCTTCTTTGTACAAGAAGGTGCAGTGGGGGCCCAAAACTCAAGTAAATGGGGTTTGGTGAGGTATTGGGCCTAATGAACCCAGTGGCATGATTGTTCAATCCCTAAAGGATTGCTTTGATGAATAATGATAAATGATTGTCATTGGGAGAACGTCATCCACTTGGTAGTTTGGTAATCTTCAGAACATGTTTGGTAATTACCTTAAAGCATATGATTGGAGTTAATTTGGGCTTCTTTGTATAAGGAGGTACAATAAGGGCTCAAAAGTCAAGTAAATGGGGTTTGGTGAGGTATTAGGGCTAATATACCCAATGACATGATTGTACAACCCCCATAGGATTGTTTTGATGAGTAATGGGAATGGATTGTGATTGGATAGGTTTGGTAATGCCTAAAGAATGTTTGTTAATTATCTAAAAGCATACGATCTTGGGTTAATTTGGTCTTTTTATGTACAAGGAGGGACAATGGGGGCTCAAAACTCAGATCAATCGAGTTTGGCGAGGTATTGGGCCTAATGGACCAGTGGCATGATTGTCGAATCCACATAGGATTGCTTTGATGTGTAATGGAAATGGGTTGTAATTAGATAGGTTTAGTAATACCCAAATCATGTTTGGTAATTACCTAAAAGCATATGATCTAGGGTTAATTTGGGCTTTTTAATACAAGGAGGGACAATGGGGGCCCAAAATTGAAGTCTATGGGGTTTGGTGAGGTATTGGGCATAATGGACCCAGTGGCATGATTGTCCAATCCCCATACAATTGCTTTGATGAGTAATAGGAATGGATTGTAATCGGGAGAACACTATCCACTTTGTAGGTTTGGTCATGGCCAAAACCTGTTTGGCAATTACCATAAAGCATAAGATATGTGGTTAATTTATGCTTGTTAGTAAAAGGAGGGACAATGAGGGACCAAAACTGAAGTCAATGGGGTTTGGGGAGGTATTGGGTCTAATGGATCCAGTGACATGATTGTCCAATCCCCATAGGATTACTTTGATAAGTAATGATAATTGATTGTCATTGGGAGAACATCATCCACTTAGTAGTTTGGTAATCTTTAGAACATGTTTGGTAATTACTTAAAAGAATATGATATAGGGTTGATATGGGCTTTTTAGTGCAAGGAGGGACAATAGGGGCCCAAAACACAAATCAATGGGGTTTAGTGAGGTATTGGGTCTAATAAACCCAGTGGCATGATTGTCCAATCCCCATTGGATTGCTTTGATGAGTAATGATAAATGATTGCATAATCCCCATTGGATTGCTTTGATGAGTAATGATAAATGATTGTCATTGGGAGAACATCATCCACTTGGTAGTTTGGTAATCTTCATAAGATGTTTGATAATTACCTAAAACCGTATGATTGGGGTTAATTTGGTCTTCTTTGTACTAGGAGGACAGTGGGGGCCAAAACTCAAGTAAATGGGGTTTGGTGAGGTATTGGGCCTAATGAACCCAGTGGCATGATTGTCCAATCCCCATAGAATTGCTTTGATGAGTAATGGGATTGGATTGTGATTAGATAGGTTTAGTAATACCCAAATCATGTTTGGTAATTACCTAAAAGAGTATGATTTAGGGTTAATTTGGGCTTTTTAGTACAAGGAGGGACAATAGGGGCCCAAAATTGAAGTCTCTGGGGTTTGTGAGATATTGGACCTAATGGACCAGTGACATGATTGTCCAATCCCCATATGATTGCTCTGATGAGTAATAGGAATGGATTGTGATTGGGAGAACATTATCCACTTAGTTGGTTTGGTTATGGCCAAAACCTATTTGGCAATTACCTAAAAACATATGATATTGGTTAATTGGGCTTTTTAGTTAAAGGAGGGATAATGGGGGCCCAAAATTGAAGTCAATGGGGTTTGGTGAGGTATTAGGTCTAATGGATCTAGTGGCATGATTGTACAATCCCCATAAGATTACTTTGATAAGTAATAATAAATGATCGTCATTTGGAGAACATCATCCACTTAGTAGTTTGGTAATCTTTAGAACATATTTGGTAATTACCTTGAAGCATATGATTGGAGTTCATTTGGGCTTCTTTGCACAAGCAGGTACAATGGGGGCCCAAAAGTCAAGTAAATGGGGTTTGGTGAGGTAATAGGCCTAATACCCAATGACATGATTGTCCAATCCCCATAGGATTGTTTTGATGAGTAATGAGAATGGATTGTGATTTGATAGGTTTGGTAATGCCCAAAAAATGTTTAGTAATTATCTAAAAGCATATGATCTGGGGTTAATTTGGTCTTTTTATGTACAAGGAGGGACAATGGGGGCCCAAAACTCAGGTCAATGGGGTTTGGTGAGGTATTGGGCCTAATGGACCCAGTGGCATGATTGTCGAATCCACGTAGGATTGCTTTGATGAGTAATGGGAATGGATTGTGATTAGATAGGTTTAGTAATACCCAAATCATGTTTGGTAATTACCTAAAAGCATATGATCTAGGGTTAATTTGGGCTTTTTTGTTCAAGGAGGGACAATGGGGGCCCAAAACTTAAGTCAATGGGGTTTGGTGAGGTATTGGGCCTAATGAACCCAATGGCTTAATTGTCCAATCCCCATATGATTGCTTTAATGAGTAATGATAAATGATTGTAATTGGGAGAACATCATCCACTTGGTACTTTGGTAATCGTCAGAACATGTTTGGTAATTACCTTAAAGCATATGATTGTAGTTAATTTGGGCTTCTTTGTACAAGGCGGTACAATGGGTTCCCAAAAGTCAAGTAAATGGAGTTTGGTGAGGCATTAGGCCTAATATACCCAATGACATGATTGTCCAATCCCCATTGGATTGTTTTGAGGTGTAATGAGAATGGATTTTGATTAGATAGGTTTGGTAATGCCCAAAGAATGTTTGGTAATTACCTAAAAGCATATGACCTGGGGTTAATTTGGGCTTTTAGTACAAGAAGGGACAATGAGGGCCCAAAACTCATTTCAATGGGATTTGGTGAGGTATTGGGCGTAATGGACCAAGTAGCATGATTGTCCAATCCCTATTGGAATCCTTTAATGAGTAATGAGAATAGATTGTGATTGGATAAGTTTAGTGATACCCAAATCATGTTTGGTAATTACCTAAAAGCATATGATCTAGGGTTAATTTGGGCTTTTTAGAACAAGGAGGGACAATGGGGCCCAAAATGGATGTCTATGGGGTTTGGTGAGGTATTGGGCCTAATGGACCCAGTGGCATGATTGTCCAATCCCCATATGATTGCTTTGATGAGTAATAGGAATGGATTGTGATTGGGAAAACATTATCCACTTAGTAGGTTTGGTCATGGCCAAAACCTGTTTGGCAATTACCATACAGCAAATGATATGTGGTTAATTAGGGCTTTTTAGTAGGAGTGACAATGGGGGCCCAAAACTGAAGTCAATGGGGTTTCGTGAGGTACTGGGTCTGATGGATCCATTGGCATGATTGTCCAATCCCCATAGGATTGCTTTGATAAGTAATGATAAATGATTGTCATTAGGAGAACATCATCCACTTAGTAGTTTGGTAATCTTTAGAACATGTTTGGTACTTACCTTAAAGCATATGATTGGGGTTAATTTGCGCTTCTTTGTACAAGAAGGTGCAGTGGGGGCCCAAAACTCAAGTAAATGGGGTTTGGTGAGGTATTGGGCCTAATGAACCCAGTGGCATGATTGTTCAATCCCTAAAGGATTGCTTTGATGAATAATGATAAATGATTGTCATTGGGAGAACGTCATCCACTTGGTAGATTGGTAATCTTCAGAACATGTTTGGTAATTACCTTAAAGCATATGATTGGAGTTAATTTGGGCTTCTTTGTACAAGGAGGTACAATAAGGGCCCAAAAGTCAAGTAAATGGGGTTTGGTGAGGTATTAGGCCTAATATACCCAATGACATGATTGTACAACCCCCATAGGATTGTTTTGATGAGTATTGGGAATGGATTGTGATTGGATAGGTTAGGTAATGCCTAAAGAATGTTTGTTAATTATCTAAAAGCATACGATCTGGGGTTAATTTGGTCTTTTTATGTACAAGGAGGGACAATGGGGGCTCAAAACTCAGATCAATCGGGTTTGGCGAGGTATTGGGCCTAATGGACCAGTGGCATGATTGTCGAATCCACATAGGATTGCTTTGATGTGTAATGGAAATGGATTGTGATTAGATAGGTTTAGTAATACCCAAATCATGTTTGGTAATTACCTAAAAGCATATGATATAGGGTTAATTTGGGCTTTTTAATACAAGGAGGGACAATGGGGGCCCAAAATTGAAGTCTATGGGGTTTGGTGAGGTATTGGGCATAATGGACCCAGTGGCATGATTGTCCAATCCCCATACAATTGCTTTGATGAGTAATAGGAATGGATTGTAATCGGGAGAACATTATCCACTTTGTAGGTTTGGTCATGGCCAAAACCTGTTTGGCAATTACCATCAAGCATAAGATATGTGGTTAATTTATGCTTGTTAGTAAAAGGAGGAACAATGAGGGACCAAAACTGAAGTCAATGGGGTTTGGGGAGGTATTGGGTCTAATGGATCCAGTGACATGATTGTCCAATCCCCATAGGATTACTTTGATAAGTAATGATAATTGATTGTCATTCGGAGAACATCATCCACTTAGTAGTTTGGTAATCTTTAGAACATGTTTGGTAATTACTTAAAAGAATATGATATAGGGTTGATATGGGCTTTTTAGTGCAAGGAGGGACAATAGGGGCCCAAAACACAAATCAATGGGGTTTGGTGAGGTATTGGGCCTAATAAACCCAGTGGCATGATTGTCCAATCCCCATTGGATTGCTTTGATGATTAATGATAAATGATTGCTCAATCCCCATATGATTGCTTTGATGAGTAATGATAAATGATTGTCATTGGGAGAGCATCATCCACTTGGTAGTTTGGTAATCTTCATAAGATGTTTGATAATTACCTAAAACCGTATGATTGGGGTTAATTTGGTCTTCTTTGTACTAGGAGGACAGTTGGGGCCAAAACTCAAGTAAATGGGGTTTGGTGAGGTATTGGGCCTAATGAATCCAGTGGCATGATTGTCCAATCCCCATTGAATTGCTTTGATGAGTAATGGGATTGGATTGTGATTAGATAGGTTTAGTAATACCCAAATCATGTTTGGTAATTACCTAAAAGAGTATGATTTAGGGTTAATTTGGGCTTTTTAGTACAAGGAGGGACAATAGGGGCCCAAAATTGAAGTCTATGGGGTTTGTGAGATATTGGACCTAATGGACCAGTGACATGATTGTCCAATCCCCATATGATTGCTCTGATGAGTAATAGGAATGGATTGTGATTGGGAGAACATTATCCACTTAGTTGGTTTGGTTATGGCCAAAACCTATTTGGCAATTACCTAAAAACATATGATATTGGTTAATTGGGCTTTTTAGTTAAAGGAGGGATAATGGGGGCCCAAAATTGAAGTCAATGGGGTTTGGTGAGGTATTAGGTCTAATGGATCTAGTGGCATGATTGTACAATCCCCATAAGATTACTTTGATAAGTAATAATAAATGATCGTCATTTGGAGAACATCATCCATTTAGTAGTTTAGTAATCTTTAGAACATATTTGGTAATTACCTTGAAGCATATGATTGGAGTTCATTTGGGCTTCTTTGCACAAGCAGGTACAATGGGGGCCCAAAAGTCAAGTAAATGGGGTTTGGTGAGGTAATAGGCCTAATACCCAATGACATGATTGTCCAATCCCCATAGGATTGTTTTGATGAGTAATGGGAATGGATTGTGATTTGATTGGTTTGGTAATGCCCAAAAAATGTTTAGTAATTATCTAAAAGCATATGATCTGGGGTTAATTTGGTCTTTTTATGTACAAGGAGGGACAATGGGGGCCCAAACTCAGGTCAATGGGGTTTGGTGAGGTATTGGGCCTAATGGACCCAGTGGCATGATTGTCGAATCCACATAGGATTGCTTTGATGAGTAATGGGAATGGATTGTGATTAGATAGGTTTAGTAATACCCAAATCATGTTTGGTAATTACCTAAAAGCATATGATCTAGGGTTATTTTGGGCTTTTTTGTTCAAGGAGGGACAATGGGGGCCCAAAACTTAAGTCAATGGGGTTTGGTGAGGTATTGGGCCTAATGAACCCAATGGCTTAATATTCCAATCCCCATATGATTGCTTTAATGAATAATGATAAATGATTGTCATTGGGAGAACATCATCCACTTGGTACTTTGGTAATCGTCAGAACATGTTTGGTAATTACCTTAAAGCATATGATTAGAGTTAATTTGGGCTTCTTTGTACAAGGCGGTACAATGGGTTCCCAAAAGTCAAGTAAATGGAGTTTGGTGAGGTATTAGGCCTAATATATCCAATGACATGATTGTCCAATTCCCATTGGATTGTTTTGAGGTGTAATGAGAATGGATTGTGATTAGATAGGTTTGGTAATGCCCAAAGAATGTTTGGTAATTATCTAAAAGCATATGACCTGGGGTTAATTTGGGCTTTTTAGTACAAGGAGGGACAATGGGGGCCCAAAACTCAAGTCAATGGTGTTTAGTGATGTATTGGGTCTAATGGACCTAGTAACATGATTGTCCGATCCCCATATAATTACTTTGATGAGTTATGGGAATGAATTGTGATTGGATAAGTTTGGTAATACCCACAACATGTTTGGTAATTACCTAAAAGCATATGATATAGGGCTGATATGGGCTTTTTAGTGCAAGGAGGGACAATGGGGGCCCAAAACACAAGTCAATGGGGTTTGGTGAGGTATTGGGTCTAATGGACCTAGTAACATGATTGTCCAATCCCCATGGAATTGCTTTGATGAGTAATGGGAATGAATTGTGATAGGATAGGTTTAGTAATACCCACAACATGTTTGATAAATATCTAAAAGCATACGAACTAGGGTTACTTTGGGATTTTTAGTACAAGGAGGGACAATGGGGGCCCAAAACTCAAGTCAATGAGGTTTAGTGAGGTATTGGGCCAAATTAACCCAGTGGCGTAATTGTCCAATCCCCATAGAATTGCTTTGAAGAGTAATGACAAATGATTGTCTTTTGGAGAACATCATCCACTTGGTAGTTTGGTAATCTTTAGAACATGTTTGGTAATTACCTTAAAGCATATGATTGGAGTTAATTTGGGCTTCTTTGTACAAGGCAGTACAATGGGGGCCCAAAAGTCAAGTAAATGGGGTTTGGTGAGGTATTAGGCCTAATATACCCAATGACATGATCGTCCAATCCCTATTGGATTGTTTTGAGGTGTAATGAGAATGGACTGTGATTGGATAGGTTTGGTAATGCCCAAAGAATGTTTGGTAATTACCTAAAAGCATATGACCTGGGGTTAATTTGGGCTTTTAGTACAAGAAGGGACAATGGGGGCCCAAAACTCATTTCAAAGGGATTTGGTGAGGTATTGGGCGTAATGGACCAAGTAGCATGATTGTCCAATCCCTATTAGAATCCTTTAATGAGTAATGAGAATAGATTGTGATTGGATAGGTTTGGTCATGCCCAAAGAATGTTTTGTAATTACCTAAAAGCATGTGGTCTGAGGTTAATTTGGGCTTTTTAGTATAATGAGAGACAATGGGGCCCAAAACTCAAGTCAATGGGGTTTGGTGAGGTATTGGGCCTAATGGACCCGGTGGCATGATTGTCCATTCTCCATAGGATTGCTTTGATAAGTAATGGTAAAGGATTGTCATTGGGAAAATATCCTCCATTTAATGTTTGGTAATTACCTTAATGCTTATGATTGGGGTTAATTTTGGCTTCTTTGTACAAAGAGGTATAGTGGGGGCCTAAAACTCAAGTCAATGGGGTTCGGTGAGGTATTAGGCCTAATGGACATAGTGGCATGATTGTCCAATCCCCATAGGATTATTTTGATGAGTAATGGGAATGGATTGTGATTGGGAGAACATCCTCCACTTAGTAGCTTTAGTAATGCCCAAATTATGTTTGGTAATTACCAAACACCTTATGATATGGCGGAAAAACGAAAATTTTAAATTTGATAAAGGATTGTTTGGTAAAAATTTGAAGTTCAAAATTTTGGCTTCCCTCCATATTATGTCTGTATTAATATGATATTATTTCCATTCTATCTATCAGGTGACATTATTTTCTCTCTCTAAATGTTCTAGCTACTAGCTTCTACTTAATTCTCGAACTTTTGAGAGAAACTGCACCACTGTAGAATTCAAGTTGAGAAGAATTACAAAATTGACTAAGGTGAATAGTTAGCATATGTAATTTTTCATTAATTTGTTGTTTTTTTTTTTTAAATTATATGTTATTGCGTGAAGGTTGTTGATTTGTTTGTGGTTATTTAGTGTACATGTATGTCAAGAGAAATCTCCTTGTCTGTGAACTGTGAAGAAATATATTGCGACTGCGGTTTTCCAGTTGCAAAGTTGAAGTCTTGGACTCTTGAGAATCCTGGAAGGAGATTTATGTCATGTAAATATTGAGACCGTGACACCAATTCAAGGGAGTGTGAATTTTTTAGATGGATTGATAAAAAAAAATTATAGATTGGTTAAGGGATGTAGCAAACCAACTTCTATTTGAGAAAAAACAACTGGTAACTAAGGTTAATTTGATGAAGAATGAGAATAAGAGGCATGTTGATGAATTAGAAAAGATGAAGCAGAGGATGAGAAAGAAGAAGGTTCATCCATGGGAAGGGTTATGTGGTATTATGTCTCTCTGGTTGGCTGTTTCTGTAATAGTGAGTATTTTGATAGTGAAGATTTCTGGCTACAAGTTGTTAAATTTAAAATACTATGTAAATGGAACTTGAATGGAGCTTATGACAGTATTATAAAGCGTTCTTTATTGTTGTCATTAGTTAAGTAATGAGTGTTTCTTACCTGGATTGGAGTTTTGAACTTAAAATTTTCATTGTTTTTTAAAGTACTGTTGAAATCTTTGAAAATTAAATGAATTGTGAATGACATTAGTGGCTTGGTCTTAACAGTCTGCACAGTTTGGTTATTACCAAAAGTTTTTAAGTGATTACTGAAAAGCAAAAATAAGTATTAGGCCAAAGAAAATAAGAAGGATTCATGGTTGAGTACTTTTTATGAGTGTTTATATATACAAATTAGGTTGTATGAGGTTCTTGGCCTATAGACCCAGTGTTATATATTTCCCCAATCCCTATGTTATTTCTTTGTTGAGTTTTCGTAATTGTTTGAACTATAGTTTGGTAATTACCTGTATAAGTTTTGGTAATATCTAAAACTATCCGTTTTGGGAGTAAAATACGAAAATTGAATTGTTTTAAATAATTTGTAAAACCAAGATACTAAGGGCATTATTGTACTTTTACCGACCACTATTTCATTCAAAGAACCGACAACTTCTCCCTCTCTTAATTTCTCTCTCCTAAAACTACCCTCATTCTCTCTCGTAAACCTTCCATCATTCTCAACTTCCTCCACATTCTGTCTCATCAACCACACTTTCTTCTCCAAAAAAAAAGAAACAACGGTTCTCTGAAAAACGCACGGCATATTCTTGGCATCAAATCCGACAACACTTTCGGAAATATTTGTTTAAGGTGAGTTTGAATCTAGCGTTTAATTTTTTAGGGCAATTTCAAACTTTTGAATAGTGGCACCATACAACTCCATTCATGATTTAAATTTTGAAATATATGATTTAAGTATTTGAATAGTGAAAGTTAATGTTTTCTCTTGTGGCAATTTCGATTTTTATTGGAATTGTGATATTTAATCATTTGTTGTTAGCACTTGATTATGTTGTTTGAATTGATAAAAGTACTTGTTTTGATATTTTGGGGGGAAGAGGAAGGATTGTGTTTGAATCTTATGAGTTATGCGTTTCTATTCTTTCTAACACATCAATTTTGGTGCTTACCAAAATTCTGAAAAGCATGATTTAAGTATCTGAAATTGAAATTTAGGGTTTAGATTTGTGGTAATTTCGACTTTTTTTTGGGAATAATAACATATAATTATTTGTTGTTGTCCTATGATTTAAGTATCTGAATAGTGAATGTTAGGGTTTTGTTGTAAGTTTAGTTTGAAATTGACAATAGAAGAAATTTGTAAGAATCTAATTATCATGTTAGTTTTAGAAAAGATGGAAGTTTAGACCATGGTCTCATTGATGAATTACAAAGATATTGTGGTGATGTTTTACAGTTTGTTGTGTGGTTCTCTAAACGCTAGTGTTGCCTCACATGTGTTTGGTAATTACCTAATGTATGGTTGGTGATTACCAAAACGTTTCTGAAATTGTCGTAATGTTATGAATTGTAAGTTTTCATGTAATCTATGCAAATATTGTTTGGTTTATGAATAGTTAACGATATCAATAATAAGGCTAGGTTTATACTTGTCCTAATTTTTTAAATTCCCTTAACTGTGTTTGGTAATCTATGCTAGTATTGCCTTTCATATGTTTGATGATTACCAAAATGTTTAAGAAATTGTGGTGATGTTATGAATTGTGAGTTTTCATGTAATCTATTCTATATTATTGTTTGGTTTATGAATAGTTAATAATATCTATAATAAGAGTATGTTTTTAGTTGTTGTACCCTTTTCAATTCCCTTAATTGTGTTTGATAATGTATGCTAGTGTTGCCTCACTTGTGTTTGGTAATTACCTTAACATGATTGGTGATTACTCAAACCTTATATAAATTGTGGTGATATTTTGAATTGTAAGTTTTCATGTAATCTATGCTAGTATTGTTTGGTTCATGAATATTTAATGATGGTTATAATAAGGCTAGGTTTATACTTGATCTATCTTTGACAATTGCCTTAAATATATATTTGGTAATTCATGCTAGTGTTGCCTCAACTGTGTTTGGTAATTACCTGGTTTATGTTTGGTGATTACCAAAACGTTCCAGAAATGTTGGTGATATTATGAATTGTAAGTCTTCATGTAATTTATGCTAATATTGTTTGGTTTATGAATAGTTAATGATATTTATAATAAGGCTAGGTTTATTCTTATCCTAGCTTTTTTAATTCCCTTAATTGTGTTTGGTAATCTATGCTAGTATTGCCTTTCATGTGTTTGGTGATTACCTGAATATGTTTGGTGATTACCAAAATGTTTAAGAAATTGTGGTGATTTTATGAATTGTGAGTTTTCATGTAATCTATTCTATAGTATTGTTTGTTTTATGAATTGTTAACTATATCTATAATAAGGGTAGATTTTTAGTTGTCCTAGCCTTTTCAATTTCCTTAAGTGTGTTTGGTAATCTATGCTAGTGTTGCCTTATTTGTGTTTGGTAATTACTTTAACATGTTTGGTGATTACTAAAACTTTATAGAATTTGTGGTGATGTTTTGAATTGTAAGTTTTCATGTAATCTATGCTAGTATTGTTTGGTTAATGAATATTAAATGATGTTTATAATAAGGCTAGGTTTATACTTGACCTATCTTTGGCAATTGCCTTAAATGTGTTTGGTAATTCATGCTAGTGTTACCTCAAATGTGTTTGGTAATTACCCGGTTTATGTTTGGTGATTACCAAAACTTTTCAGAAATTGTGGTGATGTTATAAATTGTAAGTTTTCATGTAATTTATGCTAATATTGTTTGGTTTATGAATAGTTAATGATATATATAATAAGGATAGGTTTATTGTTGTCTTAGCTTTTTCAATTCCCTTAACTGTGTTTGGTAATCTATGCTAGTACTGCGTCACCTGTGTTTGGTAATTACCTGATGTATGTTTGGTGATTACCAAATGAATGCAGAAATTGTGCTTCTATGTTATATTATTTTTGGTTATTACCAAAACCATGTCTAGTTATTACCTAACTTGTCAGTATGTGTTATCTGTTTATAATTTTTTTTTGGGGAGTGAGATGGCAAGGGTAAAGACGACAACTTTCAAGCCGACAAAGAATAAGGACAAGAATACTGAAGATGTTTCGGATTTTGTGGAATCCAAAGAAGGCGAAGAATCCCCACGTCGTTCATATAGAAAAAGGCAAGCTCCAAAAAAACAAGAGGCATCTACTTCTAAGATTTCACAGAAAAGGCAGCGTATCTTTAAGGGTGGTGATCCTATCATTCCCAAAACTAATGTTGATGAAAGCAAAAGGTTTCGCACCCCAGAGCATGCTAAACGTTACAACGAAAATTTTGGTACACGTCAGGTGTACTCAGGTAGGACAGTAGACTTCATGTCTTTGAAGCTTGACAATGTAAACTTCCTTTTTGATTGGTTTTCATACCAACAGTGGCATAGACTACTCCAGACTAAGCTCCCTTGCTATCCTGAACTTGTGAAAATATTCTACACACATCTTGAAGTGGATGGCACAGCTGATGGCAGGGTAACATCTTGGGTGAAAGGTGGCGAAATCTCGTTCAATGATATAGAACTTGGAACCATTCTTGGTTTGCCTGTGGATGGTTTGTGGGATTACCCCGGTAACAAATGTAGTGAAGTCGATGAGTTTGATGTTCAGGAGTGCAACAAACTATTGTTGATGGATGACAAAGACGACAGGACCCGTAAGCCTCAAGTTGATGAACTTCCTCACCAGACTCATTTCCTCCACCTTGTCATTCAGCAGACCTTCAATGCTCGTATAGGGGGGGGGGAAATCAACATTAACATGGGCTGACATGTTGATTATGTTTTGTGTCATTTCAAAGATAAACATGAACATGCCCCGTTTCATGGTCGAGGTGATGTCCCATATAAGCAGATCAGATGCTCGTAAGTCTTGTTTGCCCTATGGCATGTGGTTGACAAAGGTGTTTCAAAAATCTGGAGTGGATTTGAAGGTGAGGTTGTGAAGGAATTGGAGCATGATTCATTTGACCATAAGACCATTAGTCATGCTCTAGGCTTCACTTTTGATGAAGCGGTTGGTAAATGGGTGAAGGGGAGAAAGAGGGGTAGAGCTGTAGCTGACAAAAAGAAGAGAAAAGGGCCGATGGGCCAAGTGGAGAAACTTTTGCTACGGTTATTCCATTCATTGGGAGAAATGTTACCGAGACATTGAGTAACTCACAATATGCCTGGGTGGAGACCAAAATTGTTCAAGAAATGCTCAAACGTGCATATTCGGAACTTTTTCTCGATGATTACATGCATGGCCTAAGGAAGAGGATGCATTTGGAGGTGATGAAAGCGACCCCTACAACGGGACCTCGACAGGGAGAAGAGGAAACCGCAGATAGCGGGGATGAAAATTATGGTAATAAATTATTGAATTTGTTATTTATATGGTACTTATTAGGTTATTAGGCCATTACATAATATATAAATATGGAATAAGGTAATCTGATATTGTTTGGTAATGACCTAAACATGTTTATACATTACCTAAAACTTAAAAAGCTGATGATTGTTCATCTGCCTAATTATAGTAATCACCAAAATCCTTTTAGTCATACCTAAGTCCTAAAAATTTAGGATTATGTTATCTGAAATAGTTTAGTAATGTCCTGAGCTTGTTTAGGTATTACCTAAATGTTAAAAAGTGTAGGGTAGGTTCTATGCCTTTTCCTGTCAACATTACATAACATATAAATGTGGAATAAGGTAATCTGATATTGTTTGATAAGGACCTAAACATGTTCAGGTATTACCTAAAACTTAAAAAGCTGATGATTGTTCATCTGCCTAATTTTAGTAATCACTTTTAGTCATTACCTAAGACTTAAAAATTTAGGATTATGTTATTTGATATAGTTTGGTAATGTCTTGAACATGTTAAGGTATTACCTAAATGTTATCTGATATAGTTTTGAGTGGGTACTATGCCTGTTTTAGGTAGTGATTTTCAGTCGTTACCAGCTTTTATTAAACTCAATGTATTTGATTGAATTGGTTACTGAATGTACACAGGTTCTGATCGTGCTGATGGTGATGGTAATGGTGATGGAGAAGAAGAGGAAGATGATGGAGAAGCAAGTGATACCTATGCCTCAGACCCCGAGAATTAAATTGATGTGTAATGTTTGGTGCTTGAATTATATATTTATAATATGGTTTTGTGGACATACTTTGTAATGTTTCTTTAGGTAGTTGGTACTATAACTTTTGTTGACATACTTACTATTAAGTTTGTAATGTTGTCTTTCCATTAGGATATATGGGTTGTATTTGGTTTTGAAGCACGATTTTTCCTTTGCTTATTGGTATTAAAACTTATAATTACAAATTAATCAATATGATATAAATGTGTGATTTCAATTTTGCAGATTTGGTTATTACCTAAACTGGTTTGGTAATCACCAAATATGAACAAAATGAAAACTGTATTTGTCTTTGTTAAGTTATTACCTAAACTTGTTTGGTAATCACCAAACACTAAAAAGTGGTTCTCTAAAGCCCTGGTGGTTATTATCATTTTGTTACATTTTATATAAGATATATATTTCTTTTTGTGATTTGAAGTTTTATTGTTTTGTTAGTAATGACCTGAATCTTCTTTAGTGTTTCTCTAAGGCCCATCTTGGTGATTATCTTTAATCACCTGAAATTGCGATTAATGTGTAAATTTTTATTTATCTGGTGATTTGCTAAGTCATCAAATAATCAACTTTTTAAAATATAATAGCAAATTTAGGGGCAGGTTGACATTTTAAATGCAAAAGTAAAAGTAAATTTATTTATTATTATTTTACCTACTAAAAACATATAGCACATAAGCAATTTTTTTTAGGTCATAACCCAAAAAATGTTTAACATGTCAAGAATATGAATAATAGGCATATCAGTTTGATGATGTTTGACCTCTTCAGATCAACTTAGGCACTTGCGTTCTGAAGAGCTTTAGGTAATTACTAAACACATTTTGGTGATTACCAAATAGTTATAGACCAACTTATGTGTTCTGATAAGGTTTGGGTAATTACTAAAACATTTTTGGTGATTACCAAACATTGTCAGACCCACTTCTACATTTCTGAAGAGGTTTTGGTAATTACTGAAACAATGTTGGGATTACCAAACAATGACAGACAGTAGGCCAAAATGTATACTGAGATGGGTTTATATAGCTTTTGAAAAGATACAAAAAAAAATCATGACCTCAAAAAGAGATACAAAAAAATCATGATTCCCCAAATGGTTGTGGGCACCAACCAATAACTAGCAATTATAACTACCAAAATGGTTGGGGCCCCCAATCAAAAACTAGGGGATCCTTCTGAAAGTGATAAACTTCATAGCACGAAATGCACTCTGCTGCTTCTCCAGATATAAATGTTCTAGGCATATGATTCTTTAGGATGACACGAAGTTTGGGGGAGTCGCTTGTGTCAGGTTTTTTGTGCGGAGTAACGGGAGGTGTCTTGTTCAGGTCGAATGACTTGGTTGAGCTCTCGTCCGCATTTGGCTTACCCTTTACCTACACTACCTTAGGATCATTTAAACCTACCAAAACCCTTGGAGATAAGATTTGGGCATTCAACTCTGGTGGAGCAGACAACTGAAGCTTAAAGAAAGCTTCCTTCAGCTTTTGTGATGACTTGTACGTTATGGAATACACCGTACAAAGTTTTTTTGCTTCCAATGTCAGGCACGCAAACTTTCCAAGTACTGTGGCTTCGTCATTGCTCTTGAAGTTATCCATGGCCTCACTTGGATTAGAGGTTGTATTTGCATGTCTTGGCCATCGACGGAGAATATTTCCCACCGGAATCTGATCAAAATAAGCAGACTTCATGACAGCAAACATGTGGCCACATGGGAAACCAACCGATTCAAACTTCATACAACAACAATACATTGTCTCAATTCTTTCATAATGAGCAACAATGTACAGTGCATCTTTGTGCTCGGTGTTTGATAGCCAATAACATGTAACTGGACCATCGGGATGGAAATGTTCAACTTGAGTATCAATCACGACTTGCATTCTTTCATAGTCAAGTTCCTTACACATCAAGTCATTAGCACCCCGCGTATATATGGTTGATGCATGTTCTTTGACATTCTTCAAGACTCCTTTGACCACCGGTGTTGTGTGTTCCGTGATGTAGTCATCTTCTGTCTCAGTGAATCTGATTGTTTATAGTGCTATGTCGTACAATGCAACAAATCTATACAACGTTATTTTGGTTCCAAGAACAGTCTTCAAAGTGCAGTTCATTGACTCGCATCTCTTTGTGCTTCTCATACCTATTCATTGGTTAAATAAGTGAGAACATTGTACAGGAATAATTTAGGTAATCACTGGAACAAGCATTAGTACTTACTTAACATGTTAGGTACTCACCAAAGCACAACTAGGTAATTACTAAACGTCCACAATGATCTTTAGTGTGTAGTCAGAAGTGGGTATTCACTGTTTAGTAATCACCTAGACTAGGTATGGTAATTACCTAAACATTAAAAAGCTATGCATGGAGGAAAATAATTTGGATTTTCTCTTACCGGCCAAAAACTGGCCATGCATAAATGCTTCTCCCCATTTTTCCTTTTCATTGTACAAATCCGAGCCCATTTTTTTTTTCTTGGAATGTGTACTTTACAACAAGTTCACGCCACGCCTCTTCAAATTCTTCTCTTGTTCGGCATTTGTCAACGCATTTCATGAAGCCGCTGCCAAACCGTTTTCCTCCAATTTTTTTTATATTCCTCATCAAATGCCACAAACATAATCTATGATGGGCATTTAATAGGACAATCTTGATTTCAGCGGCCATGGCCTTGTCTCCATCAGTTATGACCGTGTGTGGTATATTTCCTTCCCCAGATTGGACCAACTGCTCTAAAACCCATTTATAGGTCTCCCTTGTTTCATCCGAAACCAAAGCAACGGTGAATGAGACTGTTTTCCCGTGGTGATTGATACCGACGATCACCACTAATGGCTTATTGTAAGCGTTGCACTTGTAAGTTATGTCAAACGCAATGACATTACCAAATGCTTTGTAATTGCGGTGGGACTTCCTATCACACCAAAACATCTTCTCCAAGTCCTTGTCTTTGTCCCGTGTGTATTGTAATAAAAAATCATTGTCATGCTGTTTTGCACAAAGCAAGTATGCCATTACCGGCTCTGCATCACCATCGTCGATTTCTTCCTTTTCTAACTGGTTAATAGTGTTGTACATGTCCTTTGCTAGGAAAGAAACTTTTTCTGGACCTCCTGCTTCTTGAACAAAATTATGCATAGTTACACAAGGAGAAACTCCCGAATTGATCATGGATTTAATACGACTCTTGTCAGCCTCAGAAATATTACGATGATGCCTATGAAAAGATAAGTAAATGGCACATTTTTAATTGTCAAGGTGGACCACACAATGGCACATTTTATGATATAAATCATGTTTACTAATCATAAATGTCCACCTACTGACCATATTTGGTAGTATTCAAAAACAAGTTAAGTAATCACTGAAACAAATACATTGAGTGTTAGGTAATCACCAGATAGTGTTTTGGTAATAACTAAAGATAAAAAACCATTTACTCCAAAAAATTTCATTTTATGTACTGGTTAGGTAATAACCAACTACAGGATAAGTAATAAGCTAACAGTGAAGATAATATCTTAAGAAACATCATCTTAGAAGAAGTAAATGTAATGAACCCATGCTAAAAATACCTTATGAATGGTTGTTGGTGTGGGGGAGCAAGATCATGATTGTGGACATCATTGAATTCCTTGACAAAGTATTTTTCCTGAACCTTATACCATTTGAACTTAACAATCGTCTGACAACCGCATCTTATAAGTGCTCTTTCTGAAATCTTCCTATTTGGATTATCCAAGTATTTGTTATCCCGAAAATAACTTGCTTACTGCACCATATGGTTTTTGAGGTGAAGTGATCACCACTTGCACCTTTAGTTGGGGCCTTGTGTCGGATTCCAAATCCTTTAACCTTGGCGTACAACATATAAAAACGAACCCAATTTTCAAGAGTGTCAAAGTATAATTGCTTCATATATTCCTCATTGAAATCTTCTATATCTTTGTCAAATTTCTCCCAAATCTCCATATCAAAGAAAGTATCTGACTCGTCAATATCTTCATCCATCGGAGACTTAGGTGTATCCCGAGCTTTGTCTTCTTCATGAATTTTGTGAGTATTCTCCAAGTCATCCAAGTCATCAATATGTTTAGTATCGTCACCCTTTGCGGACCTTGGTGTGTGAATAGCTTCATCTTCCATATTAAGTTTTTGAGTAACCTCCAAGTCATACAAGCCATGTATATGTTCATTGTGCTCCATTGACACCATGAGTTTACGTATTGTTCATTCGCACTCCAATAACCTCTGAATGCAAAATGTTGAATATAATTAGAAATCTGCATCATTAACATTTGCTAAAGCCAATGCAATCATTAAAATTATGTGGAATGCCAATGCAATCATGTGTTTGGTTATTACATAATTATGTTTGGTGATTACCAAACCACTCCAGAAATTGTAGTGATGTTATGAATTGAAAGTTTCATGTAATCTATGCATGCTAGTGTTATTTGGGTTATGAATAGTTAATGATATCTATAATAAGGCTAGGTTTATACTAGTACTAGCCTTTTTAATTCCCTTAACTGTGTTTGGTAATCTATTCTAGTGTTGCCTCACTTGTGTTTGGTGATTACCTGATGTATGTTTGGTGATTACCAAAATATTCTAGAAGTTGTGGTGATGTTATGAATTGTAGGTTTTCATGTAATTACGCTAGTATTTATTGGTTTATGAATAGTTAATGATGGCAATAATAATGCTAGGTTTAAACTTGTCACATATTTTTGAATTCCCTTAACTTTGTTAGGAAATTATGTATATGTTTGGCAATGACCTAAATATATGCAGGTAATTACTGAACATGTTATGTATAAGGATACATTCATACCACTATTTATGGAAAAAAATACCATTGAAAGAGAAAGGTTTTTTTGTTTGAAAAAAAATACCATTGAAAGAGAAAGCTTTATTTAAACTTAGAATCTTCACTATGGTTCTTTTATTGCAAAAAATAAAATAAATATAATGGTTTGTAAAGTTCAAAATTTGTAGGGTTTACTTTATTTTAAACTTTTAATTTATGTGGAACTATAATATTTATAAAAGTGAAATCTTAAGCATTGATTAGTTTTTCAAAGTCAAATACTACATTTATTGTTGTTACAACCATAAAAAAACAGCAATAAATGCTTTAGATGATGATTATGAATGTTATCATAATTATATTTTGAGGATTTTGTCATTTCATGTAATGGAAGTAAAGACTCATTTTGTAATATTAATACATAATTCATAGTTTAAGAACAAAAAAAAAATTAGAATAAAAAAATCTAACCTTTTTCTTTTTAGATGAAGGTTTCCTCCAATGAAAATTGAACTTGACTTGTTAGAATTAACTTGAGTTGATGGGTTGTGTAACAAAAGTAAGTAAGAAAATAGAGTTTAAGGTATAAAATATTTTATATTTTCTTTTACCTTTTTTTTCATTAAAAAAATTTGACATAATTAATTTAGGGGAAACCGCCCCTTTTACTCTTCTTCCCCCTCTTCTTAAGTCACTATCATTTTCTCTCTTCTCCCTAATCGCCATTTTCCTCTCTCCATCTTCCCTTTTTTCATTTCTCTCTCTCCTCCCTAGCATCCATTGTATTTTTCCATCGCCGGCGTGAAAAAGCTTGCACAACTCGCCTGAAAACGCTTACCGAGGTTAGTTTTCGACCCATATTTTCATCATGTTTTGGTTTCTGTTTTAGGTTCCAATCTTAGAAAGGAGAGTAAGTATAGTGTTCTTCCTGTTTTTGGTTATTTGTCTATGTTTCAATGTAGTTATATTGTGAGTGAATTATATGATGGGGTTGGTTTGCTATGATAAGTAATTAATTTGAATTTTGCTCTAAAAAAATTTTGAATGTTGTAAATTAAAATATTGTTTTATGGGTTTGGGTATACTGTGGTTTTAGGATGATCCTTGTTGGAAAACTTTTGAGTAAAATCCACTTGTGCATGTAATTTTGAATATGTAGTGATTACAAAGAGAGTTTTAGTAAATACCTGAATTTTTGGGAATGATGTATATTATTGGAGTTGTTTTATTTGTGAACTTGTTTGATTTTTCTTCAAAGTTTAATGCAAAATTATATCTTGTGTCACAAAAGTTGTGTAACACGGAATTTTGGGGGAATGATGTATATTGTTGGGGTTGTTTTATTTGAGAACTTCTTTGATTTTTCTTCAAAGTTTAATGGGAACTTCTTCGATTTTTCTTCAAAGTTGTGCAATATATTTGTATAATTTGTTGCTATTTATGTTTCGGATGTCGTTTTTTTTATCAATAAGATGCAACATATGGTGAGTACCTAAAATTGATTGACGATACCTGGAATATGTTTGGTCATTACCAAACTGGTTTTGGTAATTACCAAAACCGTCCTGTAATTGTGATTTTTGTTAATTGTTGAGAGTCTTTTAATGTTGTTAGACACGATGTCAAAGAGCAAGCAATCCAAATCGGATGACCCAGTTATCATACCTCTTGCTAAACGGCAAACCAATATGCCGAGTTCATCCATAAGCAAGCTATGGACGAAACTATAATTCTTTAATGACTTTTGTTGCCTTTTATAGAAACTCTATTATTTGAGTAATTGTTAATACTTTCTAATATCCACACAGAATATGTGGTCAACTTTAGGAGATCTTGAGCAGTTTGTTGAGGTCATTAAAATGTTTCCGAGAGAAAAGAAGACCGTTTTGGTCGAACTTGGTTTTGATTTCTTGTTCTCCATAAATTGTAAGGTCATAAGGAAAACAATGTGTAAGTGGGTGATTGACCACTTCGATCCTAAAGCACACATCTTAGATATTCATGGGAAGCAAACTGTAATAACCCCGACGCATGTGGAGTGGTTTTTGGGGTTTAAAAGCATAGGCTTTGATATTCAGAATAAAATGCTTGACGACAATTATGAGGAGAGGTTTATGGCGTTGGCTAATATGGATGTAGATAATATGGCCTTGAATCTACGCAAACTTGATCATGACGATAAGTTGTTCAAGGCATTCTTCACCCTCTTCATGATGACTACAGTACTTTCGCCCACTCCTGATCGTAAACCCAAGGAGGGATGGCTTCATGATGTTGTTAACGCGGAGATGATTCCGCAATGGAATTTCGCCAAGTTTCTCTTCGACACTTCAGTCAATGAAGTGGCTCAATTTCAAGCCAACCCATCCGGTACAAATGTTGGTGGTTGTTTCCTGTTTTGGATGGTAAGTATTCATTAGTTTTTTGCCTCTTCACATAGATAAAAGTTGGTCTGACATTGTTTGGTAATCGCTAAAATAGTTTTAGGCATTACCTAAACCGCTTCAGAACACGTATAGGTTGGTCAGACATTGTTTGGTTATCACCAAAATAGTATTAGTGATTACCTACACATTTTCAGAACACATAAAGGTTGATCTGACATTGTTTGGTTATTACCAAAATTATTTTAGTAATTACCTAACATTCTTCAGAGCACAAGTATATAAGTTGGTCTGACATTGTTTGGTAATCACCACAAAAGTTTTAGTAATTACCTAACACTCTTCAGAACACAAGTATGATAAAATGTTCAATTGTGTGGTTTACCTTGAGCAATAATCTTGTTTTCTAATTGTTATATCTGCAACAGTTGATTTTCGCTGAGTACTCTTCGGTTTCTGGCCTCGATGAGATTTGGAGGTTTAAGACTCTAAGAGTGGTTGACTGGAGTGATGCGAACACCAAGCGCTTGAATGACGCCGTCGTTGAGTTGCAAGATTCTTACAGAACCCCGAAAGTGAGTTTGTAAATGATCATTAAGTCCTTGAGTTGCAAGTTAGTTTTTGACAATTTATTGAAGTAAATGTTTATGGTTTTGTTTATCTCAGTTGATGCACAAGATTGAAAATGAGAAGGAGTTTATCAAGGGAAATTTACCGAGTGATTTCGCGGCAAATTGCTTGAAGATGCAGTTTGTCATATTGAATAAAATTGACCAATTATCACAGAATTTTAACCAAATGTTCAAATGGATGGTTGAAGGTCCGTGCTCTAGTAGTATAATTCTTACCTAATATGTTATGATTGCATTAATTTGGGTTCTTTGGTTGTTAAATGAGATGCTAATTTCTTATGTGGATTGTAGTTATAATAGTGTAGATTGATATTTCAAAAGTTGTCTTGCCTAAACTTTATAGAAATGTGGAATAAGGTAATCTAATATTGTTTGGTAATGACCTAAACATGTTTAGGAACTACCTAAAACTTAAAAAGATGGTGATAGGTCATATGCCAAAGTTTAGTAATCACCTAAATACAGTTAGTCATTACCTAAGATTGAAAAATTTAGGTTTATGTTATCTGAAATAGTTTAGTAATGTCCTGCACTACAAGAAAAGGCCAAATCAACGACCGATTAAAGCCGTCGCTAAAAACTAAATAAACAGTCGCTGAAACCATCAACGATGGTCAACGGTCGTTGACCGACAGTCGTTGCATCAATGGTCGCTGATTTAGGAATCAACGACCGTCAGGCAGTCGGTAACAAAATCAACGACAGTTTCTTATTTATCACCGTTTGTTTTCAATACCAACGTTGATAATAATCCACAGACCGTTTAGAGCTGTCGCTAAAACAACGATAGTTTTTAACAGACGTTAAATCAACGATGGTTTTAAACGACGGTTTAAAGCGGTCGTTGAAACAACAGTCGTCAAGAGTTTAATACAAGAATAAATTATGTTGTTGAGTTTAGCACTCAGCAGTGTACCATGACATTTTTTTTCCGCTTATATAGTTATATTATCACCAGGCACGAGGGACTCAAACCAAGGAGCAGAAATTCAATGGCTCAATGCCAAAGAACAAATAATGATGAGCTTGGCAACACTTCCAAATGATCCATTAAACTATAAAAGATATGTATTTAATCTCAAACATCTTCAAAATTGCGTCTTTTAAACAAACCTCCATAATGCATAAGCTTCAAAAATGAAAGGGAAAGGCTTTAACAACAAACTAGTCTACTCAAGCCATAGAAATACGACAATATGACCAGTATTTGACCAAGATAATTCACAGCCTCCTTCCCCTTCTTCCTCCCTTTCTGCGGGTACCGTCTGTTGGGATGGGAGTCACGTCCTCTATACAAGCAAAAACACATACATAAATACTTGGAATAGATAAACAGAAGAAACTCAAAATACGCAAGGAATTGAACATGAAAACTGAGAACAATTAGATTAATTCATAGATCATGACACATAACCAACTTGAGCCAACCACCTAATACTTGAGCATCATACAATGTCATAGGCAGTTGAAAGTCTCTATATGCACAAAGAGCACAAAATCCACAGCTCACTGGCGTACTAAACAATTGGTATACAGTATACATTGCCAATAAGCAACAAAAACATCACCAAGAAACCATATAAGATGAAGGAACTTTGAATAGATAGCAAGGATAAGTATTGAAGAATACCATAATGCCCAGACATGATCTGCATACTATTTCAACAATTCTAATAAAAATCGACAGCTCGAATATTGATCCATTAAAAGAGAATATTAGGTTATTCCATTGATCAGGTGACGAACATTAAGTTATTCAAAGACGTGATCAGCAGCCGTCAAAGGCAAATTAATACCTCATTAAAGTTCACAATGCATTTGCAAGGTATCTTAAAGTTGACTCTGTCTAAAAGATCTTCAACTGACTGAGTACTCATAAGTGATTTCACTGACTTCTATCCCAGAGGAAGTCATGCAAAGGTACAAGGATGATGTTGAGGACACAAGAAGTCTCAGGCTCTCAGCACAGTTAGCAGGAAAGAAGCTAAAGAGAAGATTAAATGACAACATTGTCAGAACAGACCCTACCAATTATCCCAAATCCAGAACAATTAAACAGGAAAGATGAAACAATAGCCAAGAAATTACTGCCAGCATTAAACAGAACATAAAAAGTTGGCTTGCACAATTGTTTTTGACATGCTACATAACTGAATGAGCAATTATTGCATATACTCAGCAAGAATATGAGAATCCAGAAGTCGTTCATAAAATTTATTAAGGAGAAAAACAGTCTTACAACACTAATATGTGAAAAATACAGCAATCGTAATTCGGCAACCCAAAATTCTCTCTACAGTAGACAAGCCATGTAATCCTCAATTCCTCATAAGCGTTTCCAAGCTGAAAATAATGCAATCCAAAATATTATTAATGAATGCAATATTGTTAACCGAAATTTCATATATAATAAGTAACAACAATTGAGTACATAAAGAACAAACTAGACATTGACAAGCTCAAACAATATATGTTTCACCCCTTCAAAAATCTTCATAAATTCAGAACTTAATCCAAAACTCGCAACAACCTCAACTCTCCTATCCACCATATCTACACTCAAAAAAACAACAACTTCCAAATTAAACTCGAATTGAATCAATATCAAAATCAACAAAACCCTAGGAGAGAGAAAAACGGACCTTGAGGAACATCATCGGTGTGGTAGAGACTCTATTTGATAAAAACATATGCAGAACTAATCACATATACTGATAAACCTTGGGATGATTTAATTAAACATGTCTTCTAAAGCTTCGATAGTGATGAATTTCGTATCACAACAAAATTAAACTTTATTTATGAACTATCTAAAATTAGCAAAAGCACAAAGTACAAGTAAAATATCAGGTTTCCGCAAAATCAACTACAAAAACATTAAAAAAAGAAAGAAAAAGGAGATAGATAACCTTTAGCTTTGGCAGCAGCATTAACGTTAGGGTTTTTCGGAAGCTATTCGACAGGACGAATCAAATTCGAGGGTCTCTCACCGGAAACCTTATCGACGACAAGACGAATCATTGGTGATGTTGCCGGAATCGCAGCAGGAAGAAGAAGAAGATGGCGGCATTGAGTGAGGAGAGAGAGGAGGGATTAGGGTTGAGTGAGGAGAGAGACGAGTGAGAAGATTTAAAATTGGTAAGCGGTCTTTTTCTGTCTTTTTTTTTCATCAGCGACCGATTTTAAAATTTAAAATAATAAAATGAACGACTGCTTTAAGCGGTCGCTGATTAATCAGTGAATGTTTATCCGTTGCTGTCCACTTCAAAAGCAATCGGTGGCAACGACGACTTAACACAGTCACTGATTGCAAGAATAACGATCGTTATTCAAACCGTCGCAGTAATGCAGTCGTTGATTTGGCATTTTCTTGTAGTGCTGAACAAGTTTAGGTATTATCTAAATGTTAAAAAGTATCTGTTTAGGTAATGAGTTTCTGTTTGGTAATTACCAAACCCAGTCCGGTGATTACCTAACACTACATGTACTTATTTAAGTGATTACCTGAGTTTTTTTTGGTTACTACCCAATATGGTCAGTAGGTGGACATATATTGTATTTTTTTTTTGTGGATTGTATTTGATGGTGCAATTTTATAAAGGAAAAATTGACAACAGAAGTTTCAACTTTGGGTGATAATTTTTAAAAGGTTTGAACTATTGATTAACCTGTGTAGGTCCCAACTTTAGGGGGTCTTAACTTTTAGCGGGTCTTAGTGACTTGAAACTGGCTTAATAGGTTATCACTTGTAAAACTTGGGTCACACCAAAAGGTTGATTTGAGGGAGGGATGTAGGAACTTGGTGAGATTTTTAAAAAAATCGTCAGTTTTAAGTCATCGAGGCCCGCTAAAAGTTAAGACCCCCTAAAATTGGGACCTACACAGGTTAATCAATAGTTCAGACCTTTTAAAAATTATCACCCAAAGTTGAGACCTCTGTTGTCAATTTTTCCTTTTATAAATGAGAGAAGTTTTAGCTTTGATATTTGTTATTTGATTGTTTCTAATCTTATCATTTGATTGTTTATGAAGAATAAAGCAGTAAACAGGTTGCCCAAAACTCAGATGGTGATGATGATGAAGATAATGATGAAGAATTCAGTGATGTCAGCCCTATGTCTAAGAGTGAGAAAGCTGGCACGGATTCTGCTAGTGAGAGCGCTGACGAGGAGTTGTAGAAGCCAACTCAACGCAAAAAGAAGTTGACATTTGCCAATCTACCTCAGGAAAGTAAGACACCCAAAAAGGGTAAGACACCAACAAAAAGTGATTGGAAGGTTACACCTAAATCCAAAAAAACACCTCAAATGCCTAAAGAAACTAGAAAGGGTAAGAAAACTCAAAAAGGAGAGGAGGATGTAATTGGTGTTGAGGAGATTGGTGATGTTGATGTTGAGTCCTTAGTTAAAAGGAACCCTATTCCCTCAATTAAGGGTGTTGAAGAGAAAGAAGGAAGTGAGAAAGAAAGCAATGTGAAGGGGAAAAGAAAAAAAGAGGCAGCAAAAAAGAAAGAACATTTTTATAAGAAGAAAGAGGAAGAAAAGAAGGAAGAACAGAAGACAGAAAAAAAGAAAAAGGTGGAACAAGAGAAGGTGAAGGAAGAGAAGAAGCATGAGGCAAGAACAAATAAAAAGGAGGATGAGAAGAAGCAAGAGAAGGAGGAAGAGAAGGAGGAAAAGAAGGTTGAGGAGGAGGAAGATGAAGAAACAAAGATTGAGGCAGAGAGAGATGGAAAGAAGGACAAGAAAAATGAACCAGATAATGATGATGACAATGGGTCAGGAAAAGGTAATGGTGTAGGTCGGACTTCGTCAGAGAATAAGCCCGAGAAAAGCTCTGAGCCTCCTATGGGGCAAGAGGGTGGGCCTAATCGTTCAGAAGACACTACCGAAGCACCAACTAAAGAGGACCAAGTTAAAGACCCTACTGTGAAGGGAAAGAAAAAAAAAATTCTTCAGGTACAATTTTTCACTTTGTTACTGTTTGGTAATAACCTAAAAGTGTTAAGGTAATAAGTAAAAATTAGTGATTCTAATTTGGTTATAACCTAAAGATGTTTAGGTGATAACCTAACATGACAGGAGCTGAGTTTTCACTTTCATACAATTTGGTGATTACCTGAAAATGTTTTGGTACTTCCCAGACATGACTGATTCAACTTTCTTGCTATTTGGGGATTACCCAAATAGGTTTAGGTAATATTCAAACAGGATTGATTCAAATTTGATCATTACCCAAACTGATTTAGGTAATAACTTAACATAGACAAAAAGTACAGTTTTCACTATTTTCCTATTTGGTGATTACCAAATAGGTTTGGTAATAACCAAAGATAACCGTTTTTTGTTTAAGTAATAAAAAATTCTTCATTAATGATTGCATTTAGGATGAGGTGAAGTGGAATTTCAAGATCAGGATTGCCACAATCCGTCACGTATTGCACGGATTAGAAAAGACTCAAAAGGCTATTGTGGAGTATGTGTTTGATGACACAAAGGACATGGAGTATGTTTTTGTGATAATTCTTTTATTAGTTTCTTTCTTGGCTTCTCATCACTGTTTAATGTAAGGTGATTTTGTTTGTTTGGCAAGCAGTGAGTTATTAGTTGATTCTGAGTGGATCCAGGCCACATGTTCCGACCTCTGTACTCTATATCCCACGGCGCTTGTCACAGAAACGGTATGAGCATCTAGGTGACTCCATTAATTACACATAAAAATAATAGTTATTGATCTTAAGCACACATGAAGGCTCTCAATATAGCTAGGTTAGAGTGAGTGTGAAAAACACATCTTCATTCTACATCCCAACAACATTCCGAGTACGTTATTTATATAGAAAATGTTTTCATCTTTTATTTTCCTTATAATTTTAAATTATTTAGTATGTTTATTTTATTTACCTTAAACGTTTTAATTATTTACTATGTGTTATTTTCGTTAAGAACATGGATCCGGTAAAATTTATTAAGAAAGAACAGGCTGATGGGAAGCAAGGACTATTGTCGTATAATCCACTTGTTAAGACGACCTACCTATCTACAGTAATTTCTCGATGCCGTCAGGTATACACTATGCACTCCTTAGGCAAAAGATTTTTTCCTAACTTCTCTTTTAATGGGGTCTCGATATTTATGATGTAGTTTCTTGTTCCTCTGTGGTTGTCGGACCCAAATAATTGGTTCATAATTATTATCTTATTGCCACAATGTTGTACATACTTCTTGTTTTGGATCCTGGGGCAAATCCTAAAAAGCGATTTAAGTATGCCGGGGAACAGGTCTAACTTCGAAACAAATCTTATTAGTACTTTATACGAAGGGTTAATATTTTGAGTCGTTTAAATTTTTTTAAATTTGACCAACGTAGGTGAAGAAGTTGTCTGAATTTCTATCGGCTGGAAAGAAGGATGCATACAGTAGAAAGGTCGAGGATATGCCTACTTGGCCACTGAAATCTATCCGTATTCTAGTTCAGGAAAATGTGTAATTTTCCAATAACATATAATTGGCCACTGAAATCTTAGTGTGCTAGTGTGAACATAATGATCTTGGGTTTAAGAAATCATGTTAATCAATTGTTAAATCATTGTCAGATATGATTGTGGGATGTATGTTATTAAGCTACTGGAGACAAAGGAATTTGGAGGTTGGAACAACCCTCATCATTTTAAGGTAGTGGTCTGGGGTTATTTGGTAATTAGCATAACATGTTTAATTACTTCCAAAAACATCTACAACTTTTTATTTGGTTTTCTTGCAGTCTTAGGTAATGACCTATAGTTCTTCAGTCATTACCTAGCACCAATTTGTTTTTTATAAAAGGTGTTTCATTAACTTGATTCTAATTGTCTTAATGTAGGATATGGACAGGTACCGCATCGACACCTTGGTCGATGCCATTTGCTTGGAGCATAATACTCTCAGAGATGAGGTTGTGGCCAACACATTATTTCCCTAAAAAACTATTTTCGTGGTTGTGGTTTGGATAATTTTTATGAACTTCAGTTTCTGGTTTGGATAATTTTTATTTACAAGACTTATGTTTGGATATTATTTCACTTTTGAATGTAATTTGTTTATGACTATGATGTTTGATGTAATATCCTAACACTAATGGGATGTTAGTTAAGTATATAATATGGATGTTTAAGTGTGCATAATGCATGTGGTGGATAATGTATTCATGATTTGAAGCAAACATTTCATAAGCAAAAAAAATAACTTGAAATACTTCGGAAACTTTAAGTAATTTCTATAAGGGGTTCCAGTTTTTACCAAATCTTAACATAAACTAAGAGAAGTCTCAAAATCGTCAATTCCAAAGTATATTAAAAATAAACAATTGAAATCAAGAATCCTAAGTACCAATTAATCAATATGATATAAATGTGTTAATCCAAATAAGCCAAATAGAGTTATATAGTCACAACATGTAAGAGATAAGAATGTCTTGGTAAGTTTGGTAATGCCCAAAATAGTTTTTGGTAATTACCTAAAGTATATGATATGGGGTTCATTTGGGGCCCATAACTGAATTCAATGGGGTTTGGTGAGGTATTGGGCCTAATGGACCCATTGTAATGATTGTCCAATCCCCATAGGATTGCTTTCATGAGTAATGGGAATGAATTGTGATTGGGAGAACAACCTCCACTTAGTAGGTTTGGTCATGACCAAAATATGTTTGGTCATTACCTAAAATTTGTATGCTATGGGGTTAATTTGGGCTTTTTAGTACAAGGATGGACAATGGGGCCCAAAACTGAAGTCAATGGGGTTTGGTGAGGTATTAGGCCTAATGGACCCAATGGCATATGCTATTTGGTTAATTTGGGCTTTTTAGTACAAGGATGGACAATGGGGTCCAAAACTAAAGTCAATGGAGTTTGGTGAGGTTTTGGGACCTAATGGACCCAGTGACATGATTGTCCAATCCCCATAGGATTGCTTTGATGAGTAATGGGATTGGATTGTGATTGGGAGAACATCCTCCACTTAGTAGGTTTGGTCATGGCCAAAATATGTTTGATAATTACCTAAAAGCAAATGATTCGGGGTTAATTTGGGTTTTTTAGTGCAAGGATGGACAATGGGGCCCAAAACTCAAGTTAATAGGGTTTGGTGAGATATTGGGGTTAGTGGACCCAGTGGCATGATTGTCCATTCCCCATAGGATTGCTTTGATGAGTAATGGGATTAGATTGTGATTGGGATTTGGGAGAACATCATCTACTTATTAGGTTTGGTAATGCCCACAATATATTTGGTAATTACTTAAAAGCATATGATATGGGGTTATTTTGGGGTTTTCAGTACAAGGATGGACAATGGGGACAAAAAACTCAATTCAATGGGGTTTGATCATGTGTTGGGCCTAATGGACCCAGTGGCATGATTTTCCAAAAATCATAGGATTGCTTTGATGAGTAGTGAGAATGGATTGTGATTGGGAGAACACCCTCTACTTAATAGGTTTAGTAATGCCCAACACATTTTTGGTAATTTCCAAACATCATATAATAATAAAAGGATAAGGTAATCAATAATTAAACATAAAAGGACAAAGTGTAGCATACAATGCTTAGCTAATGACAATAGTCAAAGTTGGTAGTTACCTAAATCTTTTACATTAAAACTATTTAATTAGGCCTATTTACACAAAAAATTGACAATGTATCATGAAAAGTTTAGGTAATGACCATAGTTAAGTGAGGTAATTACCTAAACTTTTACATATGAACTATTTAATTTGATCTACTAATGGACATTGGCATATGTATACATACAAAACTAAACCAACTCCAACTACAAAAGTATAACAAAGGCCTATTTACACAAAAAATTCACACAGTGTAGCATCAAAAATTTAGGTAATAACCATAGGCTAGAGAGGTGATTACCTAAACTTTTACATATGAACTGTTTTTTTTACGGGCATTGCCAACATACTTCGCGCGACAATATTGATCTATATCGATTTTGTTATGTTTGCTTATCAGAATTATGGCCATAGCGCGTAAATGTTCGACACACATTGCTTTTGTCTGCATTACGTTCGACAAACCTCTTCAATACTACTTAAGTCAGTTGGGAGATAAAAATTTAACCAAGCAGCAAAGGTGTCCAAAAGGGTGTTGTTACCCATTAAACCCAGTCCGTTCATCTTGTTGTAACAGAACAGTCTACATGAAAAAAAAAATTGTCTGTGCTAATAATTCTATAATAAACTTAAAATTTTGTCGGTCACCTCACCATGAATATACTTGGAAGTATTAATTTTTGGCTTTTTCCCTCAATTCGGGTTAGTTGTAAGATCCCCAAACTTGTGTAAAAGGAAAAAAAAAAGGATGACCATATGTGCCTGAGTGCTTAGCCATTGATCTGGGTATACGCAAAAACATTCATATGCGTTAAGAAAAAACCAAGACTGTTGTAGCCGGTAAATAGTTTCATTTGACGGCCCTTTTAATATGTTCTTACAAATATTTCTTTCAATCGGGTCCAAAGAGGGTAAGTACTCTTCGAAAAATGGAAGCGGCCTACCACCTTTTTTTGGCGTGAATGACGGATCGACAAAATCTCCATTCGTCTTGGACATCCCATTGTTAAGGGCCTTATTAAATAATTTAAGTTGTTGCCCAACTGCTTTCTCTTTAGCATTTTCTTACAATTCGAGGCATGGTTTGTTGGATTATATTAGTTTGCATACTAATTAAAGAAATAGGCAAAATATGAGAAAATTTTATTTGATACCGATTATTCTTCGGTGTCACTCCCACCTTCTTCTGATATTTTAACCTTTTCCGGTGCTGATCTTTTTGCCTACCATAATGGAGACAAATAACAAATAAAATAACATTAATTTAAGTTAGTAAACATACATCGATGACATCCATTACCTTCAACGCGTTGATGTTAGTAACATTCTGAATTAACATAAAAGCCAAGGACCAAACACGACCTCAATTTAGAGTATCCAACTCATTTGTTTTCTTGTTACAACTCCGGCGTCAAAAACTTTGGGTCATATAACCCTTCACGCATTCACAATACATGAAAATAATGGCCTGAAAATTTTGGTCATATTACCAAATCAATCTAAATTTGTTTACTTGTTAGAACTATGGCCTGAAAATAACGGCGTGAAAACTTTGGGGGTCATATAACCCATCACACATTTTGAAAATACAATAACAAATACTAGCATATAAACATATTGTAATGACCAAATACAAATTTGGTCATTACCAAAAAATTATGTGTATGGATAAAATAAGAACCAATTAAAAAAAAAACTATTCATACGCTGCTCATTAACTTTTCTTTATCCACCTCTAGGGGTTTTTTTTCCTGAATTTTTTTCGGCTGAATGGTCTTTTTGGCATTCTGAGGTGTTTTTGTGACTTTGACTTTTTTGGTGCTCTTCTTCGGAGTGACCTCCTTTGAAGGCGTGTCCAAATCACTTGCTAGACCATCTTCTTCTTTTTTTCTCATGGGTTTATTAGTGGTCTTTTTTGGCGTCAACTTCTCTATTGGCATATCCCGAAGGGTTTCCAAACCAAAGATAGGTTCGGGACGAACAAATCGAATTTCCTTCATGCTAAACGGTGATCTAACTTGCACAATAGGCACAAAAGTCTCGTCATCATCGTCAATATCCAACTTACGCATTGCACATTTAAACGTATCACTAAGTATGGGAGATAAAAACGGAGAGCACCTCTTATCTCTGTGTGTTTTTGGTTTAGTGGGGACAGTTCGGACATCGCTGAAGATTTCGACCCCTTCCATTCCCCCATCATTACCTTGTGATACATTGGTGGTATCAACATCATTCCCATCCTTGTCACGTGCCTTTTCTTTATCTTCTGGAGGTACGGTTGAGATTAGCTTCTCTAGTGCAACCTCCATGTGCACCACCTTTGAGAATATAGCATCCATCTTGGAAATGATTCTTTTTAAAGATTCTTCTACCATTTCAATCCGCTGTTAACAAAAACATTTCAATTAATGAACCTTTCATATCATCATTTGAATTCAATTCAATCATTTGAAAGGAAAATATAAATAATACAACATTTTACACCGATGCCACCTTGTCATATAAACCACATAAAACCTCATGGATTAGGTTATCAGTGACCCACATCTTAAGCATACAAAGCCATCAACATATATGTTATAATTACATAATTTAAGGCCATTGGCCAAGTCAATTATTAATTTAGGTGATGCCCTAAAATGTGTAGGTGATTACCTAAAATGTTTGGAAAAAACCTAATATGATTAGGTGATTACCAAAAATGTTTGGAGATAACCTAATATGATTAGGTGATTACCTAACATTTATAGTGGTTATGTTAGGTCATTACCAAAATATCTTTAGTAATTACCTAAACCCAACAGTAACTTGCACAAAAAACCAGTGACATTCTACTACAATGTTTGGTAATTACCTAAAAGCATATGATATGGGGTTTGGTGAGGTATTGGGCCTAATGGATCCAGTGGCATAATTGCCCAATCCCCATAAGATTGCTTTGATGAGTAATGGGAATGGATTGTGATTGGGAGAACATTCCACTTAGTAGGTTTAGTCATGGCCAAAACATGTTTGGTAATTACTTAAAAGCATATGATATGGGGTTAATTTGAGCTTTTTAGTACAAGCAGGGACAATGGGGGCCCAAAACTAAAGCTAAATGGGATTTGGTGAGGTTTTGGGCCTAATGGACCAAGTGGCATGATTGTCCAATCCACTTAAGATTACTTTGATGAGTAATGGGAATGGATTTGTGATTGGAAGAACATCCTCCACTTAATAGGTTTGGTAATGTCTAACGAATGTTTGGTAATTACCTCAAAGCAAATGATATGGGGTTAATTTGACCTTTTTAGTACAAGGAGGGACAATGGGGGCCCAAAACTTAAGTCATTGGGGTTTGGTTAGGTATTGGGCCTAATGGACCCAGTGGCGTGATTGTCCAATCCCCATAGGATTGCTTTGATGAGTAATGAGAATGGATTGTGATTGGATAGGTTTGGTAATACCCAAAACATGTTTGGTAATTACCTAAAAGCATATGATATGGGGTTAATTTGGGCTTTTTAGTACAAGGGGGGACAATGGAGGCCACATATTAACCATTCAATTCCCTCTTCGTATATGTTATATTTACATAATTTGAGGTCATTACCCAAGAAAATTATTATTTTAGGCAATGCCGTAAAATGGTGTAGGTAATGACCTAAACGTTATGGTAATATCCAAATTTAATTAGGTGATTACCTAACATATATAGTGGTTTTATTAGGTCATGACCAATATATATTTAGTAATTACCTAAACCTTACATAAACTTACACAAAAAACAAGTGACATTCCACTATAATGGAGATGATTCTTTTTTGAGATTGTTCGACCATTTCAATCCGCTGTTCACAAAAACGTTATATCGATGAACCTTTCATATCACCAAAGTCATTCAATTCAATCATTTGAAAGCAAAAGCAAAAGGAAAAAATGCAACGTTTTACCCCGATGCAATCTTATCATATAAGCCACATAAAACCTCATGGATTACGTTGTCAATAACAAACATATTAACCATACAATTCCCTCATCATATGTGTTATTGTCACATGATTTGAGGCAATTGCCCAAGACAATTTTTATTTTAGGTAATGCCCTAAAATGGTTTAGGTAATGACCTAAACGTTATGGTAATATCCTAATCAAATTAGGTGATTACCTAACCCATATAGTGGTTGTATTAGGTCATGTCCAAAATATCCTTAATAACTGCCTAAATCCTGCATTAACTTGCACAAAAAACAAGTGACATTCCACTACAATGGAGGGTATTCTTTTTTAGAGATTGTTCGACCATTCCAATACGCTGTTCACATAAACATTCTATCGATGAACATTCCATATCACCAAAGTCATTCAACTCAATCATTTGAAAGCAAAAGAAAAAAGGAAAAAATGCAACGTTTTACCCCTATGCAATCTTATCATATAAGCCACATAAAACCTCATGGATTACATTATCAAAAACCCACATATTAACCATACAATTCCCCCATCATATATGTTATAGTCACATGATTTAAATCAACTGCCCAAAACATTTTTTATTGTAGTTAATGCCATAAAATGGTTTAGGTAATGACCTAAATGTTATGGTAATATCCTAATCTAATTAGGTGATTACCTAACATATATAGTGGTTATATTAAGTCGTGACCAATATATCTTTAGTAATTACCTAAACCCTGTATTAAGTTGTACAAAAAACTAGTGACATTCCACTAAAATGGAGATGATTCTTTTTAGAGACTGTTTGACCATTCCATTACGCTGTTCACATAAACATTCTATGGACGAACATTCCATATCACCAAAGTCATTCAATTCAATCATTTGAAAGCAAAAGAAAAAGGAAAAAATGCAATGTTTTACCCCGATGCATTCTTTTTATGTGAACCACTTAAAACCTCTTGGATTAGGTTATCAATAACCCATAGTTAACCATACGATTCCCTCATCATATATGCTATAGTCACATGATTTGAAGCCATTGCACAAGACAATTATTATTTTAGGTAATGCCCTTAAATGTTTTAGTTAATGACCTAAACGTTATGGTAATATCCTAATCTAATTAGGTGATTACCTAACATATATAGTGGTTATATTGGGTCATGACCAAAATATCTTTAGTAATTACCTAAACCCTGCATTAACTTGCACAAAAAACAAGTGACATTCCACTGCATTGGAGAGAATTCTTTTTAGAGATTGTTCGACCATTGAAATCCACTGTTCACAAAAACATTCTATCGATGAACATTTCATATCACCAAAGTCATTAAATTTAATCATTTGAAAGCAAAAGAAAAAGGAAAAAAATGCAACGTTTTACCCCGATTCAATCTTATCATGTAAACCACTTAAAACCTCATAGATTAAGTTATCAATAACCCACATCTTAACCGTATAATTCTCTCATCATATATGTTATAGTCACATGATTTGAGGCCATTACCCAAACTAATTTTTTTTTTTAGGTAATGACCTAAAATTTTGGTAGTATCCTAATCTTATTAGATGATTACCTAACATATATAGTGGTTATGTTAGGTCATGACCAAAATATCTTTAGTAATTACCTAAACCCTGCATTAACATGCACAAAAAACAATTGACATTCCACTACAATGGAGATGATTCTTTTGAGAGATTATTTGACCATTTCAATCCGCTGTTCACATAAACATTATATCGATGAACCTTTCATATCACAAAAGTCAGTCAATTTAATCATTTGAAAGCAAAAGAAAAATTCATAAAATGCAATGTTTAACCCCAATGCAATCTTATCATATAAACCACATAAAATCTCATGGATTAGATTATCTATAACCCACATCTTAACCATACAATTCCCTCATCATATATGTTATAGTTACATAATTTGAGGCCATTGTCCAAGACAATTATTATTTTATGTAATGACCTAAAATGATTTATGAAATGACCTAAAAGTTTTGGTAATATCCTAATCTAATTAAGTGATTACCTAACAGATATAGTGGTTGTATTAGGTCATAACAAAAATATCTTTAGTAATTTATTAAATCCTGCAAAAACTTGCACAAAAAACAAGCGACATTCCACTACAATGGAGATGATTCTTTTTAGAGATTGTTCGACCATTCCAATACGCTGGTTACATAAACATTATATCGATGAACATTCCGTATCACCAAAGTCATTCAACTCAAACATTTAAAAGCAAAAGAAAAAAGTTAAAAATGCAACGTTTTACTCCGATGCAATCTTAGCATATAAGCCACATAAAATCTCATGGATTAGGTTATGAATAACCCACATCTTTACCATACAATTCCCTCATCAGATATGTTATAGTCACATGATTTGAGGCCATTGCCCAAAACAATTATTATTTTAGGTAATAACCTAAAATGATTTAGGTAATAACCTAATTGTTTTGGTAATATACTAATCTAATTAGGTGATTACCTAACATATATAGTCGTTATATTAGTTCATGACCAAAATATCTTTAGTGATTACCTAAATCCTGCATTAACTTGCCCAAAAAACAAGTGACATTCCACTACAATGGAGAGTATACTTTTTAGAGATTATTCGACCATTCCAATACGTTGTTTAAATAAACATTCTATCGATGAACATTCCATATCACCAAAGTCATTCAACTCAATCGTTTGAAAGCAAAAGAAAAAAGGAAAAAATGCAACGTTTTACCTCGATGCAATCTTATCATATAAGCCACATAAACCACATGGATTATGTTATCAATAACACACATATTAACCATACAATTCCCCCATCATATATGTTATTGTCACATGATTTGAGGCAATTGCCCAAGACAATTTTTATTTTAGTTAATGCCCTAAAATGGTTTAGGTAATGACCTAAACGTTATGGAAATAGCCTAATCTAATTAGGTGATTACCTAACATATATAGTGGTTATATTTGGTCATGACCAAAATAACTTTATAATTACGTAAACCCTGCATTAACTTGCACAAAAAACATGTGACATTCCACTGCAATGGAGAGAATTCTTTTTAGAGATTGTTCGACCATTGCAATCCACTGTTCACATAAACATTCTATCGATGAACCTTTCATATCACCAAAGTCATTAAATTCAATCATTTGAAAGCAAAAGAAAAAGGAAAAAATGTCTTAACTGTATAATTCTCTCATCATATATGTTATAGTCACATGATTTGAGGCCATTACCAAAAAAATTTTTTTTTTTAGGTAATGACCTAAAATTTTGGTAGTATCCTAATCTAATTAGATGATTACCTAACAGATATAGTGGTTATGTTAGGTCATGACCAAAATATCCTTAGTAATTACCTAAACCCTGCATTAACTTGCAGAAAAAACAATTGACATTCCACTTTAATGGAGATAATTCTTTTGAGATATTATTTGACCATTTCAATCCGCTGTTCACATAAAGATTATATCGATGAACCTTTCAGATCACAAAAGTCATTCAATTTAATCATTTGAAAGCAAAAGAAAAATTCATAAAATGCAATGTTTTACCCTGATGCAATCTTATCATATAAACCACATAAAATCTCATGGATTAGGTTATCTATAACCCACATCTTAACCATACAATTCCCTCATCATATATGTTATAGTTTCATGATTTGAGGCCATTGTCCAAGACAATTATTATTTTAGGTAATGACCTAAAATGATTTATGAAATGACCTAAAAGTTTTGATAATATCCTAATCTAATTAAGTGATTACCTAACAGATATAGTGGATGTATTAGGTCATGACAAAAATATCTTTAGTAATTTATTAAATCCTGCATTAACTTGCACAAAAAACAAGTGACATTCCACTACAATGGAGATGATTCTTTTTCGAGATTGTTCGACCATTCCAATAAGCTGGTTAGATAAACATTCTATCGATGAACATTCCGTATCACCAAAGTCATTCAACTTAAACATTTAAAAGCGAAAGAAAAAAGGAAAAAATGCAACGTTTTACTCCGAGGCAATCTTTGCATATAAGCCACATAAAAGCTCGTGGATTAGGTTATGAATAACCCACATTTTAACCATACAATTCCCTCATCAGATATGTTATACTCACATGACTTGAGTCCATTGCCCAAGACAATTATTATTTTTGGTATTAACCTAAAATGGTTTAGGTAATAACCTAATTGTTTTGGTAATATCCTGATCTAATTAGGTGATTACCTAACATATATAGTTGTCATATTAGGTCATGACCAAAATATCTTTAGTAATTACCTAAATCCTGGATTAACTTGCACAAAAAATAAGTGACATTCCTCTACAATAGAGAGTATACTATTTAGAGATTATTCGACCATTCCAATACACTGTTTACATAAACATTCTATCGATGAACATTCCATATCACCAAAGTCATTCAACTCAATCGGTTGAAAGAAAAAGAAAAAAAGGAAAAAATGCAACATTTTAACCCGATGCAATCTTATCATATAAGCCACATAAAACCTCATGGATTACGTTTTCAATAACCCACATATTAACCATACAATTCCCGCATCATATATGTTATAGTCACATGATTTGAGGCAATTGCCCAAGATAATTTTTATTTTAGTTAATGTCCTAAAATGGTTTAGGTAATGACATAAACGTTATGGAAATATCCTAATCTAATTAGGTGATTACCTAACATATATAGTGGTTGTATTAGGTCATGACCAAAATATCTTTAGTAATTAATTAAATCCTTCATTAACTTGCACAAAAAACAAGTGACATTCCACTACAATGGAGATGATTCTTTTTAGAGATTGTTCGACTATTCCAGTACGATGGAAACTGTAGGCGTAGGATTTTTGAATTCCTTTAATGCCTACACGCGGTGTGAGCGTGTTTATTTGACTACCCCATTGTTAAGGTTTTATTAAAATATGTTTTGAAGTCGCCAACAATTCTTTAAAGGAAGAACCATAAACCTAATTAGATTGAAACGGAATGGATATCTTAGGGACTTATCCAATGTAGATTTCCCCGTCATGACTTCATAGATGGTCAGGAACCAAAAAGTGAGTTCGGGGGCGAGGGTACAATATAGTCAGGAACTATATTGCCCATTACTGGCCTCTACTAAATATCGATTCATTACAGATTTTATACCAAAGAATAATCACATAACGGTTTAAGCACCCTAAAAATAATTAATCTAGATGGGTTCAGGAAACACACAAAAGACTAATTTTTAGTGGTAAGTTATTTGACACTAGTAGAGAATAGACGATTTGCGTCAGATGCGAGGCGCCTATTTGCGTCGGACATGGGTCCGACGGCACAGGCCTCGACGCAGATCAGGATACAGGATCTGCGTCGGACAACGACGCGACGCAGATGATTAGCTATCTGCGTCGGACCCTGACCACCATGCGACGCAGATGACTCCTTTGACACAGCAACAAAACACTCATCTGCGTCGCATGAAGAGTAAAGTGCGACGCAGATGGCAAAGCCAACATCTCAGCCTCACTCATGTACGTCGGATGAAGGGAATTGTCCGATGCAAATTTAGTGTCATTTGCGTCATATGAAGGCCATGGTAAGACGCAAATGGTGAATATTTTAATAAAAAAAATATCAGTACATGCCGTCGCTGTCAGTTTACCACTATTAAACCTCTTTCAATCAATAACCTCAGAATTTGGTTATTGAGACCCAAATTCATGTTCACCAGTTTGGTGTTAAACAAGAAAAGTACATATTAATTACAAGAAGAAGTTGGTGAACCAGTAAGCATTGTAGTATTCATATACATGGAAAAATAATATGAAATCGCCATTAAAGACGGAACAGAGATAGAATTACAAGAAGAAATTGCAACAAACTATAATCATTTTTCCTCAATTTTACCCTAATCAAAACGCTAAATTGTGTTTTATCCAAAAAAAATTGTGAATCACTGAAACCTGATTAGTATGAGTGGAAAAATCCATAAATTACATAATTCAACGAAACCCTATGAGAGAGAACACCATCACGCATCCATCGTTAGCAACCACCATTAGCAGCAACAACACACCACCTTGAACCACGAAATTCGTAGCAGCAGCGTACACCACCTCGCAACCACCAAACGCAGCAGCGGCGTATAATACACCACCTCGCAACCACCAACCAGAAATTCCCCAAAAATCTCACGAAATTTCAAATTTTTGGAGTTAGAGAATTTTGGTTTTCGGGTTTAAAAGCTTTTGGTTTGGGGGATTCTGGGATGTCGCCGGACTTTGAGCCGAGACAAGTAGCGAAGAACGAGATGGCAGCGAAGGATTTTTCGATTAAAACAAGTTTTTTTGGTGGGTGATTTTCAAATTTTGAGTCTTTAATTGAGATGGGTTTGTCTCAAAATTGGGGATGAGAGATTAGAGATTAGAGATGAGAGATGATAGATGATAGATCTAGGTTTTGGTGAGAGAGAAGGTTGGTGAGAGGGATGGAGAGATTCGGCTGGAGCAAAAAGAGGGAAGCAGTAGGGTTGAGGAGTGAAATTGTGAAGATTATATATGGTAAGTGATTTGCGTCGGATGGGCCCTGGAGGTCCGACGCAAATCGTGTTTCTTTTTAAGCGATCCTTGGGCTTTGCGTCACATGTGGGCTTGATGCGACGCACATGGCTCAGATATCTGCGTCGGATGGGTCGATGGTCCGACGCAGATCAAGATTCACATTTTGCGGATCAGCATTTGCGTCACACGTGAGCTTGATGCGACGCACATAGTGTACTCATTTGCGTCGTTTGCAGGGTTATGTGCGACGCAAAAAGGCTTGTATACATTTTGCTTAGACAGAGGTAGACTACTTGCATCGGATGTCCTGTAAGATCCGACGCACAAAGGTCATTTGCGTCAGTTTCTCTCACGTGCGACGCAAATAAACAGACGCAAATTGTGAATTTTGTAGTAGTGAGACAAGCAATATTAATGGGTTCCTAGCAGGTTGTCCATGTTATCTGAATTAGTTAGAACATTTATTTAGGTCTTGATTAACAATAAATACAAAGTGATAAATATTGTAATCTGGCATGAAAAATAATATGTTCATAAAAATAAATAAAAATATGAAAATAAAATACTGCAGGGAATTAGTATAATATATACAATACTTACAGTCGCAGGGACTAATAACAATCTACATCATGAATAGAATGTTAGTAACTTCAAGAAAATAATAATAAATAAAGAAATAAATAAAAGAAAGATTGTTACTTTATTTGACCCTCAGAAATTATATCACCGTCCGGGGTCGTTGATTTGTACACATCTTGGAAAATTTAATTGTACGAGTCTTAAAAAAAAAGGTTGTATATTGTTTCGTAATATGTATTATGCGCAAGATTTCTTTGTATCAACTATATTAGGCGTTGACATAGGAGTATTGTAGTGTGGTATTGATAAATTATGATGATGTGGCGTTTGTATGTGTAGCAGCAGGAGATTTATGAAACGTTAGGTGTAGGAGTGTGGCAGTAGGAAAATTATTGAATGATAATATTTGGTGTGGAGTAGCAGCGCGGCAGTAGGGAGGATAAGTAGAAGATTTTGGTTGTGATGGTGATGCGTGATGATCTTTAGTGTTTAGGCGGTGGTGTGCGTTAGACGAGAGTTTTGATTAGAAGAATTGTTGTGAGTGCCGAGTGATGGGATGAATCAAATCGGTGGCAGGGAGATTTTGTGAGCATTATTGTTGTGAGATTGTTGTTAGTATTAGAGAGGTGGAGTTGTGTATTGTTTGTGCCGTGGTTTTTGTATGTTGGTCCTGCATTTTGTTATGAGTGAGGCTATATATAAGTTTAGGTAGGTTTAGGTAGTTGAGTTGCAATAGGTTTCTGAACGTTAGTAGGTATCTAAAAGATTTTAGAAAATACAAGATTTTAGAAAAGAGTTAGTAAGAGATATTTATAATCACTTTGGAAAAAGATTATTTTTATTGAAAAACATTTTTGAAAATAGTTAGACAAAAGATATTTAAAACCACTTTGGAAAAAGATTTTTTTATAAAAGATATTTTTATTAATAAAAATAATCAATGTAATTAATTAATTCTATTAATTAAATTGGGCTAGAAAAGGGGTTTTATAAAATTGGGCTTAGGTTTTCAAAGATGGGCCTCAAAAGGTATTTTAAAACGTTTTAGAAAATGGGCTTTTATAAAATTATTTAGAAAAAGGGTGTTCGGAAATGGGTTAATAAAAAGGGTGAGAAAATGGTTTGGGCTTAAAACATTTATTTTAGACTCGTTCTTTATTCTTTCCTCGATCCGGACCAATTGGAGCAGGGTATTGGTCATCACAGGGAACTAAATGGGGAGACACGATTATGTATCTACAGAAGCCCCCACTTTGACTGAGGTTTGGAAAACCGAAAGTCAAAGTATACGTGTCGGGACGGAGAATGTGTAATACCCCTCATGATTGCTTTAAAGGGATTTAGCAAGCTACTTATTCCAACAAGATGCATCTTTCTTTTAGGGAGCTCAATTCCTTAGTTACTCCACAGTTAAGCGTGCTTGGCTGGGAGTAGTCCAGGGATGGGTGACCTTCTGGGAAGTTTCTCGGGGTGCGCATGAGTGAGGACAAAATGCGCCGAAAGAACTTGTGTTGGTTATTGAGGACAATTGCTGACCCTAGATGCGCATTGATGACGATATACTCGACCCCGGATGGGTCAGGGTGTTACAAATGTTATCAGAGCAACCCTGCGACCGCGTGTTGGGGCGACCCTAAGGCCGTCAGGCTAAATATTAGGAGTCCTCAGGCGCCTAGTGGGGGAGGATTATGGGGCTGCATTGTCATAAGGAGCGACCCAGAGGTCGTCAGGCCGAATATCTATAGTCTCCGGCGATCAGTTTCCAGGCTAGGGCGACCCACAGGTCGTTTTGGCCGAATATGTGGAGTCCTCAGGAGCAACGAGGGCGTTGTTGTCCTCAAGTGGGGGTGTATGTAATACCCCTCATGATTGCTTTAAAGGGATTTAGCAGGCTACTTATTCCAACAAGATGCATCTTTCTTTTAGGGAGCTCAATTCCTTAGTTACTCCACAGTTAAGCGTGCTTGGCTGGGAGTAGTCCATGGATGGGTGACCTCCTTAGAAGTTTCTCGGGGTGCGCATGAGTGAGGACAAAATGCGCCGAAAGAACTTGTGTTGGTTATTGAGGACAGTTGTTGGCCCTAGATGCGCATTGATGACGATATACTCGACCCCGGATGGGTCGGGGTGTTACAGAATGACTCTGGATGCTCTGCAATCCAAAATCACCCTTTTACGCCATTACCTGCAAAACAAGCAAAAGTTTCAGGAACAAACATATATGAAACAAATTTGCAAAATAAATGTAAATTTGCAAAAATGAAATGATATGGGTGAAAAAAAATCATGAACTATTATGGTCCCTCTCCAGGGTGTTGATGACGTGTAGAGCTATTATGGTCCCGCTCCAGGGTGTTGATGATGTGTAGAGCTATTATGGTCCCGCTCCGGGGTGTTGATGATGTGTAGAGCTATTATGGTTCGGCTCACGACGGGATAAAGCTATTAATGGTCCGGCTCACGACGGGATAAAGCTATTAATGGTCCGGCTCACAACGGGATAGAATTGTAGAATTGTAACGAATATTTGAATTCATTGGAAGTTGAGAGTGTGGGCCCCACTTGGCTAAGAAGCCCCCAAGCGTGTTGTATAGGAATGTGCACCAGATGCACAGGCCTTCCCTTGGCGTGGGATGCTGCGCTGGAGGCAGTTTGCTGCGTGTGATGTCGTAATGAACATTTCAATTCATAAGGAGTTGAGCATGTGGGCTCCACTTGGCTAAGAAGCCTCCAAGCGCGCTGTAAAGGGTTGTGCGCCAGACGCACAGGCCTGCACTTGGCGTGGGATGTTGTGCTGGACGCAGTCTGCTACATGTGGCACAGCGTTGTCGGTGTGTGCTGGATGCACCATGTATATATCACTTGGCTTCTGTTGTTAAATTTTAATGGCCCGCAGACCTTGGCAGAATATAACTCGTATAAAGTTGTTCAATGTTGGGTACCTGTAAATACAAAGAATACACAGATATACAGATAAACAATGCATGTTTCCTGTGATGTGGGTGCTAATGTATGGATAGGAAAAGACTTGACCTATAAAGTTGACCTTTAGTACTCTAGACTTAAAGGTGATATCGTGTGTGCATACGTGTGTGTGTATGGGTGACTCGATGATTGACGCTAGAATCCTATGGCTAAGGACGAAGGATGCAATGCTTTGACACAATGTTTGACGATGCAGATATGTAATGCAAATGTAGAGATATGACACTAATGCAGGGGTATGACACTAATGCAGATGATATGATTTGATTGTTCCATTAGAAGCTCAAATTTTCGTTTTAGAAAACTGCTTTTGAAAGAGAAGAAATGGGAAGCTCCCAAGGATAATCCATGTAAGTTATGTTTGATGCGATATGTGTTGTAGGTTTTACGGGCGTAAGTGAGCCCATAAAATAGTTAGGATCTCGTATGGGTTTAGAGCCCACAAACTTTTGTATGGACTCGTAATGAAATCCTGATCAGGGTACACATGGAGCCTAATGATCTTCTATGCAGCCAATAGATTATATCTTCGCTTTGGAATACATTATAGAATGAGCTTTTGTAGCGCTTGAGTTGTATATGCTTCGAGGTTTGTATGCCAAGGGCCTAAGTGAGCCCGTGAATAGGTGCAATGTTGCATTTGTGCGGGTTTAAAACCCAAGATGTCATATATGGACTCCTAATGAAGTCCTTCAATAGGTTTGGACTTGGAGCCTACGATTTTCTAGATGGACTAGTGATAAAGCCCCCAGTAAGATGGAGTTGATGAAGCATCCAACTTGATTGCATGATTTTGAAGATATCTCATTACGCTTAGCGGAAGTTTCGACCAAAGATTACATATAGGGTTCCTAAGGTGAAAAAGTCAAGAAAGGCCAAAGAAAGGAATACTCAAAGGATAAGGCACGGTCATAGCGCTGAGCGTTGAAAGGTTATGCTAAGCTTGGCTTAGAAGCGATAATGCGGCTTAGAAAAAGGAAGTGATTAGAATAAGAAAAGGCAGCGTCATAATGAATAGACTCACGCAATGCGGTAGGCTGATAATGCAGGTTTGAATCGCAGTATATAATCTAAGGGCAGGGATGAGCATTTAAAATTCATGATTTTTTTTTTGGGAGATTGCGCTTTTCTCATGGGCCTAGGCGAGCCTTAAAAATATGTTTTGAATTAAAATGGCCGGGCCTCAAAAGATGTTGCCTACGTATCCATGAGGGAATCAGGCCAGTCGTAGCTCTTAACATTCTAATCGGTGGCCTAGCATTTTGCTTTGGAGCCATTTGCAATGAATTAAGCATTGAATTGTAAGAGGTCTTTAGCAAGGGTGGATAATGATGTTGGTTTGGTTTGGTTTGAATGGTCGAACCTCAAGGTGAGGTTTCCTACGTATCTTTAGTAGAATCAGACCATTCGTAGTTCAGGCCAAGTGAATGAGAAGGTGCCCTGACTTTTGCCTAAGTCGCCCTTATGGGTTTTCGACCTAGTGGGCTTTGGTTTGTCTTTTATGGCTTATTGGGATGCGATATGCATGGTCATGGATTGTTTGAGGGAAGGTTTGTCATATATATATGATTTGGCATGTAATGGTTTTTGGTTATGGAGGTCAAGGCCTTTGATGATGAAGTTGGAGGTTTATGATCGAAGGTCGAAGGTAAAAGAAAGTACAGTTGACAAAGCTATCGATGGGTTTATCTTTCTCTCTTTTTTTCGTTATTTTTGCACTTCTATTCATCATTTTTTTGCTTCGTTTTTTCATTCATCTTTTTTTTTTTTCTGATGTTGCTCTTTTTCTTTACTTGCCCTTTATATTGAATTTGTTGTCGAATGTACTTCCCATGAGGTAGGTTAAAGGTAGAGGGGTGTTATGCATTAAGGTTGAAATGGATGATAAGGAGGGGATGCCTCTTTTATGCTAGTTATGTTCAATGCCTTTATTAGAATAGTCATGAGAATTTGAAATTCATTTCCTTTAAGGTGACAATCGTGATTTTCATTGATGGTAAACAGGCTCAAATTTATCCTCCCATCTCTCATTGGTGAACACCAGAATGATTTTGTCCAAGAAGACTGATGTCGTATAACATTTTTGTTGGTCACGAACTGGCAAACTGGGCAAACAAACTGGAAAAGGGAAAAATTTTTGCAGTTGTTCTAAAGGTCGACTTCAACAAGGCTTATGATGAGGTCAGATGGGACATTGTAAAACTTGTCCTTAGAGCTATGAAGTTCCCAGAAAGATGGATCGTATAGATGGGCCAATGCATCTCCCCTATTTCGTATGCCATTCTTATAAATGGTGTCCCAACGCAGTGTTTTAAACAAGAGGTAAGCCTGAGACAAGGGTATCCTTTGTCGCTATACATCTTCATTCTATGTATGGACACCCTGAGTAGAAAAATGATGAGCCCATAGAGAAACAAGAAGATACAAGGCCTCAAAATATGCAAAACAGCCCCGAAAATCTCTCATATGTTGTTTGCATATGATGCCCTATCCTTCTTCAAGGCATCCCCGGAGTCATGCACCAAGGTAAGTTTAACCCTAGTAAGAACTGAACTCTTTCGTTATAGGTTGGAGATATATTAACCTGTGGAATATCGTATCTCTGACTATATCCTCCGGCAAAATTCTTAAATTGTATTGCTACGGGTTTTATGTAGTAGTCTATCTCGTAGTCTTTCCATCTGCTAATATAGTAGTGATTATATCTTTGTGTTTTATCTTAAACCTGCTCGGTACAAGTTTATGTGTTATTTGACTCTTGGTACAACCTCTATCTCCTATGGCATACAATTATATACTAGTTTGTTGGTCAAACCATAGTTTACATGCTTCCTGTAAACCTTGGCTACTGTAAACCGGTGTTTTTGTTAGAAACACTTCTTCTGTACTGTAGAGTATGTTCGACTATTATTTCTTCGACTGGTCTTTTTAATTCTTTTTCTTCTAGTCTTTTGATTCGTTTGATCGTTTCGATTCCATGTTCTTCTAGCAATTCTATCCTATTTACTAGGTTTGAGCTACTAGCTTCTGGTGCTTCTATTATGTTTTTGGATGGATCTTCCTCTATTGGTTTATGGAGGCAAAATCTGCATGCTTCTATGAAACATGATTTACACTGAAATCTAGGTTGAATGGCTGGGTACCACTTACACGATAACACCGCTTATCCTCCATTCCCTTTCTATGTATCCACTCATGCTCACATTATGTGTTCATCATTATGTATTCTATTTCATTTTCATCTTCTTCTATTAAACTATAAACTGACTCATCATCTGAGTCCGCGTCTTGTAGATTATTAATTCCTAGTTTTTCAACTTCTTCTACTAAGTAAGCCTTTTCTGTATTTCTATTCTTTTTTATAACTTCACAACAAGGTAGTATTACTATAACTCAAAATAGTATAACCATCAGTAAGAATATTTATCATATTCCAACTAGATATTACCAATACGGAAGCGTGGTGAATTAGGAAATAAGGAATTAGATTTTCTAGGAGAAGAAACACAAAATCAACCAGAAATAGAAGCTCTGAGTCTATTTCAAAACGAAGAATTTTGGGAATTAGAAAAAGGAATAGCTCATAATAAGCTACCACTTTATCCAATAGTTTAGAGATTAAGAACTAAAGGGTTAATAGCAAATAACATTAGTAAATGCAAAGTTAAGGTTATAATAGATCAAAAAAATTAAAAATCCAGACATCACTATTACAACAGCTAACATAGACTACTCTCCAAAGGAGAAAGAAGAATTTAAAAAACAAATAGGAGAATTATTAGAAGCAGGATTAATAGAAAATTCCAACAGTCGACATAGAAGCGCAGCTTTATTTCATAGTACAAAATCATAGTGAATTAAAAAGAGGAAAAGCCAGAATAGTCTATAATTACAAAAGGTTAAATGATAACATAATAGATGACGGATATTGCATATCGAATAAGGATACTCTTATAAACCTTATTCAAAATAAGAATATCTTTAGCAAATTTGATCTAAAATCAGGATATAATCAATTTAAATTAATAGAGGAATTTAAGCCATGGACAGCTTTTATATGCAGCGAAGGACACTTTCAATGGAAAGTATTGTCTTTTGGTTTAAAAAATGCACCAGCAGTTTTGCAGAGATTTATGGATAGTTTATTTGGAAAATTTGATTATTGTCTAGTTTATATTGATGACATTTTAGTTGCTTCTAGATCTTTGCAGGTTCACATCAGATACTTAGAAGAAGTTTTCAAAGTTATAGAAAGAGAAGGAATAGTAGTAGCAAATTCTAAAATGGAATTATTTAAAAAGAATATTCAGTTTTTAGGATTAGAAATTGGTAATGGGAAAATACAGCTTCAAGACCATATAGCCAAAAAGATCCTAGAATTCCCAGATAAAATGGAAGACAAGAAACAGCTACAGGCATTCCTACGATTATTAAATTATGCTAGAAAATTTATTCCTAATCTGTCAAAACTAGTTGGACCATTATATGGTAAAATTTCAAAGAATGGTCAAAAATATTTTAATCAAGAGGATATAGCTTTATTACAAAGAATTAAAGAGCAAGTTACAAAATTAAAGCCTTTAGAACTCCCTGTAAGTACAAACTATATAATAATAGAAACAGATGGTAGCAAAGAAGGATGGGGAGCAGTTTTAATTACTAAACCCACCAAATACGACTCTAAAAAAGAAGAAAAACTAGCAGGGTACGCTATTGGAAATTTTAGAACTAGCACAAACTAGTCATCCATAGACTATGAAATACAGGCCATTATAAATGCCTTAGAAAAATTTAAAATATATTTAGATAGAGAAATCACAGTAAGAACAGACAGCGAAGCCATAGTAAAATTCATAAAAAGTGAAAACAGCAAGAAGGTAAATAATAAGAGATGGATGAACTTCCAAGACTTAATCACAGGAAAGGGATATCAGATAAACTTCGAACATATCAAGGGTAAGAACAATAATTTAGCTGACTGCTTATCCCGTGTAATTGACAGATACTGTAAAAAGAATGGATAAAAAAGCTAAGCTTAAATTCAACACTTCAGCCAGCAGCTCTACAAACAGCCAAGTAAATTCAGTTAAAGAATTTACTTTCGGTAAGGACAAGTTATATAGTGTTAGTCCTGATAAAGGTTTTAGACCCCTTAAGGGAATATCACTAGATTAGACTCAGCAGGTTATATGTGATAACCTATGGACTATGTCCACCCCTCAGCATAAGATTTTGACAAAAAATTGTTTAACTTATTATTTTAATTAAATTTTAGAAAAGCCACTATCAAAGAATTTCAGTTTTTACACAGTGATTCATGGTTGACAACCTGGAGTTTATCGATCATGAAATCAGGTCCTTGAAGTCATTAAAGGCTTTAGGGCACCTATTTACAGAGGATTCCATAACTTTGGTGAAGCAATGGATTTTACTAGATCCAGTTTGGGTCCAAATTTCTATGTACAGGCTGAAAGTGATGTAATATCACCTACAACTCTCCAACAGATTAATATAGTGAAGGAATTCATTCCCCTCCACAAACAGCTCAAAGTTCCAGCTTTGAACCCATCCAGCAGCGGAGGATTTCAGCCTCCAACTTTTTTACATACAGTAACCAGTTCTAGTCCAAACCAGGCTATGAACGAACAGTTTTTTAATATGCAGCAGGAGATAACTGATCTAAGGAACATGTGTGTTTACCACGAGCATACCATAGACCTTGTTGGGAAAAGAAACCAACACCTCTTATAAGAAAACCACATCCTAAAGAAAGAATTAACCAAAACAACAGATCAGAACCTAGAACTAAAAACACAGTTAGCCTCTTACCAAACTTCGTTCTGATACAAAAACGAAGAACCATTACAAAACAGACCTTTCCATAATTTACCAGCTAGATTAAAGCTAAAAACAAGGGAAACCCTGAAACTCCTAGCCGATAGACAAGGTGGTAATCATGTTATTGAGTATATAGCAGAAAAGTGTACAGAAAATTTTTACAGAACATGATCAGACTACAAAGAAAACTTGTGGAAATTAGTTTTAAAGAGCCAGTTGAAGGCAAGTACATAACAGGAGTCGAGGTAGTGCAAGATATCTAAACCATTCTGGATATGGATATTGATCAGACTAACATTATTTACACAGGTCTCTTTAAAGCCAATATCAGGCTTTATGAGACGAATTTAAGTAGAAGAGAGATCCTTGAGTTCATGGATCATGGTATGGTAGACAGTCTTTTTTACAAAACAAAAGAACAGTTTCCAGAAGGCATTAGTGAAAGCCTGAGCTATTGTGCTCAGTAGTGTTTTAAACCAGGCACTAATGTAATTTAAATTATTAGAAATATTCCAAAGATAGAAGGGCTTAATGAAGAACCAGCATATCAACAATTTTTCATTGATCCTTTATAATATATTGGTCCTTCACCAGCACAAAATTATCAATTCGTCAACAATACATCACTGTATAAATGGCTAATGAAGCAAGATATACCAAGGGTAACCACTTGGTTAAATTGCAATCTTTTAAAAGAAGGACTATATTTCAAGATATGGGGTCCTATGGATGTAAAAGTTAACATCCATCCATATGGAACTCCAATGTTAAACGAAGATGTTGCTGAACTAATTAGCAGCGAAGACGGTGACGCCAACATTGATTTACAAGGGCGGGACCCCTACGATTAGAAGCAGCTATCAAAAATAGTATTTTTGTAACCAGCAAAGGACGGTGGTGAGTCACCTCCAACCTTTACTTTTTTATTTTAAGCTCTGTTTGTCGTTTGTGTCGGCAGAAGTAGGTAGTGAGTCACTACTTTAACTTTTGCTTTATTTCATTTAATTAGAGCCTTTCCTTTAACATTTTTAAAAAGCAACGGCTTAGATTTAATCTACTTTTACAAAAGTAGAATCTCTTATGTATTATAAATAGCCTTACCCTGCATCAGTTCTAGGCAGAGTGAGTTCTTGTATTCACCCAATACACCCAACTTAAGAAATAAAAATGTTTTCGTTCTAAGTTACCCTTTCTTATACCTTAGTAGCTTAAAGTAATTATCTTCCAAAACATACCAATCAAACACAAACTTCCGCGGGAAGGTTCGGCCTTTTAAGTTGCTCTTACGAAAACGCTTGACGAATTCTGCAAGCTCTCTAGGGAACTTACAAGCATGGAGACATAACCTTTTGTGAAGTTCATCCCCAACACCCACTAAACCTTTATTCGCTTCATGAGAAATCCACTTAGAGTCAGCAGCAGACCTACATTGGATAATTACTTGGGTTTCCCTCTTCAGGTAGATGGAAGAAGCACTAGTGGAAAAAAGCCAATCTGATACGGTTAAAATCGGGCTTACTAATCCGGTTTTGGTTCGCATCAGTAGGCTCGCAGCAGATCCAAAATTTTTACTGATTCGGTTTTGTAGGAAAATCGGATCAGTTACCGGATCAGTTAAGTGTAAGTAAGATTTTTAAAAAAATCAGATCAGACTAACCGATCCGGTTTCTAGCAAGAACCAGATCAGCTAGTTGAAATAAAAAAAAAAAAAAAAAAGCTGCCATAGCAGACTACAGGACCCAGCTGTAATTAAAACGCACCATTACTGAGTTCAACGCATGTATACACTACCAGCTGTAATTAAAATACCCCAACAAACACATGAACAAAAATTACCCCAATTAGGGAATTCATCCTCCTAGTTCTCTAGAACTGATGCTGGACCCATTATTAACACAGGACCCCTTCTGATTTCTCTCTGAAGCTGTAGACTTGTTGGATTCCCCATCTTTTCCAAACACAGCAGCCAAAGCAGCACCTGGTGGATGCAATTTACTTAGTCCACACACACACACACAAAATATTTCCCGCCGGGGGGACGGGGGTCAATGCCAGCAACACACACAAATTCGAAATGCTTTAAGTGAAGTTAGATAATTCCACTTACTGGGAGATGAAATGTTCCATACGCAGTCTTGTACTGGCTGATGCGTTGCTGACTGCAAAAAACAAACATTATCAACTAGCTAGTAAAAGATAACTAAACAAAATATATCAAATGAATTCCTATAAATTAAAGGAGATTTACGAGTAGAAGAATATAGAAGATAAAAGAATGTTGATATTGATAAAACTCAGATTGTTATAACGAACCCAAGCATTCAAGTCGATGGGTCACTTCCACAGGCCACAGCTAATAGAATGAGCTTGATTTTCTGGATGTTTTTCCTTTCCCAATACCCTCTAATTATTACCTCCCAAGCTCCTTTCCTCTCTCTACTAACTAACCTCTTATCAAATTCCTCTTTGTGCTTTCGGCCCTTCTATATAAAGCAACTCCCGATGACGTAAAAATGGATGCTCCATTCTCGTATCTGTGATAGAGAGATTATCATGGGCGTTAGACAAAAAAACTACATCTCAAACAGAATTTTAAGTATAGAAGAAGCACACACTTATTTTTATTAACGATGCTTATGGCTTCTTCTAAACTGTCAGCCTGATAAAAATAATCATGAAAGAAAGAGTTAGCAATAGCTACAAGATATAACAGCAAAAGCTTCAATAGAAATGCTAGAGAAGTAGTTACTTAACATGCATACAAAGTAATACTGGCCCAAAAATTTCCTCCTGTTCACATAAAGTAGAAAGGTTATCCCAGTACATAGAATCTATTATGCTGCTCTAGAAGAGAACAAAACCTAATCTACAGTAGATGAGATCCTAAGTACTGATCAATAATACCTTGTAACACTCCATGTCAGTTGTGACATCAGAGAGGATAGTAGGACCTATGAAGTTCCCATTTTCATATCCCGGAACCTGTTCGCATATAACCAGGCAGAAGAAAATTAATTAACAGCACAAAGAAGTTGCGAAATATAGACTAATGAGCTACTATAGCAAATAAAAGTACACTAACAGAAGTTTTTTCATCCTATCTAGTATTAACTACTCAACATCTCCACAATGGTCCACATTATCACTTGGAACTCTGGGCTGAAAACATGAAAAAAAAAATACAGGTAGGAATATGGTGCATCACTAAGTTTATGAAGAATTTTGATGAATTAAGATACCCATTTTTCATGCATGAAACAACATAAATCCCCTCTTAATTTCTTAATTTTGTGTTCTTATTGCCTAGAACCTCTATATATTTTTTCATTTAACCACTCCTCATTTAACCATCATGTCCCACTTTTCCAATATATAGCATGTTATAATGGCGATGTGTACAATGACTAACAAAAGGAATTTTCATCGTCATTTAAATTAAACAGAATAAGTCAAATATGGTGGTAGATTCATTTGAACAGATGGATGTAATTTAAGGGGTGATGTAAACCTGCAAATAAAAGGTAGTTAATGAAAAAAAAGCCATAAACAAAGGGACTATTAGGGGGAAAGAAGTTGGAAAAGCCTTTCTTCTGCACTGTATTGGGGGCAAGAAGAGGAAGAGGGTAGATACTGATCATGACTTACAACTACTTAATTATGAAGCTTGATAGTGAATATATATATTGATAGCAGCCCATTAGACTAAAGAAACAGAAGATATACCACAATGTTTCTTCTATCAAGTACTAGTCTCGCTCCAGATTCAACCCCACTTTGAATCAAGTTGCATATTCATTCCTTTGCCTGCCAATATCAAGATACCCCAAATTAAGAATATTCTTAAATTATGCAAACAAAACACAGATGCAACAAATGATTTCTACTGCCAAAAAACAAATGATCTCTTGTGGGGGATCAGAATCGTTAGTTGCTACAATATTATCATGAAAGGTCCTTGTCTCCTTGAAACAGCATCTGCTGAACGAATAAGAGCTGACAAATCATACCACAATACCCAGATAACCTACATTCGCGGCTAAGCTCACAACATGATGCAGCTAAAGATATAGTAGGATCGCACACTGCTTGCTTATGACTAGACCAAGGTCAACATCGGTGTCGTTCCAAAGATTCACTTTCGGTGCTTTAGCAAGATCAACCAACTTATTTTCCCATACAAATATCAAATAAGATTTGATTATATGACTGCTAATATTATTAAATGAGAAAAAATCTTTTTTCACAAAATATTTCTACCGACTTCATGAAATTTCTGTTACAAGCATGCAGTAATCCTTGAAAGCTCAACTCCTGAGGAATGCTCAGAAGATTACATTGCTAGGAGGTGTTCTAACTTCTAATAACAACCTATGCACTTCCAAATTACTTATGGTAAACAGATATAAAATCATGGTACTAGAAACACCATAATGCAGTAAACGGATACTAGTTTATGGTAGAAGTTTGTGGTCTACCCCCCCCCAAAAAAAAAAAAACATGCAGAGGTATGCCATTGCACAGACCTTCAAACCTAAGAAATTCAGGCAAAAAAGTCCCAGCAGATCCAGACCTAAAACACATGCAAAGAAACAAGGGAAGGAGCAGGAAGGATTCACAGCTTGCAAATACCAAATGGGACAAGATATAAAAATTAAGCAACTGAGTTAGTGCAAACTAAATTATCGAGAGAAACAATTCACTTGCTCTTTAGTCCATACAATATACATAGCCTCAGTACCAAATATTTACTATGAATAAAATAAGTACAGAGTTCGAAATTCATTCAGCCAAGCTCTCAGACTTAATACACAAAATAATTATAGCAGACAAGAATAGAAGCTTCAGAAACTACCTGCAAGTGCAGCCGGTCAGCCTCAATCAGAATTAAGGATCCTCTTTCTCCCTATAGGACCTCTAAAGCATCCCCATATTTTCCTTGCTGTTCCAGCACAGTAATGCACACCATAAGAGATGCAAGATGTGTAAATCATTTAGGGCCAAGACCAGTTGAATTATAGCATTTTCATTCAGAAATAGGAAAAGGAGCCCAATGCAGACCTTCTAGTTCGTGCAAGCAATTGAGCAGTAATGTACTTTTTAAGTAAGCCCTCAGCTAAACCTAACAACTACTTTCCCCCTTGGCCACAACTAACCTACCAAAGAGCCATATAACTACTCATGAAAATAATAATAAAAAAAAAACTCAATCTGATTATGGATAAATCAATTAAAGCTTCAACAAACCCTATAAAGTAAGAGAACAAACTCCATTTTCACAAAACCAATAAATGACTATAAATAAGCTCTTCATGCATATCAATTTAATTAATAAAACCAACAAAAGCAGAAAGCAAGCGAATTTAAAACTTAAAACCTTAGAAATACAAACAATCAACAAAATTCAACGAAATTACTTCAAAAGAAAAGCAATCAACCAAAATTTGCTTCTTGAAAACTCAATTAATCAAAAAACTAAAAAAAAACTCTCAAAATCTGATAAAAAATCGATGTATGAGAAATTGAACAAAGTGAAAGAAAGTTTAGATACCGATTTAGGCTTCCTTGTACTCAATTAATCGATGTATTTGTCACTCATTTTTCGCCGGAAACACAATGGTAATCGAAAATCCAGAAAAAAATTATGGAAAAATTAAGATTTTCGTGGGTGTTTAAGGAGGATGTGAGAGAGTTTTGAAGAATTAGGGTTTTGACTGAGAATGCGGAGGAGAGAGAAAGAGGGAGAGATTGGTTCGACGGTGAGAGACACAAAAGAGGAGTGAGTGAATTGGGTGGATAAATTCGAATTCGGCTGCAGAAGATGACTGCATTTTTGGGCCAACATGTACCAATCCAGCCCAGTGCACTTTAGTGAACCGAATCTGGGCAGCGTTTCTTATATGGACCAAAGGGATTAATTGATTTGGTCATCTGAATCGGATCAGATTTAAGAAAACCGGAGTAGTTTCTAAAATATGATCCGGTTCACTAAGGACCGGATCAGATTTTCCGCGCAGCTTTCCCTCCCATTTTTTTTAATGATTTCGGATGCGGTTTTGTGAAAACCGAATCTGTTACCAAGTGACAGATAAGGTTTTTTCCACCAGTGAAGCACATGGGTTTTCAAAAAATTATGTGAAAAAGTGGAGAAGAAAATCACCAACTGGAAATTCTCTACTCGAACCAAAGGGTAAGCTAATCCTATGCAACTCAATAATGGCAGCGTTGGGATCCCATATATTGTCGGCTTTTCTATTACCAAATAAGATATTGAAAAGGCTGAATTCCATGATTCTCAGATTTTGGTGCAAAATGTAATCAGTCCAATATCGAGATTTACTGGCAGAGACAAGAGATCCTTGAAAAGCATCAAAATGATGGGGGCCTCAGCTTCCGCAGCATTGAGGCTATGAATCAAGCACTTATTTTTAAACAAGCATGGAGAATCCATCACAACCCAAATCTATTGATGAGCAACGTAATGATTGCTAAATATGTGGATACTCCTCTCAACTTGGCCGCAAATAACAAGAACCACCCATCAACTTCATGGTGAGCAAGGGGGATAATTAGAGCATCAATAGCAATGAAAAGCGGAATGGGTAGATGGATCGGGAAATCACAGGCTAAAGTCATATCACCTAATAAAAAATAACCTGCGGTCCATTAACTAGTAGTCATGGAGTCAAGATCTAATCCACAGTGAGATAGTTATACTATAATGTCTGAACTCTAATATTATACTAACTAAATCAGATAAAAAGGGAGTTGGTTTACTAAACTAATTGCAAGTAATCAAATCACAAATAGCAATTAAAGGAAAGACTAGGGAAATGGTTCACCATATATGCAATTCAGGAAATCAAGAATGACTGAAGAAACTCAATAAATCAATCAAACTAGGGAACATGTAATTTTTCTCGAACATTACCTCTCTCGAAGCTTAATAAGCCGCTCTCGCATGGTCATAGATCGCTAAGCCTACTATATATTGAGAGCTTATACAAAATCATACCTCTCGGTATATAAATTTGTATTGCAATAATAATCAAACAAATTTGGGTGAACTTGTAGATTAACAAAACTAACTCAATAATAAGAATCAAATAAAATTGACAAGCAAAACAATTATTCAACCAATCCTTCGTGCATACATAGATCTCATATTCCCTAGAAATTCAACTACTCACTCATAATTACGGAAAACTTAATCATAATAATATAAGCAAACATCATAAACTAGTAATGAAGAATAGATAAGAGAAGAGAAAATTACTAATTGGAGAACAAATCTTCGAAACGATTACTTCTATTAAGACTTCAATGTATTTGAGAATTACAAATTATCATTTGTATAACAAAAGTTATAAATAATAGAGTCAACAACAGTTCGTTTTGGCACTTCTTTCAGTAATGGTTTGCGTCATTCTAGCCCAAATTTGTTCGAGAGAGATGCTTTGTGATCCTTATACAATCTACCTTCTTTATTCATGTTGTTTGACTCATGCTTAGCCAACCATAGTCTATTTGCATTAAAATCACCTAAGATTTATCAAAACAAACAAATGGAGAGCAGTAGAGCAAAACTTGAGTAAATCATGCAAATATGCATCTAAATGCACTAATATGAACTAGAAATGCAACCTAAATGCACCTAAAATCTATATATGTATATGGCACATCAGGAACGGTAAGAAAACAAGCATCTTTGATGATAGATGGGAGAAAGGAGGACAGCTGAAAAGGAAATCGAAACGTGGGACAGGGCACCAACAACAAAACCGCACCATTAAATCTGTCTCGAAACTGATGATGGAAGATAGATCATGGTATAGTCAAAGATCTTTAACATCTTGGATAGAGACAGTGTAAGAAGTATGTTACCTACTCATATCAATAAGGCCATGAAGAAGATATATTCTTCCGGGCTAATGCCACAACTGGAGAATATTCTACAAACTTGGGGTATTGGTGACAAATAAACAAAGACACTAATGAACTCAAGTCAGAGGGAATGAGGGTGAAGCGCTATGGAAATCTCACCTCCCCCCACAAAGTGAAATTATTTGCCTATTAGATGTGTCATAGCGTTGACTACGGGGGAAATTTTTGAAAAAGGGAAAATTATAAACAACCGCTGCTGTGTCCTCTATGGCACGGAGTTGGAGACAACGGAACACCTATTCAGAGACTGAAATTTCAAAATGCATCTGCAGGAGCATCGACCTTGGTAACAGAACAGAAACAGCTTCGGGAATTCCTTTTTGTGACTAGTTGAAGAACCAACTTGGCTACTTCTCGAATATAAAGGAAAGTAGTGATAGAGCGTTCTGCTCTACGATTCTTATTGCCTGGAACATTTGGCTTCACATAAACGAAATAATATTTGGAGGCCAGAGATTATGCTCGGGGAAAATGATGGACAACATCGTCCGTGAGTGGGAAGAGAACATGCAGCACTTAACAACTGCACGAAGATCAAAGGGAAGGAAGAGGGAAGGTAAAGGAAGCAAAGGCAATCCATGAGGAAGAGGAGAAAGGCGTAAGTTGTGCTACAGACACATAGGTTGAGGACGCCGGGGCAATCCTCATCAAAACTGATGGTGCATGGAAAAAGAATAAAAGATCCGGCAGCATATAAGCGGGGATTAGATGGGTACTAAGCATTGAAAATAGCAACAAAACCCATTCAGAACCACACTTGCAAATTCCCCACTCCAAACCGAATTACAAGCAATTTGCAGTGCCATAAAGGAGGCCCAAAACTATAACAGGGCTACTAGGATTTGGACCGATAGCACAAAAGCAGTTAGATGCTTTGCAAACCCAATGCTTGCGGAGGAAAGCGTCAAAACCATAGCAGAAGATATAATGACAATAGCCCATACTATGCCATCATGCTATTGCAGGAAAGTCTAAAGGGCAATGATTCAGGAGGCGCACCAACTAGCAAAATAGGGGTGAAAGCTGTTGTAGGAAGTTCTCTATTTTTCCAGTTCGATTTTCGTCTATCTCGTTGTAAAAAAAAACACAACAGAATATGATATGTAGCTTATTAGATATGAAAACATTATTGCTTTACTTGTTTTCCAGAATATATTCATTGATCGTAACTATTACCAATTTGAAATACTGACTACCTTTTAAAATTAAAGGAAATAACTGACCATCTCGCGTATCACTCCAATGAAAGTGCGTACTAAAATGATGATCGAACGATCCACATGCAAAGGACGATTGTAAAGAAATTCTAAAATGTGTGATTACACAAAATGATCTCTGTATAGGGTAATAGATACATATTTACCTTTTTTATAAGAAAAAAATTGGAAACCACCTAATGTGCGAGATTTTCTGCTTCCAACATATTACAAAATAATCTTCTGCATTGGTTTAGAAATTAATAGTGGATGCCTAAGGGTGTTATAGTAAACTATATAAGAATACTTTAGGTATCCACTATTAAACCTAATCTCCTTCATAAATTCCATCTTCCCACTACTAAACCTGTGCGCACACCATTACTTACTCGTACCGCTGTTTCTCTCACTGATGGTACCCTTTTGTCTGATCCTTCTGAGTATCGCCGTATGATATGAGCCTTACAGTACTTGACTATGACTCGACCTGATATTACTCATGTTATGCATTTAGTTTCGCAGTTTCTGCATGCACCCCGGACATCTCATCTTTTGCTTGTCAAGTGTTTCTTTAGGTACTTGTAGGGTATTGTTGTGGCTTATGGTCTATAGCTTCACCCCTCCCATTGTATTATACTATTGTTGCCTACTTAGATGCTGATTGGGAAGGTTGTCCAAATAACTCTTGTTAAGCTCAAACGAATAGAAAAAATGGATTCCTTGGTAACAACCTTATATCCTGGAGATTGATATTATAATTCGGTTACGCTGGAAAATATCTTTACCGAATCATGCCGAGTAAATATGCATTTCGGCTAATGTGCATTTCAAAATTCTTGAACCATGTGTTTTCTCTTTGATTTACACAAACACAATACAGTTGAGTAAATATCTTTATTGAATTCCTCCTTTCATTGCATCTGATTTCAATGGTTTTCTCTGACTTCTGTCGAAAGAATCTTCAATGAATTTCTCCATCGAGTTTGAGGAATTGTTGAAGTCGTCTGCAAGAAAATCAATTCAACCTTGTGAAGAGAGTAACCGAGATTAATTAACGTACCCAAAATAGAGCCATATAAATAAGTACATCTTTAAGATACCCAAATCAACCTACAATCATGCAAGAAAGTGATGCGAAATTTAAGTGATTGGTACAAAATTGTGTAGATTATCAAATAATATAGATGTTTGATTCAATACAATATAATCGTTTTAAATGCTACTCCCTCCGTTTTTTCAGATGTAACATGTTAACCTTGGACACTATTCATCCAATACACTTTGACTATTAATTGTTATTTATACATAAGAAAAAATATAGTCATGTGGGATCTTGCTTGACTCGTCACGGTATACACTTTCCAAATATATTTATTTTTATAATTTTTACCTTTATACAATTAGAGATATTATGGGGCAAAGTTGTACCTCGACAAATGTGAAAAAACCAATGTTACATCTAAAAAACAGAAGGAGTACATTTTATTGGTTTATTTCAGATATCAATATCAATCTAGTGCAATCATGAGAGCAAAGTATGCTATATTTAAGTGATTTATATCAAATTGGGTAGATTATCAAATAATAAATAAATAAATATATACTCCCTCTGTTTTTTTTTATCATTCTCACTTTCCTGTGTGCGTCTCCCAATACACCTCTTTGAACTCATATATCTTTCATTATATATTAGTAAAAATTATAACGATTGAATATTAATAATGTACTAATTGAGACGAATCAAACAAGAGCCCAAATGACTATATTTTTTCTTATAAATTGAAAAAAATTGAGAAGATTCTCTCTAAGTATGAATAGTGCCAAGATTCCAAGTGAGAAACATAAATAAAAAACTGAGGGAGAATAGCATAAGATCAGGTGAGAATCAAAAGCTAAAATAAGACATAGAACCAATCTAGGTGGATGTTCTTATGATGGATTTCTCATAAAAAAGGCTACCGTAAGAAATTAATGTGAGCCACACATTGCTCCACATCATCACTAGCTTATGTTGAGTGTACAACGTCATTTTAGGTAGTTGCTTAGTGTTTGGCATTTTCATTTTAGGCAGTTAACAGATTACTTCCAAAATTACATTTATTAAATTCTTTTCTCTATATACTGTATTTGGTATATATGATTTTCGAACTTATACAGTTAATACACGACATTATACCTTTTAACATACGATTTTTTTTTCAAGGTATAGATAACAAAATTGAACCTCATAATATACGAAATTGTGCTTTATAATTTTTGAAATTGTACCTCATGACATATGAAACATTACTTTATAAAACATTGGCACATATTATTTAAACTCCATTAACGTCTTCTTCAATGCCCCAGAACCTCCATTATTAATGGCGAGCAACCTAATTAGAAGACAATTAGGGTTTCGACTTAATTTGAAGACAATTAGGGTTCATAAAGTTGACTTTGTGAAGTTTTGTGCAGCATTTCATTCAGACAAATAATTCTCAAATTCCTGGTGCCATGGTCGAATTTGCACCTCAAATGGCCGGCGTTGATGGTGTTTTTCGAATATGGAAAGGTGGAAGATAATTGCCATTCCTTTTGGTGCGTTGGACAGTCCCATAACCAGTTTTGGTTATAGCCACTAAATGGATAGTGATATTTTTTATGGCTATGACCATAGTTTTGTCCTGGGACTGCCAAACCCTTAACTCCTATTATATTTGTACTCAACTTCAAAAAATATTTGTCGTGCTTCGTTTGTGAATCTTAATTGTTTGGTCACTGACATTTAACGTGGTGGACATGTCAAAATATTGATTAAACATTATATCGATATTCAACAACAATAGCATATACTTAATAAATAGGAAAATGGTTTTTATTTACAAAATGATTGTTGGTTTTATGCAGGTAACTGAAAAGGAAAAATATGATCTTTTATTTTTTTTTGTAAAAAAGAATTAGATGATTATAACGTGGATAAAAATTAAGGATATGATCTATTGTATTAGTTATTTGGATTTTCAAATAATCTCTTTAGCATATTTGGAAAGGAAATAATTATTTATTTAGCATATTTGGAAAGGAGATAATATAATATTATTTATCTTCAAAATTTTAAACGAAGATTTCAAAATTATATTTTGCGCAATCATTTGTACGTGGGTTAATGGGTGGTTAGGAACTAAGGTTTTGTCTAGGGTTTTCGCCTTCTGTCATCACACCAAAACCCACTAACTTTCCCCTCAATCTCGTCACAGAAGCAGTGTAGTAACTGAAATTAAGTCCAATACATTGTTTGAAATTGTCGATCTGCAATCACACCAATGGCAGAAGACAAAAACAACTCGTCATGTGTAAGTATTACATGGGGGTTTTCTTTATTTTCTTTAATTTATGTGTTCAATATTATATCGACTAAAATGTAGCCAAATAATTAAGAATAAGCATCGCCAATGATTAATATTGTAATTAAATAATATATATAAATTATATAGATATGCAATTGGAAAATACATCTTCCTCAGTTATCAATCCGAAACCTGATTTTGCATTTTTTGCTTTCATTTTGTTTGTGTAGAACTTAGATGTGATTTTAGAAGCCATAAATGAAATACGCTCCAAAGTTACCAACATTGAGTTGTCGTTGGCTCAATTAAATTCAAAGCAACATGATTGTCATGGTCAAGCTAATGGTGGGAAGTCATCAAAGGACAATGAAGAAGGTGATTGCACACTTGGAGAACAAAAATCAACAAGAACTCCAAGTACTAGTTGAGCTACTAATAATAGATTGAATTCCGCTTTCCTATGTCCTGATAGTGGATTGGTTGATTGCTTACCAAAATAAAAAAACTAAGCGTAAGCTAGACGTTGATTTGGGAGGACAAGAGGAGGAAAGCGCAGAAGAACCCTTAGAAATTGAATCATTTAGTATCCGAAATGGTCGTTTCAATGTGCCTCAATTTCCTCCAGGGGTTGGAAACACCGAGAGACGTGAACGACGAGGCAAAGAAAGAAGTAGAAAAAGCCAAAAAGCCTAGTGATGTATCGAAGACTCCAAACTCTATCTCAACATCAAAGGGCAGCATTGACCTATCTGGTGGAGCCAACAATGAAGATAAAACAATGGAGAAGCGGACTACTCGGCGGATAAAACAGGAGCATCCAAAATCAAATGAAACCGTAAGTTTTGATAGTGTATTGTTTTGTCAGCACTTATATTTCAACGGTCATCACCTTGTACAGTTGTCCCTAATTTATAGGCAAAAAAGCCCAATGAAAACAAAAAGCGCAATTCAAATGCACAAACCGATCAAGTATACCATAACATTTGATTTGGAAATTTAGTAGCCAAATTGTTAATGCTTGATTTGGCCATCCAAAAATATTTGTCTCGACACTTATCAAGGCACGTAGTTTTAGATGATAAGTTGTTGTTTGGTTATCAATTGTTATTTTATTGAAAAGTAGATGTGATAAGAGTTAGTAGTTAGTAAAAGCAGTATTATTTTATTTTAAGGAGAGAGAATGTGGGCCATGATTAGAGTTGGTATGTAATAGAAGTGGTATTATTTTATTTGGAGGAGAGAGAGTATGGGCCAATGTTTAAAAGGTAAAAGATTAAAATAATAGTGGGTCATATCCAAAAATAGAAGTGTAAAGAGTATTCCGGGACGAGATGAAAAAGAAAAGTGTAAAGAGTATTCCGGGACGGAAGGAGTATATACCAGGTAGGGAAAGAAGGGAAAAAAACATCAGAATCAGAATCTTCGCAGCCGACATCTTTGAAAGCGAAGAGGTAGAAGAAGTGCAACGCAAAAGAGCTTATTGTCTTGCAGGTGCTTTGTGGTCATCACATTTACCTTTTCCCGACATTACCACACGCATATCAATTATTGCTATTAAGAACCGACATTTGCTTGATGCGTTTCCTATTTAATTTGGCAAGGATGAAGAGGATGTGCCTGGTATTCGTAGCCGTTTAGTTTCGAAAAGACGAAGTTGTAACAAATTGCCAAAGCCAGTATTCAATGAGTATCTACCTCAGCTAGTAGATCGAGACAAGCAAATATACTTAAATCTTTACAAGTTTGTCAAATATGACGAAGTGTTAATCACTCTATGTGTGTATTTGCGAGATGGATGGTTGTACGATCATGTAAGTCGTCTAGTCGGGTCTTTACTATCAGGTACTACATTATTTTAATTCGAGTGATATGCTTACAAAGTTGTATTTTTTTACAGTTTATCAATGTCTACTTATATGACATGCAATTGGGGTTAATGGAGACCAACTCTACGAAGATGGTATTGTCACTATCTTTCTAGGTACATTAATTACATTGTTACCGTGTTACACTACTTTGACTTTCGTACTTTGCGGTTATTGATCCGAACCAAAACATAAAAATGCTTCAAGGTGTTGTACTTAAGTCGGATGAACGTAATTTATATAGAGGAACTCAAGCCATAATGAATAGGTGTTTAGTCGTGAATGAAACCTTTCTCCCTGAACACGTCGATAAGATTGAACAGGTTTTAATATTTGCAAGTTGTTGCAATCTATTTGAGATTTAAATCGCCTTATTAGTTATTCATCTGATCTCAATATCTTCGTTCATACGTTTTCATTCTTGTGCTAGATAACGAGGCGAGACATTGATTCCTGTCGGTTTTTCATGTCTCCAAAAAAATTGTGCACATCATAGATTCATTAGTAGCCTCGAGCAACCGTTTTAATCTCGCTGAGGAAATGGTAACTATTTCAAGCTACTGTGCTGTACTTTTCTGATGTAGTGACTATAGCGATTGTTCACCCATAATGACTTCAATTTGATCATATGGACAAAGCTGTGACAAGTGTTTCAAAGAAATTGCTTAGGCGGACTCTTCAAGGAGCACAAATACTTTTTATATGACGTCGTAGACGTTCCGTGACGGACCCAAATTGGTAACTTCAATTGTACACAATTAGTATAGTTATATTAACTATCCAATAAACTAATCGACATTACAAATTCACCTTTTTCAGTCATGACTGTGGAATGTATGCCTTTAAGTACATCGAATGTGCTGATATCAAAGCCATGCAGGACATTACATACTCAGTAAGAACCTTCAGTAACTGTATTTGGGCTAAAATGTTTTGAAAATGCAATTGTCATCTAACTTTATTTTCTTGTTGACCAGACTCACAAGATGCGTGCCGAACGATTGAAGTATTTGGCTAAACAGGTTACAAGCAAAAATAACAACTTGGCAAGTATCATAAAATTTAGCGGTGTTGATTCAAGTTGTGCTTCATAGCATATGGTTTTTACAAATGCATCGACAGAAAGTCTGCTTTATCTATTCCTGGCATGAGTCTTGTTAGTATTCCCCATCTTTTATATAACAATCTTTTAAAATTTTATATTCCCTAAAATTATATGTGTACAATTGTTGGAGAACTAAACTTTCTTTCTTTAATGTGTAGCAAGGTTTATGGCAATGTCCAAGCTTGAATGAGGTCATTATTGACCAATGTCACAAAAAAAATACTTTGTAAACCCATGTGTCATGACTTATGAATACAAAAAAACAATTACATATATAGAAGTATTGCAACTTTTACTCGTGACACAACAGTGTTGTTCATTCTATATGTTGATTCTTAGAGTACCTTCTGTGTCATGCCATATGATGATCGTGGACATTACCAAAATAAGAATACAGATAAATATTTGATAGTACATATGTAACACAAGGTCCAAGTTTTCAACACAACAATTAGTTTTTAACATACCAAGATTATGTGTATATGATTGTTGGAGTACTCTAATTGTCTTTCATTTATGTGTAGCAAAGTTTATGACAATCTCCGACCATGATTTTGGTGATTATCAAACAATGTCACAAATAAAATAATTTACAATGTCATGTGTCATGAATCATGAATACGAAAAACAAATACATATATTGAACTAAAGAAGTATTGCAACTTTTAGTTATGACAACCCATTTTAGTTCATTATTCTATATGATGATTCTTAGAGTACACTTTGTGTCATGCCATATGCTGATTGTGGACATTACAAAAATCAGGAATACAGACAAATATTCGATAGTGCACAAGTAACACAGGGTCCAATTTTTTAGCACAATACTTAGTTTCATAGTACAAATATGTCTTAAGAATTAGCAAAGAAAATACACCGACATCGAAATTGATAGTCTCAACCCGCTAGTGCCAACTTATGAACAACATCTCTCAACTGATTTTCATCCCATTCCATCAACGAACTTAGAGTGTTTGTGCGATAGGATGTAAGATCCTAATTTGTTGGAAAACATATGCACACAATGAGTTACTTTGAATAGACCAATGCATGAAAAATATGCAAGATTGGGTATGATTACCCATAGACATCCATTAGCTCAAAGTACTTGTTGTTTGTCCACTTTCTCCCGCTATGTGCTTCCATGTATTTGATGACATGCATCTCACAATCATATCTAAAAGGAAACTGGGAGACTTTAGAAAAACGCATAGCCTTCTCCAAAAAGAAATTCTAAAAGAAAAGTTGACTTGTGAATGACGTACCAGTTAACTTTGTCTCGAGTTTTAACATGCTTGATTTCCCAACCGGAAAATACCTTACACCTTTTCAGCCTCCCATCCGCCTTGTTTAAAGACATAGGTGTGGACATTTTCCTAATCTGTGTTCACAAATGGGTCTCGCTTCGCATTATAGGTGACTCCGGAAAATATTTTGATCCCTTCCTCGTCCTTTTCACATCCAATCCCATCAGTATTGAAAAAATTTAATAATATTAAATACATGATAATTTCATCCATTATAAACAAGCAGCTTGAAGACCTCGCAACTAACAAGGAGTGCCGTCGGGATAAAAAAAAACTTGTTTGCCTAGTTATTGTCTCTCGATTCCCCACCAAATTGATGATCTTAAAAAATTCCAAATTCATTTTAAGCTGCAATGGGTTTACAATCATTTATAAACAGTCTTAGATATTTAATTTAGTAATGAAGTCCTTATTTGTTCCGTTAATTCACACACCGGGCGCAAGATTTGTAGCTCTTTTCTGGGTGCATCGGTCCACTTTGACTTAAACAACACCTGACTATTTCAAAAGTAAAAACATAAAATTGTAGGTTCAAGTTCACAAAAGTTTTCAAGTCAAAAGGCCCACAGGTAAATATGGTTGAAGATTAACTTCACCGACTCACTCAAGTTCTAAGTCATCGTTGAATACATATCCCACAACTGCTTTTGTATCAGCCGTGCATTTTTTCATTGCAATACTTAGCGACACATGTTTTATCTGGAACAGCTCCTTGTCATCAACCTCAACTCATTCACATTAGTCAGTTCACACCACATGTGAGCAACTATAAACAATGATGCTCAAAGTAATGAAGAAATTCTATATACTTACGTTTTTGGTTTGGTAATATCCGAAATACTTTCTCCAGATTGCGTAAATAAACAAGTACAGTGAATAATATAAATTCTATAATTCATTTTTATCTTTCTCTCTTTTTTTCGTTATTTTTGCACTTCTATTCATCATTTTTTTGCTTCGTTTTTTCATTCATCATTTTTTTTTTTTGATGTTGCTCTTTTTCTTTACTTGCCCTTTATATTGAATTTGTTGTCGAATGTACTTCCCATGAGGTAGGTTAAAGGTAGAGGGGTGTTATGCATTAAGGTTGAAATGGATGATAAGGAGGGGATGCCTCTTTTATGCTAGTTATGTTCAATGCCTTTATTAGAATAGTCATGAGAATTTGAAATTCATTTCCTTTAAGGCGACAATCGTGATTTTCATTGATGGTAAACAGGCTCAAATTTATCCTCCCATCTCTCATTGGTGAACACCAGAATGATTTTGTCCAAGAAGACTGATCTCGTATAACATTTTTGTTGGTCACGAACTGGCAAACTGGGCAAACAAACTGGAAAAGGGAAAAAAATTTGCAGCTGTTCTAAAGGTCGACTTCAACAAGGCTTATGATGAGGTCAGATGGGACATTGTAAAACTTGTCTTTAGAGCTATGAAGTTCCCAGAAAGATGGATCGTATAGATGGGCCAATGCATCTCCCCTATTTCGTATGCCATTCTTATAAATGGTGTCCTAACGCAATGTTTTAAACAAGAGGTAAGCCTTGAGACAAGGGTACCCTTTGTCGCTATACATCTTCATTCTATGTATGGACACCCTGAGTAGAAAAATGATGAGCCCATAGAGAAACAAGAAGATACAAGGCCTCAAAATATGCAAAACAGCCCCGAAAATCTCTCATATGTTGTTTGCAGATGATGCCCTATCCTTCTTCAAGGCATCCCCGGAGTCATGCACCAAGGTAAGTTTAACCCTAGTAAGAACTGAACTCTTTCGTTATAGGTTGGAGATATATTAACCTGTGGAATATCGTATCTCTGACTATATCCTCCGGCAAAATTCTTAAATTGTATTGCTACGGGTTTTATGTAGTAGTCTATCTCGTAGTCTTTCCATCTGCTAATATAGTAGTGATTATATCTTTGTGTTTTATCTTAAACTGTTCTGGTACAAGTTTATGTGTTATTTGACTCTTGGTACAACCTCTATCTACTATGGCATACAATTATATACTAGTTTGTTGGTCAAACCATAGTTTACATGCTTCCTGTAAACCTTGGCTACTGTAAACCGGTGTTTTTGTTTGAAACACTTCTTCTGTACTGTAGAGTATGTTCGACTATTATTTCTTCGACTGGTCTTTTTAATTCTTTTTCTTCTAGTCTTTTGATTCGTTTGATCGTTTCGATTCCATGTTCTTCTAGCAATTCTATCCTATTTACTAGGTTTGAGCTACTAGCTTCTGGTGCTTCTATTATGTTTTTGGATGGATCTTCCTCTATTGGTTTATGGAGGCAAAATCTGCATGCTTTTATGAAACATGATTTACACTGAAATCTAGGTTGAATGGCTGGGTACCACTTACACAGATAACACTGCTTATCCTCCATTCCCTTTCTATGTATCCACTCATGCTCACATTATGTGTTCATCATTATGTATTCTATTTCATTTTCATCTTCTTCTATTAAACTATAAACTGACTCATCATCTGAGTCTGCGTCTTGTAGATTATTAATTCCTAGTTTTTCAACTTCTTCTACTAAGTAAGCCTTTTCTGTATTTCTATTCTTTTTTATAACTTCACAACAAGGTAGTATTACTATAACTCAAAATAGTATAACCATCAGTAAGAATATTTATCATATTCCAACTAGATATTACCAATACGGAAGCGTGGTGAATTAGGAAATAAGGAATTAGATTTTCTAGGAGAAGAAACACAAAATCAACCAGAAATAGAAGCTCTGAGTCTCTTTCAAAACGAAGAATTTTGGGAATTAGAAAAAGGAATAGCTCATAATAAGCTACCACTTTATCCAATAGTTTAGAGATTAAGAACTAAAGGGTTAATAGCAAATAACATTAGTAAATGCAAAGTTAAGGTTATAATAGATCAAAAAAATTAAAAATCTAGACATCACTATTACAACAGCTAACATAGACTACTCTCCAAAGGAGAAAGAAGAATTTAAAAAACAAATAGGAGAATTATTAGAAGTAGGATTAATAGAAAATTCCAACAGTCGACATAGAAGCGCAGCTTTATTTCATAGTACAAAATCATAGTGAATTAAAAAGAGGAAAAGCCAGAATAGTCTATAATTACAAAAGGTTAAATGATAACATAATAGATGACAGATATTGCATATCGAATAAGGATACTCTTATAAACCTTATTCAAAATAAGAATATCTTTAGCAAATTTGATCTAAAATCAGGATATAATCAATTTAAATTAATAGAGGAATTTAAGCCATGGACAGCTTTTATATGCAGCGAAGGACACTTTCAATGGAAAGTATTGTCTTTTGGTTTAAAAAATGCACCAGCAGTTTTGCAGATTTTTATGGATAGTTTATTTGGAAAATTTGATTATTGTCTAGTTTATATTGATGACATTTTAGTTGCTTCTAGATCTGTGCAGGTTCACATCAGATACTTAGAAGAAGTTTTCAAAGTTATAGAAAGAGAAGGAATAGTAGTAGCAAATTCTAAAATGGAATTATTTAAAAAGAATATTCAGTTTTTAGGATTAGAAATTGGTAATGGGAAAATACAGCTTCAAGACCATATAGCCAAAAAGATCCTAGAATTCCCAGATAAAATGGAAGACAAGAAACAGCTACAGGCATTCCTACGATTATTAAATTATGCTAGAAAATTTATTCCTAATCAGTCAAAACTAGTTGGACCATTATATGGTAAAATTTCAAAGAATGGTCAAAAATATTTTAATCAAGAGGATATAGCTTTATTACAAAGAATTAAAGAGCAAGTTACAAAATTAAAGCCTTTAGAACTCCCTGTAAGTACAAACTATATAATAATAGAAACAGATGGTAGCAAAGAAGGATGGGGAGCAGTTTTAATTACTAAACCCACCAAATACGACTCTAAAAAGAAGAAAAACTAGCAGGGGTACGCTAGTGGAAATTTTAGAACTAGCACAAACTAGTCATCCATAGACTATGAAATACGAGGCCATTATAAATGCCTTAGAAAAATTTAAAATATATTTAGATAGAGAAATCACAATGAAGAACAGACTGCGAAGCCATAGTAAAATTCATAAAAAGTGAAAACAGCAAGAAGGTAAATAATAAGAGATGGATGAACTTCCAAGACTTAATCACAGGAAAGGGATATCAGATAAACTTCGAACATATCAAGGGTAAGAACAATAATTTAGCTGACTGCTTATCCCGTGTAATTGACGGATACTATAAAAAGAGTGGATAAAAAAGCTAAGCTTAAATTCAACACTTCACCAAGACTCTACAAATAGCCAAGTAAATTCGGTTAAAGAATTTACTTTCGGTAAGGACAAGTTATATAGTGTTAGTCCTGATAAAGGTTTTAGACCCTGAAGGGAATATCACTAGATTAGACTCAGCAGGTTATATGTGATAACCTATGGACTATGTCCACCCCTCAGCACAAGATTTTGACAAAAAATTGTTTAACTTATTATTTTAATCAAATTTTAGAAAAGCCACTATCAAAGAATTTCAGTTTTTACACAGTGATTCATGGTTGACAACCTGGAGTTTATCGATCATGAAATCAGGTCCTTGAAGTCATTAAAGGCTTTAGGGCACCTATTTACAGAGGATTCCATAACTTTGGTGAAGCAACGGATTTTACTAGATCCAGTTTGGGTCCAAATTTCTATGTACAGGCTGAAAGTGATGTAATATCACCTACAACTCTCCAACAGATTAATATAGTGAAGGAATTCATTCCCCTCCACAAACAGCTCAAAGTTCTAGCTTTGAACCCATCCAGCAGCGGAGGATTTCAGCCTCCAACTTTTTTACATACAGTAACCAGTTCTAGTCCAAACCAGGCTATGAACGAACAGTTTTTTAATATGCAGCAGGAGATAACTGATCTAAGGAACATGTGTGTTTACCACGAGCATACCATAGACCTTGTTGGGAAAAGAAACCAACACCTCTTATCAGAAAACCACATCCTAAAGAAAGAATTAACCAAAACAACAGATCAGAACCTAGAACTAAAAACACAGTTAGCCTCTTACCAAACTTCGTTCTGATACAAAAACGAAGAACCATTACAAAACAGACCTTTCCATAATTTACCAGCTAGATTAAAGCTAAAAACAAGGGAAACCCTGAAACTCCTAGCCGATAGACAAGGTGGTAATCATGTTATTGAGTATATAGCAGAAAAGTGTATAGAAAGTTTTTACAGAACATGATCAGACTACAAAGAAAACTTGTGGAAATTAGTTTTAAAGAGCCAGTTGAAGGCAAGTACATAACATGAGTCGAGGTAGTGCAAGATATCTAAACCATTCTGGATATGGATATTGATCAGACTAACATTATTTACACAGGTCTCTTTAAAGCCAATATCAGGCTCTATGAGACGAATTTAAGTAGAAGAGAGATCCTTGAGTTCATGGATCATGGTATGGTAGACAGTCTTTTTTACAAAACAAAAGAACAGTTTCCAGAAGGCATTAGTGAAAGCCTGAGCTATTGTGCTCAGTAGTGTTTTAAACCAGGCACTAATGTAATTTAAATTATTAGAAATATTCCAAAGATAGAAGGGCTTAATGAAGAACCAAAGATATCAACAATTTTTCATTGATCCTTTATAATATATTGGTCCTTCACCAAAGACAAAATTATCAATTCGATCAACAATACATCACTGTATAAATGGCTAATGAAGCAAGATATACCAAGGGTAACCACTTGGTTAAATTGCAATCTTTTAAAAGAAGGACGATATTTCAAGATATGGGGTCCTATGGATGTAAAACTTAACATCCATCCATATGGAACTCCAATGTTAAACGAAGATGTTGCTGAACTAATTAGCAGCGAAGACGGTGACGCCAACATTGATTTACAAGGGCGGGACCCCTACGATTAGAAGCAACTATCAAAAATAGTACTTTTGTAACCAAAGAAAGGACGGTGGTGAGTCACCTCCAACCTTTACTTTTTTATTTTAAGCTCTGTTTGTCGTTTGTGTCGGCAGAAGTAGGTAGTGAGTCACTACTTTAACTTTTGCTTTATTTCATTTAATTAGAGCCTTTCCTTTAACATTTTTAAAAAGCAACGGCTTAGATTTAATCTACTTTACCCTGCATCAGTTCTAGGCAGAGTGAGTTCTTGTATTCACCCAATACACCCAACTTAAGAAATAAAAATGTTTTCGTTCTAAGTTTCCCTTTCTTATAGCTTAGTAGCTTAAAGTAATTATCTTTCAAAACATACCAATCAAACACAAACTTTCGCGGGAAGGTTCGGCCTTTTAAGTTGCTCTTACGAAAACGCTTGACGAATTCTGCAAGCTCTCTAGGGAACTTACAAGCATGGAGACATAACCTTTTGTGAAGTTCATCCCCAACACCCACTAAACCTTTATTCGCTTCATGAGAAATCCACTTAGAGTCAGCAGCAGACCTACATTGGATAATTACTTGGGTTTCCCTCTTCAGGTAGATGGAAGAAGCACTAGTGGAAAAAAGCCAATCTGATACGGTTAAAATCGGGCTTACTAATCCGGTTTTGGTTCGCATTAGTAGGCTCGCAGCAGATCCAAAATTTTTACTGATTCGGTTTTATAGGAAAATCGGATCAGTTACCGGATCAGTTAAGTGTAAGTAAGATTTTTTAAAAAATCAGATCAGACTAACCGATCCGGTTTCTAGCAAGAACCAGATCAGCTAGTTGAAATAACATAAAAAAAAAAAGCTGCCATAGCAGACTACAGGACCCAGCTGTAATTAAAACGCACCATTACTGAGTTCAACGCATGTATACATTACCAGCTGTAATTAAAATACCCCAACAAACACATGAACAAAAATTACCCCAATTAGGGAATTCATCCTCCTAGTTCTCTAGAACTGATGCTGGACCCATTATTAACACAGGACCCCTTCTGATTTCTCTCTGAAGCTGTAGACTTGTTGGATTCCCCATCTTTTCCAAACACAGCAGCCAAAGCAGCACCTGGTGGATGCAATTTACTTAGTCCACACACACACACACAAAATATTTCCCGCCGGGGGGGGGGACGGGGGTCAATGCCAGCAACGCACACAAATTCGAAATGCTTTAAGTGAAGTTAGATAATTCCACTTACTGGGAGATGAAATGTTCCATACGCAGTCTTGTACTGGCTGATGCGTTGCTAACTGCAAAAAACAAACATTATCAACTAGCTAGTAAAAGACAACTAAACAAAATATATCAACTGAATTCCTATAAATTAAAGGAGATTTACGAGTAGAAGAATATAGAAGATAAAAGAATGTTGATATTGATAAAACTCAAATTGTTATAACGAACCCAAACATTCAAGTCGATGGGTCACTTCCACAGGCCACAGCTAATAGAATGAGCTTGATTTTCTGGATGTTTTTCCTTTCCCAATGCCCTCTAATTATTACCTCCCAAGCTCCTTTCCTGTCTCTACTAACTAACCTCTTATCAAATTCCTCTTTGTGCTTTCGGCCCTTCTATATAAAGCAACTCCCGATGACGTAAAAATGGATGCTCCATTCTCGTATCTGTGATAGAGAGATTATCATGGGCGTTAGACAAAAAAACTACATCTCAAACAGAATTTTAAGTATAGAAGAAGCACACACTTATTTTTATTAACGATGCTTATGGCTTCTTCTAAACTGTCAGCCTGATAAAAATAATCATGAAAGAAAGAGTTAGCAATAGCTACAAGATATAACAGCAAAAGCTTCAATAGAAATGCTAGAGAAGTAGTTACTTAACCTGCATACAAAGTAATACTGGCCCAAAAGTTTCCTCCTGTTCATATAAAGTAGAAAGGTTATCCCAGTACATAGAATCTATTATGCTGCTCTAAAAGAGAAGAACAAAACCTAATCTACAGTAGATGAGATCCTAAGTACTGATCAATAATACCTTGTAACACTCCATGTCAGTTGTGACATCAGAGAGGATAGTAGGACCTATGAAGTTCCCATTTTCATATCCCGGAACCTGTTCGCATATAACCAGGCAGAAGAAAATAAATTAACAGCACAAAGAAGTTGCGAAATATAGACTAATGAGCTACTATAGCAAATAAAAGTACACTAACAGAAGTTTTTTCATCCTATCTAGTATTAACTACTCAACATCTCCACAATGGTCCACATTATCACTTGGAACTCTGGGCTGAAAACATGAAAAAAAAAAATACAGGTAGGAATATGGTGCATCACTAAGTTTATGAAGAATTTTGATGAATTAAGATACCCATTTTTCATGCATGAAACAACATAAATCCCCTCTTAATTTATTAATTTTGTGTTCTTATTGCCTAGAACCTCTATATATTTTTTCATTTAACCACTCCTCATTTAACCATCATGTCCCACTTTTCCAATATATAGCATGTTATAATGGCGATGTGTACAATGACTAACAAAAGGCATTTTCATCGTCATTTAAATTAAACAGAATAAGTCAAATATGGTGGTAGATTCATTTGAACAGATGGATGTAATTTAAGGGGTGATGTAAACCTGCAAATAAAAGGTAGTTAATGAAAAAAAAGCCATAAACAAAGGGACTATTAGGGGGAAAGAAGTTGGAAAAGCCTTTCTTCTGCACTGTATTGGGGGCAAGAAGAGGAAGAGGGTAGAGACTGATCATGACTTACAACTACTTAATTATGAAGCTTGATAGTGAATATATATATTGATAGCAGCCTATTAGACTAAAGAAACAGAAGATATACCACAATGTTTCTTCTATCAAGTACTAGTCTCGCTCCAGATTCAACCCCACTTTGAATCAAGTTGCATATTCAGTCCTTTGCCTGCCAATATCAGGATACCCCAAATTAAGAATATTCTTAAATTATGCAAACAAAACACAGATGCAACAAATGATTTCTACTGCCGAAAAACAAATGATCTCTTGTGGGGGATCAGAATCGTTAGTTGCTACAATATTATCATGAAAGGTCCTTGTCTCCTTGAAACAGCATCTGCTGAACAAATAAGAGCTGACAAATCATACCACAATACCCAGATAACCTACATTCGCGGCTAAGCTCACAGCATGATGCAGCTAAAGATATAGTAGGATCAGTACCTGCTTGCTTATGACTAGACCAAGGTCAACATCAGGTGCTGTTCCAGCATTCACTTTCAGTGCTTTAGCAAGATCAACCAACTTATTTTCCCATATAAATATCAAATAAGATTTGATTATATGACTGCTAATATTATTAAATGAGAAAAAATCTTTTTTCACAAAATATTTCTACCGACTTCATCATATTTCTGTTACAAGCATGCAGTAATTCTTGAAAGCTCAACTCCTGAGGAATGCTCAGAAGATTACATTGCTAGGAGGTGTTCTAACTTCTAATAACAACCTATGCACTTCCAAATTACTTATGGTAAACAGATATAAAATCATGGTACTAGAAACACCATAATGCAGTAAACGGATACTAGTTTATGGTAGAAGTTTGTGGTCTACCCCCCCCCAAAAAAAAAAAAACATGCAGAGGTATGCCATTGCACGTACCTTCAAACCTAAGAAATTCAGGCAAAAAAGTCCCAGCAGATCCGGACCTAAAACACATGCAAAGAAACAAGGGAAGGAGCAGGAAGGATTCACACTTGCAAATACCAAATGGGACAAGATATAAAAATTAAGCAACTGAGTTAGTGCAAACTAAATTATCGAGAGAAACAATTCACTTGCTCTTTAGTCCATACAATATACATAGCCTCAGTACCAAATATTTACTATGAATAAAATAAGTACAGAGTTTGAAATTCATTCAGCCAAGCTCTCAGACTTAATACACAAAATAATTATAGCAGACAAGAATAGAAGCTTCAGAAACTACCTGCAAGTGCAGCCGGTCAGCCTCAATCAGAATTAAGGATCCTCTTTCTCCCTATAGGACCTCTAAAGCATCCCCATATTTTCCTTGCTGTTCCAGCACAGTAATGCACACCATAAGAGATGCAAGATGTGTAAATCATTTAGGGCCAAGACCAGTTGAATTATAGCATTTTCATTCAGAAATAGGAAAAGGAGCCCAATGCAGACCTTCTGGTTCGTGCAAGCAATTGAGCAGTAATGTACTTTTTAAGTAAGCCCTCAGCTAAACCTAACAACTACTTTCCCCCTTGGCCACAACTAACCTACCAAAGAGCCATATAACTACTCATAAAAATAATAATAAAAAAAAACTCAATCTGATTATGGATAAATCAATTAAAGCTTCAACAAACCCTATAAAGCAAGAGAACAAACTCCATTTTCACAAAACCAATAAATGACTATAAATAAGCTCTTCATGCATATCAATTTAATTAATAAAACCAACAAAAGCAGAAAGCAAGCGAATTTAAAACTTAAAACCTTAGAAATACAAACAATCAACAAAATTCAACGAAATTACTTCAAAAGAAAAGCAATCAACCAAAATTTGCTTCTTGAAAACTCAATTAATCAAAAAACTAAAAAAAAACTCTCAAAATCTGATAAAAAATCGATGTATGAGAAATTGAACAAAGTGAAAGAAAGTTTAGATACCGATTTAGGCTTCCTTGTACTCAATTAATCGATGTATTTGTCACTCATTTTTCGCCGGAAACACAATGGTAATCGAAAATCCAGAAAAAAATTATGGAAAAATTAAGATTTTCGTGGGTGTTTAAGGAGGATGTGAGAGAGTTTTGAAGAATTAGGGTTTTGACTGAGAATGCGGAGGAGAGAGAAAGAGGGAGAGATTGGTTCGACGGTGAGAGACACAAAAGAGGAGTGAGTGAATTGGGTGGATAAATTCGAATTCGGCTGCAGAAGATGACTGCATTTTTGGGCCAACATGTACCAATCCAGCCCAGTGCACTTTAGTGAATCGAATCTGGGCAGCGTTTCTTATATGGACCAAAGGGATTAATTGATCTGGTCATCTGAATCGGATCAGATTTAAGAAAACCGGAGTAGTTTCTAAAATATGATCCGGTTCACTAAGGACCGGATCAGATTTTCCGCGCAGCTTTCCCTCCCATTTTTTTTAATGATTTCGGATGCGGTTTTGTGAAAACCGAATCTGTTACCAAGTGACAGATAAGGTTTTTTTCACCAGTGAAACACATGGGTTTTCAAAAAATTATGTGAAAAAGTGGAGAAGAAAATCACCAACTGGAAATTCTCTACTCTGAACCAGGCGGGTAAGCTAATCCTATGCAACTCAATAATGGCAGCGTTGGGATCCCATATATTGTCGGCTTTTCTATTACCAAATAAGATATTGAAAAGGCTGAATTCCATGATTCTCAGATTTTGGTGCAAAATGTAATTAGTCCAATATCGAGATTTACTGGCAGAGACAAGAGATCCTTGAAAAGCATCAAAATGATGGGGGCCTCAGCTTCCGCAGCATTGAGGCTATGAATCAAGCACTTATTTTTAAACAAGCATGGAGAATCCATCACAACCCAAATCTATTGATGAGCAACGTAATGATTGCTAAATATGTGGATACTCCTCTCAACTTGGCCGCAAATAACAAGAACCACCCATCAACTTCATGGTGAGCAAGGGGGATAATTAGAGCATCAATAGCAATGAAAAGCGGAATGGGTAGATGGATCGGGAAATCACAGGCTAAAGTCATATCACCTAATAAAAAATAACCTGCGGTCCATTAACTAGTAGTCATGGAGTCAAGATCTAATCCACAGTGAGATAGTTATACTATAATGTCTGAACTCTAATATTATACTAACTAAATCAGATAAAAAGGGAGTTGGTTTACTAAACTAATTGCAAGTAATCAAATCACAAATAGCAATTAAAGGAAAGACTAGGGAAATGGTTCACCATATATGCAATTCAGGAAATCAAGAATGACTGAAGAAACTCAATAAATCAATCAAACTAGGGAACATGTAATTTTTCTCGAACATTACCTCTCTCGAAGCTTAATAAGCCGCTCTCGCATGGTCATAGATCGCTAAGCCTACTATATATTGAGAGCTTATACAAAATCATACCTCTCGGTCTATAAATTTGTATTGCAATAATAATCAAACAAATTTGGGTGAACTTGTAGATTAACAAAACTAACTCAATAATAAGAATCAAATAAAATTGACAAGCAAAACAATTATTCAACCAATCCTTCGTGCATACATAGATCTCATATTCCCTAGAAATTCAACTACTCACTCCTAATTATGGAAAACTTAATCATAATAATATAAGCAAACATCATAAACTAGTAATGAAGAATAGATAAGAGAAGAGAAAATTACTAATTGGAGAACAAATCTTCAAAACGATTACTTCTATTAAGACTTCAATGTATTTGAGAATTACAAATTATCATTTGTATAACAAAAGTTATAAATAAAAGAGTCAACAACAGTTCGTTTTGGCACTTCTTTCAGTAATGGTTTGCGTCATTCTAGCCCAAATTTGTTCGAGAGAGATGCTTTGTGATCCTTATACAATCTACCTTCTTTATTCATGTTGTTTGACTCATGCTTAGCCAACCATAGTCTATTTGCATTAAAATCACCTAAGATTTATCAAAACAAACAAATGGAGAGCAGTAGAGCAAAACTTGAGTAAATCATGCAAATATGCATCTAAATGCTCGAATATGAACTAGAAATGCAACCTAAATGCACCTAAAATCTATATATGTATATGGCACATCAGGAACGGTAAGAAAACAAGCATCTTTGATGATAGATGGGAGAAAGGAGGACAGCTGAAAAGGAAATCGAAACGTGGGACAGGGCACCAACAACAAAACCGCACCATTAAATCTGTCTCGAAACTGATGATGGAAGATAGATCATGGTATAGTCAAAGATCTTTAACATCTTGGATAGAGACAGTGTAAGAAGTATGTTACCTACTCATATCAATAAGGCCATGAAGAAGATATATTCTTCCGGGCTAATGCCACAACTGGAGAATATTCTACAAACTTGGGGTATTGGTGACAAATAAACAAAGACACTAATGAACTCAAGTCAGAGGGAATGAGGGTGAAGCGCTATGGAAATCTCACCTCCCCCCACAAAGTGAAATTATTTGCCTATTAGATGTGTCATAGCATTGACTACGGGGGAAATTTTTGAAAAAGGGAAAATTATAAACAACCGCTGCTGTGTCCTCTATGGCACGGAGTTGGAGACAACGGAACACCTATTCAGAGACTGAAATTTCAAAATGCATCTGCAGGAGCATCGACCTTGGTAACAGAACAGAAACAGCTTCGGGAATTCCTTTTTGTGACTAGTTGAAGAACCAACTTGGCTACTTCTCGAATATAAAGGAAAGTAGTGATAGAGCGTTCTGCTCTACGATTCTTATTGCCTGGAACATTTGGCTTCACATAAACGAAATAATATTTGGAGGCCAGAGATTATGCCCGGGGAAAATGATGGACAACATCGTCCGTGAGTGGGAAGAGAACATTGCAGCACTTAACAACTGCACGAAGATCAAAGTGAAGGAAGAGGGAAGGTAAAGGAAGCAAAGGCAATCCATGAGGAAGAGGAGAAAGGCGTAAGTTGTGCTACAGACACATAGGTTGAGGACGCCGGGGCAATCCTCATCAAAACTGATGGTGCATGGAAAAAGAATAAAAGATCCGGCAAAGATATAAGCGGGGATTAGATGGGTACTAAGCATTGAAAATAGCAACAAAACCCATTCAGAACCACACTTGCAAATTCCCCACTCCAAACCGAATTACAAGCAATTTGCAGTGCCATAAAGGAGGCCCAAAACTATAACAGGGCTACTAGGATTTGGACCGATAGCACAAAAGCAGTTAGATGCCTTGCAAACCCAATGCTTGCGGAGGAAAGCGTCAAAACCATAGCAGAAGATATAATGACAATAGCCCATACTATGCCATCATGCTATTGCAGGAAAGTCTAAAGGGCAATGATTCAGGAGGCGCACCAACTAGCAAAATAGGGGTGAAAGCTCTTGTAGGAAGTTCTCTATTTTTCCAGTTCGATTTTCGTTTATCTCGTTGTAAAAAAAAAACAACAGAATATGATATGTAGCTTATTAGATATGAAAACATTATTGCTTTACTTGTTTTCCAGAATATATTCATTGATCGTAACTATTACCAATTTGAAATACTGACTACCTTTTAAAATTAAAGGAAATAACTGACCATCTCGCGTATCACTCCAATGAAAGTGCGTACTAAAATGATGATCGAACGATCCACATGCAAAGGACGATTGTAAAGAAATTCTAAAATGTGTGATTACACAAAATGATCTCTGTATAGGGTAATAGATACATATTTACCGTTTTTATAAGAAAAAAATTGGAAACCACCTAATGTGCGAGATTTTCTGCTTCCAACATATTACAAAATAATCTTCTGCATTGGTTTAGAAATTAATAGTGGATGCCTAAGGGTGTTATAGTAAACTATATAAGAATACTTTAGGTATCCACTATTAAACCTAATCTCCTTCGTAAATTCCATCTTTCCACTACTAAACCTGTGCGCACACCATTACTTACTCGTACCGCTGTTTCTCTCACTGATGGTACCCTTTTGTCAGATCCTTCTGAGTATCACCGTATGATATGAGCCTTACAGTACTTGACTATGACTCGACCTGATATTACTCATGTTATGCATTTAGTTTCGCAGTTTCTGCATGCACCCCGGACATCTCATCTTTTGCTTGTCAAGTGTTTCTTTAGGTACTTGCAGGGTATTGTTGTGGCTTATGGTCTATAGCTTCACCCCTCCCATTGTATTATACTATTGTTGCCTACTTAGATGCTGATTGGGAAGGTTGTCCAAATAACTCTTGTTAAGCTCAAACGAAGAGAAAAAATGGATTCCTTGGTAACAACCTTATATCCTGGAGATTGATATTATAATTCGGTTACGCTGGAAAATATCTTTACCGAATCATGCCGAGTAAATATGCATTTCGGCTAATGTGCATTTCAAAATTCTTGAACCATGTGTTTTCTCTTTGATTTACACAAACACAATACAGTTGAGTAAATATCTTTATTGAATTCCTCCTTTCATTGCATCTGATTTCAATGGTTTTCTCTGACTTATGTCGAAAGAATCTTCAATGAATTTCTCCATCGAGTTTGAGGAATTGTTGAAGTCGTCTGCAAGAAAATCAATTCAACCTGTGAAGAGAGTAACCGAGATTAATTAACGTACCCAAAATAGAGCCATATAAATAAGTACATCTTTAAGATACCCAAATCAACCTACAATCATGCAAGAAAGTGATGCGAAATTTAAGTGATTGGTACAAAATTGTGTAGATTATCAAATAATATAGATGTTTGATTCAATACAATATAATCGTTTTAAATGCTACTCCCTCCGTTTTTTCAGATGTAACATGTTGACCTTGGACACTATTCATCCAATACACTTTGACTATTAATTGTTATTTATACATAAGAAAAAATATAGTCATGTGGGATCTTGCTTGACTCGTCACGGTATACACTTTCCAAATATATTTATTTTTATAATTTTTACCTTTATACAATTAGAGATATTATCGGGCAAAGTTGTACCTCGACAAATGTGAAAAGACCAATGTTACATCTAAAAAACAGAAGGAGTACATTTTATTGGTTTATTTCAGATATCAATATCAATCTAGTGCAATCATGAGAGCAAAGTATGCTATATTTAAGTGATTTATATCAAATTGGGTAGATTATCAAATAATAAATAAATAAATATATACTCCTTCTGTTTTTTTTTATCATTCTCACTTTCCTGTGTGCGTCTCCCAATACACCTCTTTGAACTCATATATCTTTCATTATATATTAGTAAAAATTATAACGATTGAATATTAATAATGTACTAATTGAGACGAATCAAACAAGAGCCCAAATGACTATATTTTTTCTTATAAATTGAAAAAAATTGAGAAGATTCACTCTAAGTATGAATAGTGCCAAGATTCCAAGTGAGAAACATAAATAAAAAACTGAGGGAGAATAGCATAAGATCAGGTGAGAATCAAAAGCTAAAATAAGACATAGAACCAATCTAGGCGGATGTTCTTATGATGGATTTCTCATAAAAAAGGCTACCGTAAGAAATTAATGTGAGCCACACATTGCTCCACATCATCACTAGCTTATGTTGAGTGTACAACGTCATTTTAGGTAGTTGCTTAGTGTTTGGCATTTTCATTTTAGGCAGTTAACAGATTACTTCCAAAATTACATTTATTAAATTCTTTTCTCTATATACTGTATTTGGTATATATGATTTTCGAACTTATACAGTAAATACACGACATTATACCTTTTAACATACGATTTTTTTTTCAAGGTATAGATAACAAAATTGAACCTCATAATATACGAAAATTGTGCTTTATAATTTTTGAAATTGTACCTCATGACATACGAAACATTACTTTATAAAACATTGGCACATATTATTTAAACTCCATTAACGTCTTCTTCAATGTCCCAGAACCTCCATTATTAATGGCGAGCAACCTAATTAGAAGACAATTATGGTTTCGACTTAATTTGAAGACAATTAGGGTTCATAAAGTTGACTTTGTGAAGTTTTGTGCAGCATTTCATTCAGACGAATAATTCTCAAATTCCTGGTGCCATGGTCGAATTTGCACCTCAAATGGCCGGCGTTGATGGTGTTTTTCGAATATGGAAAGGTGGAAGATAATTGCCATTCCTTTTGGTGCGTTGGACAGTCCCATAACCAGTTTTGGTTATAGCCACTAAATGGATAGTGATATTTTTTATGGCTATGACCATAGTTTTGTCCTGGGACTGCCAAACCCTTAACTCCTATTATATTTGTACTCAACTTCAAAAAATATTTGTCGTGCTTCGTTTGTGAATCTTAATTGTTTGGTCACTGACATTTAACGTGGTGGACATGTCAAAATATTGATTAAACATTATATCGATATTCAACAACAATAGCATATACTTAATAAATAGGAAAATGGTTTTTATTTACAAAATGACTTGTTGGTTTTATGCGGGTAACTCGAAAAGGAAAAATATGATCTTTTATTTTTTTTTGTAAAAAAGAATTAGATGATTATAACGTGGATAAAAATTAAGGATATGATCTATTGTATTAGTTATTTGGATTTTCAAATAATCTCTTTAGCATATTTGGAAAGGAAATAATTATTTATTTAGCATATTTGGAAAGGAGATAATATAATATTTTTTATCTTCAAAATTTTAAACGAAGATTTCAAAATTATATTTTGCGCAATCATTTGTACGTGGGTTAATGGGTGGTTAGGAACTAAGGTTTTGTCTAGGGTTTTCGCCTTCTGTCATCACACCAAAACCCACTAACTTTCCCCTCAATCTCGTCACAGAAGCAATGTAGTAACCGAAATTAAGTCCAATACATTGTTTGAAATTGTCGATCTGCAATCACACCAATGGCAGAAGACAAAAACAACTCGTCATGTGTAAGTATTACATGGCGGTTTTCTTTATTTTCTTTAATTTATGTGTTCAATATTATATCGACTAAAATGTAGCCAAATAATTAAGAATAAGCATCGCCAATGATTAATATTGTAATTAAATAATAAATATAAATTATATAGATATGCAATTGGAAAATACATCTTCCTCAGTTATCAATCCGAAACCTGATTTTGCATTTTTTGCTTTCATTTTGTTTGTGTAGAACTTAGATGTGATTTTAGAAGCCATAAATGAAATACGCTCCAAAGTTACCAACATTGAGTTGTCGTTGGCTCAATTAAATTCAAAGCAACATGATTGTCATGGTCAAGCTAATGGTGAGAAGTCATCAAAGGACAATGAAGAAGGTGATTGCACACTTGGAGAACAAAAATCAACAAGAACTCCAAGTACTAGTTGAGCTACTAATAATAGATTGAATTCCGCTTTCCTATGTCCTGATGGTGGATTGGTTGATTGCTTACCAAAATAAAAAAACTAAGCGTAAGCTAGACGTTGATTTGGGAGGACAAGAGGAGGAAAGCGCAGAAGAACCCTTAGAAATTGAATCATTTAGTATCCGAAATGGTCGTTTCAATGTGCCTCAATTTCCTCCAGGGTTGGAAACACTGAGAGACGTGAACGACGAGGCAAAGAAAGAAGTAGAAAAAGCCAAAAAGCCTAGTGATGTATCGAAGACTCCAAACTCTATCTCAACATCAAAGGGCAGCATTGACCTATCTGGTGGAGCCAACAATGAAGATAAAACAATGGAGAAGCGGACTACTCGGCGGATAAAACAGGAGCATCCAAAATCAAATGAAACCGTAAGTTTTGATAGTGTATTGTTTTGTCAGCACTTATATTTCAACGGTCATCACCTTGTACAGTTGTCCCTAATTTATAGGCAGCAAAGCCCAATGAAAACAAAAAGCGCAATTCAAATGCACAAACCGATCAAGTATACCATAACATTTGATTTGGAAATTTAGTAGCCAAATTGTTAATGCTTGATTTGGCCATCCAAAAATATTTGTCTAGACATTACCATATTACACTGTATACTCCCTCCGTCCCAAAATACTCTCGACACTTATCAAGGCACGTAGTTTTAGATGATAAGTTGTTGTTTGGTTATCAATTGTTATTTTATTGAAAAGTGGATGTGATAAGAGTTAGTAGTTAGTAAAAGCAGTATTATTTTATTTTAAGGAGAGAGAATGTGGGCCATGATTAGAGTTGGTATGTAATAGAAGTGGTATTATTTTATTTGGAGGAGAGAGAGTGTGGGCCAATGTTTAAAAGGTAAAAGATTAAAATAATAGTGGGTCATATCCAAAAATAGAAGTGTAAAGAGTATTCTGGGACAGATGAAAAAGAAAAGTGTAAAGAGTATTCTGGGACGGAAGGAGTATATACCAGGTAGGGAAAGAAGGGAAAAAAACATCAGAATCAGAATCTTCGCAGCCGACATCTTTGAAAGCGAAGAGGTAGAAGAAGTGCAACGCAAAAGAGCTTATTGTCTTGCAGGTGCTTTGTGGTCATCACATTTACCTTTTCCTGACATTACCACACGCATATCAATTATTGCTATTAAGAACTGACATTTGCTTGATGCGTTTCCTATTTAATTTGGCAAGGATGAAGAGGATGTGCCTGGTATTCGTAGCCGTTTAGTTTCGAAAAGACGAAGTTGTAACAAATTGCCAAAGCCAGTATTCAATGAGTATCTACCTCAGCTAGTAGATCGAGACAAGCAAATATACTTAAATCTTTACAAGTTTGTCAAATATGACGAAGTGTTAATCACTCTATGTGTGTATTTGCAGATGGATGGTTGTCTGATCATGTAAGCTGTCTAGTCAGGTCTTTACTATCAGTACTACATTATTTTAATTCGAGTGATATGCTTACAAAGTTGTATTTTTTTACAGTTTATCAATGTCTACTTATATGACATGCAATTGGGGTTAATGGAGACCAACTCTACGAAGATGGTATTGTCACTATCTTTCTAGGTACATTAATTACTGTTACCGTGTTACACTACTTTGACTTTCGTACTTTGCGGTTATTGATCTGAACCAAAACATAAAAATGCTTCAAGGTGTTGTACTTAAGTCGGATGAACGCAATTTATATAGAGGAACTCAAGCCATAATGAATAGGTGTTTAGTCGTGAATGAAACCTTTCTCCCTGAACACGTCGATAAGATTGAACAGGTTTTAATATTTGCAAGTTGTTGCAATCTATTTGAGATTTAAATCGCCTTATTAGTTATTCATCTGATCTCAATATCTTCGTTCATACGTTTTCATTCTTGTGCTAGATAACGAGGCGAGACATTGATTCCTGTCGGTTTTTCATGTCTCCAAAAAAATTGTGTACATCATAGATTCATTAGTAGCCTCGAGCAACCGTTTTAATCTCGCTGAGGAAATGGTAACTATTTCAAGCTACTGTGCTGTACTTTTCTGATGTAGTGACTATAGCGATTGTTCACCCATAATGACTTCAATTTGATCATATGGACAAAGCTGTGACAGTGTTTCGAAGAAATTGCTTAGGCGGACTCTTCAAGGAGCACAAATACTTTTTATATGACGTCGTAGACGTTCCGTGACAGCCAAATTGGTAACTTCAATTCTACACAATTAGTATAGTTATATTAACTATCCAATAAACTAATCGACATTACAAATTCACCTTTTTCAGTCATGACTGTGGAATGTATGCCTTTAAGTACATCGAATGTGCTGATATCAAAGCCATGCAGGACATTACATACTCAGTAAGAACCTTCAGTAACTGTATTTGGGATAAAATGTTTTGAAAATGCAATTGTCATCTAACTTTATTTTCTTGTTGACCAGACTCACAAGATGCGTGCCGAACGATTGAAGTATTTGGCTAAACAGGTTACAAGCAAAAATAACAACTTGGCAAGTATCATAAAATTTAGCGGTGTTGATTCAAGTTGTGCTTCATAGCATATGGTTTTTACAAATGCATCGACATAAAGTCTGCTTTATCTATTCCTGGCATGAGTCTTGTTAGTATTCCCCATCTTTTATATAACAATCTTTTAAAATTTTATATTCCCTAAAATTATATGTGTACAATTGTTGGAGAACTAAACTTTCTTTCTTTAATGTGTAGCAAGGTTTATGGCAATGTCCAAGCTTGAATGAGGTCATTATTGACCAATGTCACAAAAAAAATACTTTGTAAACCCATGTGTCATGACTTATGAATACAAAAAAAAAAAAAAATTTTTTTTTCCTATATAGGATAATTAAAATTTTATTTAAAATTTTTGAAAGATGATTATTCTCAATTTCAAAACAATTACATATATAGAAGTATTGCAACTTTTACTCATGACACAACAGTGTTGTTCATTCTATATGTTGATTCTTAGAGTACCTTCTGTGTTATGCCATATGATGATCGTGGACATTACCAAAATAAGAATACAGATAAATATTTGATAGTACATATGTAACACAAGGTCCAAGTTTTCAACACAACAATTAGTTTTTAACATACCAATATTATGTGTATATGATTGTTGGAGTACTCTAATTGTCTTTCATTTATGTGTAGCAAAGTTTATGACAATCTCCGACCATGATTTTGGTGATTATCAAACAATGTCACAAATAAAATAATTTACAATGTCATGTGTCATGAATCATGAATACGAAAAACAAATACATATATTGAACTAAAGAAGTATTGCAACTTTTAGTTATGACAACCCATTTTAGTTCATTATTCTATATGATAATTCTTAGAGTACACTTTGTGTCATGCCATATGCTGATTGTGGACATTACAAAAATCAAGAATACAGACAAATATTCGATAGTGCACAAGTAACACAGGGTCCAATTTTTTAGCACAATACTTAGTTTCATAGTACAAATATGTCTTAAGAATCAGCAAAGAAAATACACCGACATCGAACTTGATAGTCTCAACCCGCTAGTGCCAACTTATGAACAACATCTCTCAACTGATTTTCATCCCATTCCATCAACGAACTTAGAGTGTTTGTGCGATAGGATGTAAGATCCTAATTTGTTGGAAAACATATGCACACAATTAGTTACTTTGAATAGACCAATGCATGAAAAATATGCAAGATTGGGTATGATTACCCATAGACATCCATTAGCTCAAAGTACTTGTTGTTTGTCCACTTTCTCCTGCTATGTGCTTCCATGTATTTGATGACATGCATCTCACAGTCATATCTAAAAGGAAAGTGGGAGACTTTAGAAAAACGCATAGCCTTCTCCAAAAAGAAATTCTAGAAGAAAAGTTGACTTGTGAATGACGTACCAGTTAACCTGTCTCAGAGTTTTAACATGCTTGATTTCCCAACCAGAAAATACCTTACACCTTTTCAGCCTCCCATCTGCCTTGTTTAAAGACATAGGTGTGGACATTTTCCTAATCTGTGTTCACAAATGGGTCTCGCTTCGCATTATAGGTGACTCCGGAAAATATTTTGATCCCTTCCTCGTCCTTTTCACATCCAATCCCATCAGTATTGAGAAAATTTAATAATATTAAATACATGATAATTTCATCCATTATAAACAGCAGCTTGAAGACCTCGCAACTAACACGGAGTGCCGTCGGGATAAAAAAAACTTGTTTGCCTAGTTATTGTCTCTCGATTCCCCACCAAATTGATGATCTTAAAAAATTCCAAATTCATTTTAAGCTGCAATGGGTTTACAATCATTTATAAACAGTCTTAGATATTTAATTTAGTAATGAAGTCCTTATTTGTTCCGTTAATTCACACACCGGGCGCAAGATTTGTAGCTCTTTTCTCGGTGCATCGGTCCACTTTGACTTAAACAACACCAGACTATTACAAAAGTAAAAACATAAAATTGTAGGTTCAAGCTCACAAATGTTTTCAAGTCAAAAGGCCCACAGGTAAATATGGTTGAAGATTAACTTCACCGACTCACTCAAGTTCTAAGTCATCGTTGAATACATATCCCACAACTGCTTTTGTATCAGCCGTGCATTTTTTCATTGCAATACTTAGCGACACATGTTTTATCTGGAACAGCTCCTTGTCATCAACCTCAACTCATTCACATTAGTCAGTTCACACCACATGTGAGCAACTATAAACAATGATGCTCAAAGTAATGAAGAAATTCTATATACTTACATTTTTGGTTTGGTAATATCCGAAATACTTTCTCCAGATTGCGTAAATAAACAAGTACAGTGAATAATATAAATTCTATAATTCAAAAATTCTTAAATAATCAACTAACTCACCTCTTCATCTCTTCCTTGACTTGTTTCAATCTTTTACGCAGGAGCTTTACCATTGTTTGTTTTCCTCCTTGTATTCTTTGTTTCTTGCTTCTTCTCTGGAGGATCGTCATTTGTCGTTGAGGCGGGATGTTCCTCATCTGGTGGGGCGGTGGTATTGACTTCTTCTTTGTTTCCGGCCTCCGTTGATGTAGCCAACTTGTTATCAACGTCCTCACCACTTCCATGACCTTTATCATCTCCATCATCATTCCTATCATCATCATCATCCTCCTTCTTATCATTATTGTTCTCGCTCTCTTTTTTCTCTACTTCAGCAGTTGTATGCCTCTCATCGACATCTTTAGGGACTACGCTCTCAATTCCCCCAACGTCAGATGGTGCAATATGTATATGTACTACATCATCCTCCAAGTAGGCCGATTCACTCGCCTCAGCATCATCCCGCTTCTCCTCACTGCTCTTTAATACTATTTACCGATTTTTTGGTTTTCTCTTTCTCCTCTCCTTGACATCCTCGGATTGTCCTTCCTCATCCTCCCTTTCATAATCAGAATCTTCCTTACACTACTTAACATTTTTCAGATATCTCTTCCGTTTGCTTCCTTTGACATTTTCCTTCTTCCGCTTCTTCCTTCTCTTAACCTCTTGTTCATCCTGAGATTCTGCTCCAATTTCTTCTTCTTCTTCGTCATCTACTGCTCGAGGATATGTTCTATCCACGAAGTTAGAAACCAATTTAAACATTGCATTTACATCATTACCCCAACGATCCACCTTGTTAAAAATTAGAGAGAACACTTTTTCTACATTTTAAGCATGTGTAGTTGGAAACTTTCCTGTTATTTAGCACTTGTCTTTCTCGACCACCAGCAACAACTACACACAAAAAAGTAGGATATATATGTGTAAATACGAAAAAAATGAATAAAATTAGTGGTGACCAAACATAAATCTTGTTTGGCAATATCCATAACCTAGTTCACATGCACCATATTTTAAAAAAAGGAGTCAAGAGTTTAAAGCTGGCATAAACTATCATTTTAGTATCATCGCACTGTAATTTTTAACACCCTTATATAGTTAGATTGTCAAACTTACCAGTTCTTATATGTTTCATGGCAATCTTTAAAAAAAAAAATCACTATATATACTTCATGGCAATGTTATAAATTTTAGAAATATCATTTCACACCATGAATTAATTCAGTATCACCCAAAAAAAGTTGTCCTTTACATTCAAACTAACATGCATAACGTTAATATAAGACGGTTCTTCACTGGGACACTTACTTTACTCGTTTTTTGTATCCTTGTGGGAGCTTGTTAATGGCATCATGCAACGCTTTTGTGTTTATGTCACTCCAGTCTCTAATCCTTGGGAGATCGTACTTCCAAATTTCTTGAAGTTTGTCCTTCGGAGAGTATTCACAGAAAATAGCCTGTCGAATAAACCAAACCATGAATTTATAACTGTGACACAACTGCCATTGCAATGTAATGACCATAACAAATTCATAATATTACCTAACAATGATTCCTAAAAAACAAACCGACCACATAGACTAAAGCTGATCATTATGTGGATATGGCCAAACATAACAAGGGAATATAATTATATTACCTTTGGGAAAATCATTAACATAATACAAATAGCAGGTCATCATTGCATACCATTAGAAACAGGGGACATCCCACTAGTATAATAATTGTTAATTGCGGATGTCTCTAAATGGCCTATTGTTGCGGATTTCGCGCCGCCGCAAATCAAGGCGCAGCAATAGGTAAAATCTATTGTTGCAGTTCTAGAACCGCAACAATAGGTTTCACTTATTGATGCGGTTGTTGCCCAACACCGTATCAATAGGTACTGGTACAGATGAAAAACAATATTTTTTTTTTGCACTTTGTCATCAAATTGAAAGAAAAAAGATGTAGGAAAGAATAAAACACAACAAATTAGAAGTAATGACAAAGAATGCTTATACATAAACATATCAGATACACAAAATCCAACAGATAAAAAAAGATATAAACAAAAGTAAACGAAAAACAAAAATCAGAAACCCAATCATATTGATTCTAAAAAAAACGAAATTAATCCCAAAAACATAGATACAACACCCTAAAATCAGAGACGGATAGATACAAACAAATCCTAACTACAAAAGAAAAAAAAACAAATTAAAATAAGAACAATCATGACGTCTGTGACTTTGTGATGGCTGCACTTCTACTTCGCCGACGAAGACCTTTTTTTATCTTGGAACTCGTGATTTATTCTGTCACCGAGATTGGCGACAACGACGAGACCGACCTTTGCGTAGTCAATGCTGAAAATTGGCGACAACGACGAGGATTCGCGCAGTTGAGGCTGGTGATTGGCGACGAGCGCCAGGCTTCTTGTAGTCGCCGATGGTTGGCGACGACGAAAGAAACCACATGGCGAGGCTAGACGAGATAGAGTATGAGAGAGGGGAGAGAAGCAAAGAGAGAGAGAGAGAGCGTATGAGAGAGGGGAGAGCATATGAGAGCGTATGAGAGAGAGGCGTGAGTGAACTTGAGTGAACAAGAGAGGCGTGAGGCCCGTGTGGGAATAAGTGAGGCGTGTAAGTGTTGACTACAAAACCCTAATTTTTTTATTAATATTGATGCGGTTCCCTCTAGAAACCGTAGCAATAGACTATTTATTGCCGCAGTTTCCTCTAGAAACCGGAGCAACCGATCGGATCTTTTTTCACGCTTTTTTAAATTCTCTGGTAGTCTATTGCTGCGTATGAGTAAAACCACATCAATTCAATCCCAGCAATATACAATTATTCTACTAGTGTCCGCCCAAATTTTGTGGTGTCTCTCCCTTTGAACTCGGTGATGGCCTTCACTGTGTCATCAAATATGTGCTTCACAAAATTCCAACAAGGAATAAGGTCTTCGTTCTGAAAGAGGTGACGCCATACTTGTTTCCGCTTGCAATTATGTGCTGGTGAACACAGGGCGGTTATGACGAAGAGTGTGAACATACCCTTGAAATGTGGGTGATCATGTGGTTCCCTTCGGAGCAGCGTGGCCATGCCTCTTACATCCAACTTTACAAACCCAACCAACGATTCGTCGACGCTGTCGTTAATACACGCTGTCCTTGACGCCCAGAAGGTACTCAACATGTCTTGGAGTAATCAAAACTTTGTCCCAATAAGCAGACATTGTGTTGTAATTGGGTCAAAATGATCTATTACCCATCTACACATTGTTCTCCTCCAGATCTTGGTGTTGTAGTGAAGGAGAACTCAAACCCCAATGCTTCCAACTCCTTTTTTTTGCTAGTGGAAAACCTTTTACAAGAGTCACAACTTCATCTAATTCACCCATTACGCTCCATGTACCCTGATATTGTTAAACTATCGATTGTCAAACAACATTTTGCTTTACAAATAACATATAAAATTTATCCAACCACAAAAATTAAAATTAGTATACCTGTGTGGGTTGTAATGCTGGTTGTTTACATTTATTGCTCGGCTCACCTAACTCAGTACCCTTTAGACTCAACACATTATCAAACATTCTTGATATTGCTAGTAGTTCTGGAATTGTATAACATTCAGAGTTCAGTATGATGATCAAAGCATAATAATGTAAAGTAATGGCCAAATCTTATATTGGAAACAACTTATGAAAATATGAATACTTATTAAAAATCATCCTCCATATTTTGCACTAACAATAACATTATTAAATATTACTAACTATTCACCCCATTATTAAATGTTTTCTAGAGCCCTTTCTTATTAGTTTATATCTAACTATGTGGTTTGCAAATACTTCAATTGAATAAAACAGATTAATTGTTGATCAATCATTGATACGAAAACTAAAATAGTTTTGCAATAACAATTATTGGTCAAATCTTAATGAATTGCTAACAAACACTCAAGCCAACTGAAAACCAATTTCAAACTCTAATAAAAAAAATCAGCCTTATGCATTTGATAATTATGAGTACAATTTCTACAACACCCAAAATCCATTGAAAGTAAAAAGCCCATTACATATGGTAGGCTAGAACGACCACATTGCACTTCAATTACAAAGTCAATTCCTTGAAAACCGATGTATACAAGATTTGCGAAATAATTCTTTAATTTTTTCAATTGCAAAACAAATTTAAGTAGAATTAAGTGGTAGATATGAAATTTTTTCCAACTGAAAAAATCGTACCTTTCCTCTGTTGACTGACCCGCCGCCGTCGCGGCTTCTAATATTTGATGATAATTTCTCGGATTTCAGTGAGAAGGAAATAAAGAAAGTGAAGTAATGGAGAGAGAGAAAGTATAGGGATTTTGAAAGGTATAATAGAGAAAAATATAATTCCCTTGATGACCTTTTTTTGAAATATTAGCGCTTTTAGTTGTAATTTTAAAAAGGCAAAATTCCAAAATTTCAAGATTTTTTAAAGATTGATTTGCGTTCAAAATTTAATCTTCTGTTAAATAGAGATTATGTAATTTCAAAAATATAACTACTAAATTTATGTAATTTTGATAAATAAATTATTTGAGAGCCAACTTTCATAAGTGGGTATTTATTTGTTGTTCACACCAATATTGCGGACTTATGTGTCCACCACACATCACCAATATACCCCTAATTATAAAGGAAAACTACAACACCTACCACTGTATCAGTATAAAAATAATAAAGGGGAAAACCAATCGAACAAATTACAAAGTAGTAGAATAGTATTAATAGATCCACACATACGAAATAATTTTCAATGGCAACAAGATCAATGAGTTTTTTAGGACTTCGGTGTCCACTATTTTTTACCAATATACCCCAAATTTTCAACGACTCAAATTGCTAATGAGTTGAGTCGAGCTATAGCTGAAACTCGAACTCCACTAGAACAATAGCCACCCCTATCAAGCCACTGGCCACTAACAATAATTAGGTTTTAACACTTCTCTTAAAATTGTTTAGTATTGGTCATTGGTTTAACAGAACCTTATACACATGTTTTTCATATTGAACTTTATAAACATATAAACATAGCGATGTCAAAATATGCAATACATGTTTCATCTTATTAACGTATATAGTTGGACTTGATAGAATAATTGGGTGTTTGTGTTCATGTACAACATTAGCAATAACATAGACCAACAATTCGAACAATAAAATGCTTGATCCATACATCCATACATATTGATGATTTTTGACTTCCTACAACCAAATTGTAGCCAGTAGCCACTATAATCATTGAAGCCTGTAGGTATAGCCCTTCATTTTTTGGGTGTTTGTGTTAATTTACAGGACAAAATATGAATATATAGGTGACTCCTTTATGCAGATTTACTACATAGATTTGGGTGTTTGTGTTTATTTAAGACCTTAGCAAGGACATAAACAAACAATTCGCACAACACAATTTTGAATGCCAGTGCCCATATATATGGTTAGATTTAGGGTTATTTCCCATATGATAATCTATCATGATGGAAATGATTTGAATTTCAAGGTGCGTTCTTCTCACCGACATTCTCCTTAACTTAATTGAACTTTGCCTTTTTAAATGATTGAAAGTATTATTGTTATTGTTTATTGTATATACAAATTCGTATTCCTGTAATTGTTCATATGCTTATAGATGATTCGGGGTATTGAAGCTTCAAGTCTTTAATAAAAAATTTTTAGACATAGATGATAGAGTTATACGATAAAAATGCATGGTATGACTCCAACAAAAATGTACTTATCAAATTATTAGTATATAAGGTTTAACATAAATATAGATGAACCTTAAAATGATGAATAAAAAGAATATCAATAATAATGTTCGAATCAGTTGTACTAATATAAAACTTTTAATATTTATCGGAATTTGACATAAAGATTCTAATACAATATTGATAAATATATATAGTTCAACTATTATCTAAGACGCGTGCCTCACAAAAAAATAAACTTGTCAATCGCATAGGCATGCGTCATAGTTGAATTCCCTATCCTTTGCAAAAGGGTAAGCACCCGTTTCCCATGAGTCAAACTTCTTTAAATGTTTTTCGTGCTTGTCACATGAAATCAGATGGTGGGATTAGACCTTAATTTTATAGTTCTTCCATACTCTTACGAAGAGCATCAAAGTTTTTTGTTCAAATTCGCTAATTCCAACCTTACCAAATTGCCTTCTAATATTGACTATCATTTCATAGCCTTTTTTTTATTTCCACATCTACGTTACATATAAAAATGTTGCCCAAAACATACGTTGCCACCATATGTCCTTGTGCACACGCCTTCTCCAACATACTGATTCCATCATCGAACTCATTGTAGGTAAAAAATCTTTTTCTACAACAGTTATTAAGAAAAAAAGACAATTAATGGACGTGTAAAATAGTTACCAATGTGTTTGTGATATTAATAACGAAATAAAGGAAATTGACGTATAGTCATATACCATTGCAAAGTGCACAAGAGCTTGAGGATTGTTGTACTGTACGCACTCCATAAAAAAATTTGTAAGCATTCGTATAATCTTTGTACATAAGTCCGAATAAGGGCTAAAGATTAACATGTTGAAGAACCTCTTTATCACCACAGATCCTGTTTAGTGTTTTACAACTGTACACCGAAAAAACAAACAGGTTAAAAAGAATATACAATCGTGTAAATGGATTGGGTGAATTATACCAAATCATAAATACTATACCTCAATTTGCAACTTAGAAAATCTGATGGAGAATCATTTGCTAAACGTCCAATAATGTCGATTAGAATTTTAGTAGGCAAACAACTCAGAAGTTGTGGTTTTGTTCTTGACGATCTCTTCCTTGTGGGAAATTTCACAGTGTTCTTCAATAGGTAGTATGAATCCTTCATTTTGATTTAATTAGGTTTATATGAACTTGTAGAATAATTGAGATATGTGGCTGTTTTGATTTTGTTGGTGGTTATGTTTTTTAAGAAAATGGAAGTGAAGTATATAAAGCACATAGAAAAAGGCACATCAACCCAAGGCCAAAAGACATGTCTCATTCAAAACGAATAGGCTTCATAACAGTTAATGGTAAATTCTTTTTGTTAAAATTTAACGCTTTTAGCTATAATTTTGAAAAGGAAAACTTCCAAATTTGAAGATTTTAATAGGTTCAGTTGCTTTAAAATTTTAATCTTCCTTTATTTAAATATTATGTGATTTCCAAAGTATAACGGCCCTTATTGCTTTAATTGTTTAACCTTGTAACATGCAGTCATTCCCGACTAGCTTACAGAGGATTAATGCACAACGGAATTAAATAAAGAATCTGATCGAGCAGACCAACTGCTACCATCAGACTCACTGAACTATATCAGAGAATGTGGAAACTAACATCCCAACTCTATTTAATTTGAATTAACTATTACAACAACGCTTTGATTATCAAACTCTATAAATTCGTCTACCAAATCCGGCAGAGTTTCCTTTGAAAATATAATAACCCTAAAGTAGGAAATAACTTAAACCAGTTCACAATTTCAATAAATTAAACATTCCCAAATCCAACATCCAACAACCTCAATGCTTTCGCGGAACAACACAAAGAGATAATCAAGCGCATTAACGCCCCAAAAATATAAAAATGAAAAACAACTAATGAACAACTAACTATTACATGATTGAACGACCTCGCTTCGAAATACAAAAATAACATTACAATCACACTTTTAGTATTCACGAACCTTTAACTGTAAACAATAAACTTCACTTCTTGAACCTGCAGCATATAAGACACTGCCACCCACCAAGTGACAGGCCACAGAAATGACAAAACAAGAACGTACACACATCAACAAAGCTGAGTACTAACCCATCAAATAGATTTAAAACATGCTTTGGTGCTCCTTTACTTGAAAACGATTCTATCACAGTTACAACAACAATAACAATAACAATAACAATAATAATACCAACAGCTACACATGCTTTAAACTTGTCATCCAATACCCTTGGCGACTCCACAGTTCTCTACAGAACAATCACAACAGCATCACATGCTTTAAACTTGTCATCTAATGCCCTTGGTGACTTCACGGTTCCCTATGGAACAATCTTTATTCGTTTTAAATAATTCCTTTACAAGCGTTCATATACTTTCCATTTTTTTTACACAATTATTTGGCAACAGGTAAGGGAATGGCGCGAAGGTAGCAACACCAGACTGCAGACACATCGCTTATCGGGGAACGTCTTCCCATCTTATAATAAGGCCTACCGTAGTCTTCAGTGTATACACCCCTTAATGCAACCCACCAGAGGTAATACTTCCTAGGCGACTCTCATAATACCCAACCAGAGGGGTTCCCCTTAAGACACTCCACCAGAAAGTAATCCTTAAGGTCCTTAGGGTCGACCACCAGAGAAGCCCTAAGCCTTTCGTCATGTGTTCATAACCTATGAGGGGCCCACAAGAAGCGATCCTCGTCGGCTCCTTCTAACCTTTGCCGTTCTTTCACTTTACATGATTAGTTCTTTAATCAGTTTCATTTTCAACAATACAGTTTATGTAACCAATCGAACTCCAAACAATACAGTGTATATAACCAATCGAACTCCAAATCAATACACATACGTAACGTGAACAACAGAACCAATAAACAATTATAACAATAACGACAATAGGTTTCTGCTAGGAATTAACTATAATGATACTTATCTGAAACTCCACCACAACAATTTCTTCTAAATCTAATATCCGAATACATGAGCTATTTTCTCAACTTAATATTACGCAGCAAATCATATTTAGGCTAAGTTCTATAATAACTTACTTGAATGCATCACTTTTAAGAATTAATTGATTCAGTACTCTCATACTACTCTCATACTGAGATTTCATAACTCGAGTTTCAATCACATCCATAAGTGTACTAGCACATATTAGTCTAATTATCCATCTTATAAATAATTCTTTCTCCAACAAATTGACATCCTCCTTTAAAAAACCAATCAAACTAAATATCTCACAAGTTAACTTTAACTAGCTAATCCGTTACCCGCATTAAACGAAGAGTTGTAATATTCCACTTTACAGCATTAAACTACATGAAAGTTGTATACTAAGGTAACTGGTTTAGCTTGGTATGAATTACTAAAAGAAATAAACTTATCAATTCCCATTTAGTAAACTCTAAACCATATTCTAACTCTACTATGTTAATCTATTTATAGGAATATATGGTGACCATATTCACTTATATATATATATATATATATATATATATATACATATATATATATATATATATATATATATATATATATATATATTTCCAAATAAACCTCACTAATGGATTTTATGAGTTATTAAACTACCTCTAATGATCTCCACATTATTGATAATGATTACTCAATACCTTTCCCAACTTTAGGTGAGTGAACGCACATAAAAAATTCACTTAACGTATAGTTATTGACTAATCAACACATTATTGTTATAAACTTCTTAATTGCTATATTTTGAGCTTAACTTGAATTACTACTATATATGACAACATGAATACTATTTAGAGATAAAAAGCATCCTATCAACATTAGAACCAAATAAACTTCGATTACCTCCTACTAACTAATAACATTTGAACTCCATAAAACTTCAAATCTCCTTAATCAAAATATTGTTATAAATCGAACTCTGATTATTGGTTGGCATATAAAACTCACGGAACTCAAAGTATTAGTTTTATAGTGCTAGTTTAGAATGACATTATACTTCGTAAATGTTTAAAGTTCTCTAAACTAACTCAATTGACATTCCCTAAATAAATGTATTCAAATCAGAGACCAAATTACTTATTATAATAGAAACAAGAATGTAAACTATATATTTCAGAAATATAATCTCTACATGTAACCAAGTTACCTATGTGATATTTAACAATCTTTCAAACAACAGTGATTATAATTATAATATAGTTTCCTTTACAACTTAACTAATAAAACAATAAACTAATGAAGTCCCATGAATTCAAACTAGTGAAAGACTAATATACATATCATCGTAATCCAACAACTACTAAAGAACAAAAATAACAACACAATGCAACAACAACTATGCAACAACAACACATCAACAACAACAACAATACATCACCACCACTAACGACAACAATATGACAGCAACAACAACACCACACCAACAGTCACCACCACAACGTAATTCAATCAACTATAATTTCATAATCGATATACAAATCATAATTCTAAACTCTAAATAGTACATAACCCAATTTAAAATGATGATATGAAGAGTTAGTACCAATAAGACAGCACAGAAGGAAAGAGAAGCATGAGTATCGGCAACCGAGTAGAGGTGGCTGCACCACCAATAACACCAGCAGCGGCCGCAACGCACGGCGGTGAGAGCAGCAGCGAAGGAGAGTGAGAGAAAACGCGAGTAGAGGAGGGAATTCGAGGCAACAATGCCATACAACTCAACCACGAACAGAGGAGAGAGAAAGAAAGTGGGACACGCATCTCCGGCGAGCAGAAGTCGACGGCGAGGCAGGGCGGCGTGGCGCAGCAGCCAGCGCAACACAGGGGAGGAGAGAGAGAAATTGGGGTTTTTTTCTTATGCTCTTCAATTGATGATAGTTATTATTTTGAAATGAAATTTTGGTAGAAGAGGTTGAAGAAATCAACCTGCCATCATAGGTTGAAGACACGAAGAAGGAAGGAGATGCAGCAGGACTAGGGGTGCTAATGAGCCTGGGTGGCTCGCAAACTGTTCGAGCTCGGCTCGGTCAAAGCTCGGTCAAAGCTCGGCTCGAGAGGGTTCGGCTCGAGTTCGGGCTCGGCTCTCGACCTTAACGAGCCGAGCCTGAGCCTAGTGGAATTCGGCTCGAAAGCTCGCAAACATGTTCAAAAAATTTTAATATACAAATTTTATAAATTGATTTTTAACCCAACTTGGATTTTCACTTAAAAAAACATAATTATCTCACCCACTTTGTCACCCAAGCCCAAGTGGCCCAACAATCCCTAGCTAACTTTTATTACCCTCACTCCCCTTCCTCCTCATACGCCTCTCCTCTCAAACCCCCCAACCCAAAAAACCCTAACTCCCTCATCTACTGATCTCCCCCCATTCTCCCTCTCTCACCTGCCAAACCCCCATTCTCCCTCTCTCACCTACGCGGCCCCCCACTACCCTCTCTATCCTCTTCGGATCTCCTCCTTTCTCGCACCCTCCTCGCACCCTCTTCGTCTTTTGATCTCCTAAACCATTGTCTTCAACCGCCAACGAACCACCACGCGAAAGCCAACCTTCAACCTTCTTCGTCTTCTGAACTTGGGTTCGAATTCCCGGATACACAACTTCATCGTCGAACTCCGCACCATCCACCGTCTTCGTCGTGTTCATCATTGAAGCTATTCGTCGCTTGTCACTCGAAGAACTCCACTTAACAGCGAAGACCAGCAAAGCCTCCTCGAAAAGTATTTTTCGCCGCCTCGAAAATTCCAGATCTAGTTTCTTTTTGGAGTTAGGCTTTCGTTTTTTTTTTTCGTATTTTGTTAGTTGTTGTTTTACTTTTGTTTTTGTATATTTAGTTTATTTTGTTCGTTTAGTTTGTATATTTGGTTTGTAATTTTTGTTTATTTATAATTTTGTATATTTTCTGTGTTTTGTATAATTTAGGGTTCATAATTTTTCCTTGTTTTAGTTTCTTATAGAATACAATCTTTCAACTCTTTTAATTTGCAGCAATTATCACCAACTGATGTGTTTATGGTAAAAAGCTGGAAATTGGAATAATGCACGAAGCAAGTGTGCTGAAATGTACTGGAAACATTCTCGAGCTTTTTCGAGCCAAACAGTTCGCAAACTCTCTCGAGCCGAGCCGAATTTTTTTTTTTCGAGCTCGAGCCGAGCTCGGACCCTCACATTCTCGAGCCGAGCCGAGCCGAGCCTGGCCATGTTCGATCTCGGCTCGGCTCGTTAACACCCCTAAGCAGGACTTTGGCTCCAAAAGAAGGACGCACGAGGAGAGAGAGAAATTAGAATTTGCTTCCTCTTGTGTTATAACACCTATCTCAAATAGACTAATTGCATTTAAACATAAACATAAAATAAATTGACACTATAACTTAACAAATTCACTTAGTAAATAACTTTCAAATAAGATAATAAATTAATATCTAAATACATTAGGAATCCAAATTACTCAAAAGGATTTTGAAAATAGAATAGAATAATTAAGCCATCAAAATATTAGCTTATGCATAATCGCACATTAAGATATTACTTGATATGTATAATAAATATAATATCATCATTAATGAAATAATAGAAAACCGTTAGTAAATATAATATTCATATTTCAACTCAAATAAAATAAGAGCATTTAATATATAATATGGCTAATAATTATAATAAACAATAAATAAGACGGTTTAGAAATCGGGGCTATTATAAACCTTACAAACTTTATCCTTTTCTAATTGAACCTTAGAAACATATAAACTTATTGAACAAATATGCTGCAATAATTGTTTCATCATTATTATTTATGAGACAAAATTGTAGATTCATTCAGAAAATAAAGATTAGATCTATGCCTACAACCAAGTTGCAGCCACTGGCCACTATAATATCATTCAAGTTATAGCCATTATAAGGGTCCAAACATGATTTTTGTATAACAACTCTTATATAATTTTTGATAGTCTTAACCCAATAACATAAGATTGTAAGCTAAACTAAAATTCATTAAACCTAACAAAAACAACAGCCACTCCATTGATTTTACTGAAGACGTCCATATTGATAGAATAAAAGTTGTCATACATATTCCCTTAGGATAATACCATAAAACCTAAGAAATTCAAAAAAAAAAATTGTTGTACACTTCAATTCTCCTTGAATATTAATGGAAAACCATCAAAATACGCAGTCATGTCATTGATGCCTATGACAAGTGTTAATTGTGTAGTATTCTAGTTCTGTTAGAATTCTATGTAATTTAGGTGCTTTGATTCCTAATTTGTTAAGAGTTTGTTTGACATTAGGACTTTAGTTTGTTTAGAGTTTAGAACTAGCCGTGTGGTTTAATTATGTTAGGCGTGTGTTGTGATAGAGTTTAGTTTGTCATTTTTGTTTATCCTCTATGCTTTACTAGATCTAGTTGATTTAGGTTTCTTTGTAGCGTTTTTATTGCCATTCGGCCATCAATAAAAGATAGTGATTATTTTGAGTTTAATTCTTGGTGAATTAATTGTCTTCTGGAGAGAATCCAAATGTTTTCAGGAGTGAATCCTAATCCTAGTTGAATCCTGACTTGGATTAGTCAAATTCTCCATATCCCTTGTTCCATTCGACCAACCATTGCTGGTTGCTCATCATATTATTCGAACTTTGTATCCATTAACATCAAAGTTTGCATCTTTAACTCCACAAAAAGCTAAACTACATACTAAAGAGCCTAGGATTGTGTTTCTTGCACAAGGAAATACATCAGTCATTCTCCAACCATGCCTTGAAGTCATGACCATTGTTGTAAATGATTTCCTTGATGATCCATTCCTTTAATTGGTCATAGTGACGATAATAGGGCAAATCATGGCCTCGAAATTGCATAGACCTGCACCAAATCTGCCAATTCTTGCAAGTTTTCTCCACATTTCTTCGATCTTCCCAAGCAAGCCATTTGAAAATGTGGAAGGTTAGTAGATCGCAATCTCTGCACATTGGATGAGCATCATCTATGGTCATCAACCCTATGAGGAACAAAAAATAGAAGGATGTGAATACGACTTCATAAAAATCCATCTTATTGTATCTTATAAAACAAGGGTAAAGATTAGAGTTTTTTTCATCTTATTTTATCCTAAAGGAATGTTTGCAACTAATAAAAATTCATCTTATCTCTATTTTATAATAACACCGTAACACCGTGAATTATTTTATTTGCGGCAATACAAAAGATTCATACTATTATATTTTATACTAAAAAATCGGAAAAATAAGAAAATAACAATTTGAATTTAAGATTTTTCATGTAACTAATCATATAAGTTAAAAAAACAGTTGTAGGATAAACATTTGTAGGATAAGCTAAGAAATCCAAGCAGCACAAGTAAACAAGAAAAAGCATGAAGATAGTGAATAACATACCTTCAGGAGGGGACAATTTTGGACGCTTCTCTGTAACAGGCCACCCCATTTTTCCTTAAACGTAGTTGTTTTTTTTTTTAGGTTTGAATGTGATGTAGAGATGCAGAGAATACTTATTTTTTAAAAGGACAAAAACAGACTAAATGAGGCTTTTTAATATATGGAGTAGTGAATTAGGCCACTCCAACTAAGCTCATTATTGCACTTTGCACTTCGGTGAAGTGACACTGCATAGCCCGTCACGTGACTTTGTTGTGTTGAGTGTCCAAACTACCAACAAATGCTAAGTTGATTTCGCTTTATGTAATATCCAAGATTCACATTGGTATTTGAGATGTTAATTATTACTTGTCCATTTTAATTTCAATTTTTAAATTGCGAAACTGAAATTAGCTTATAGAGAAGACAATATATTAGCTATTATATTATTTCCTTAATCTTACCCCTTACTTTAATAATACATTTAGCTAATATATTATTTCCAGCATGCACATTGAACAACTAATATATATGACAACCATTGGGAAAAAAACATATTTAAGAAAAAAATATCACTAAAAATATAGCCAAGAGATAAATGCATTATTTAACCAAAATGGTTTAGGAAAAAAGGGAAAAAAATCCAACAGTATCGTCGAAGTTATCCACATTATCATCAACTAAATATTTTTATAAACAAATAATTTTATAAAATCCCTAATTTAAGGGGAACATAAAAACTACTTATTTTACATGTTAGTCATATTGTTCCTTTTCCATTATCACAAAATTCCTAATTTAATGGGAAAATAAAAACTATTATATTTGTTTCACTCTTTTTCCGAAGTACTACTGTTTTACTTTTCCTCAATATATTTGTTTTTCTCCTACTTCCATCAAGAAGTATTCTTTTATTGTTCAACTTTTATCACATTTTATAATGTAACTAGAACTTTTTTTAATTTAAAACCCTTTCCATATTTAGGTAGCTAGTTTTTTAATATATAATATAGATACGGTTATGTTATTTGTTTTCTTTGTTTAATTAAAGTAGATAGTTAACCTCCCCTTAGATATTCATTCAAGTCCTTTGTGGAAAAATTTATATGCCAATTCGTTAAGGTCCTTTGTGGAACAATTATTTTATACAACATCCTTATAAGCAAAACTTCCAATTAGATAGTCAAAGTTATATACTTCCTCCGTTCCATTTTAAATGAAACGTAGGGCCTTGGCACGGGGATTTAGAATAGGAGAGAGATAGAGAGAAAAAAAAGAAGGGACCCATGTGATGAGGAGAGAGATAGAGAGAAGTGAATACCAAATAAGGTAACGTTTCACTTATTTTGAAAGGCCTAAAATAGTAAGTGTTTCATTTAAAATGGAACGGAGGAAGTATTAGTATATTACCTCATTTCTCATATGCATTACATGTCTTGATATATGGTCAAAATTAGGATTTAATAGTGTAATATGAGCCTAAATTCATACAAGTAAATATGCAATATCCAAAAATATGCAACATCCAAACAATTTTTTAATATGAGCCTAAATTCATACAAGTAAAAAGTCATATCAGTGACATCCACCAAAAAAAAAAAAACCAATACTTCCTAAGACAGATCATAATAAACCACCGTTCTTACATACAACAAATCTATTTGATGATGCCTCCAAAAACCAACCTCCAAAATAATAAAACAACATCTATTCAACCTTCCTTGAATAGCCAGGGAAAGCCATCAAAATAAACAGTCATGTCCTTGTTGATCCAGGCATGTAAGTCCCTCCCATTGTTGAAGAGAATGTCCCTCAAAATCCAATTCTCAGTCAGAGTTATCTGATTAGGCCAAGTAACACCTAAGCCTCCACCATACCCTCCACTTGTTGCAAGTAAGTTCGACCTTGAGCAGATCTTCCCGTTGTAGCCGACTGAAAATGTGAGTTACTAGTATGTTTTGATTGGAAAAAAGGGGATGTGCGTCCTCTTAAGCATCCATACCTAGGTCAATTGAACAATTACAAATTAAAAACCTCAACACATCACTTTCTTATGATAAATTAATTTAAACAAGAACTATTGATACTGTTAGAACCCTAGCTCAAAAGCTAACCCTAACAACAATGGTTTTAGTATATGACATGAAACCATACATTAAAAAAACAGTATTACATCAAAATTCAAAACCCTATTTAGATGCAAAATAAGTACCAAGTTACGAGTCCTATTTAGGTACGAATTAGTACTAAATTTCTAACCACAACACAAATTAGATGCGAAATAGTTTTGTAATTATAAACCCTTTCTGTGTTTAAATAACAAATCAATTTTATTTTTTATTAGTCATTGAACGATTAAAATAACGCCAACCCTAATACATAAACATTAAGCAAACAAGTTAAGCAAAATTAGGCTTAAAAATTTGTAAAACAAACACTTTTGAAAGCAAAAAAATCCGTAATAAGGCAAACCAAAACAAAAGTTTACACAACCACATGCAAAAAACTAAAAGGAAATTATAACCAAATATTTAAAGATAAAAGTTATAATATGTAAAAAAAAGTTTAATTTGTATACAACATACCTTCTTCGGATTAAATAGTTAGTCTTTGCCTTTTTCTTGCTAGTGAGGTCGGCCACATTCGAGTTTTATGTGAGATAGAAAAAATGGAGTAATGAGGAAGAGATAGATAGAGAGAGAGAAATAGAGAGAGAGAGAGAGGTAGGGAGATAGAGAGAGAGACAGAGAGAGATCATCGCAAATCTCTTACACACATCGACAATCGAACACAGATCATTACCAGCTACCAGTTCCAACCAAAGTCCACAGTAGAGTAATTTGACGTGACTAATTGTTCATGTGATTGAACAATTTTTTTCTGATAATTTTTGTGATTGAACAATAAAATTGTTTAAAGATATTTACAATTTTCTTTCTTTCCTTAATCATGAAGCAAGTTATTTTAGACAAGTTATGGTGGCTACAATAAAGATTACTTGTAAAAATTACGTTACATACTCATCTTTGGTATTGACTTAATCATGTATTTCCAGCAACCATTTGAGACAATATGTGGTTTGTTTGATACATATGGATATTCACAATTTTCTTTCTACCCTTATTCAGGAAGCAAGAAATTATTAATTTGTTAGTGTTGATTACATACAAGATCATCTATGAATGGTGTGGATCTAAATGTATTGCTATTGGATTTTCAAGAAACTCATGTTCAGTTTAAATGTGGTATTTTTTTTTCTTTTTCCCCACTTTTTTTTTGTTTAAATAAAGAAGTTAGTTATCTCCATTTGTTTTAATCTTTTTTTTAGTGTCCCCCATGTGTCGCCTTATATAATGGAGATATTACACAAGTTATGGTGGCTACAATAAGGAGAACTTGTATAAATTAAGTTATATATTCCATTTTGGTAATTACATAAGCATGTATTTTCCGCAACCATCTGTGACAATAAGTTAACAAAAAGCAGTGTATAATACATAGAACTATAAAAATGTATCCATTCAAGTTCATAATTTTTTTTGGAAATAAACCGCTTCTATTGTACAATATAGTATGCACATTTATGTTTCCCTTTTTTGGCAATTCCAAACAGTGATAAAGTATGTGGTAAAAAAAAAGTCGTACATAATTCACTAGTTGAAAAAATTATCTATTACATAGATAATTATATAATTTTATCGATCTGCTTCTCTATTTTCATCAAATTTAATTTGGCCATAATTTCCTTTTCAACTAATACATGCTTTGGGAATAAACACTTTAGTTGGAGTTTTTCTTTTTTCTTTCTAAAAATGGCACCATTTTCACCAACTGAAATTAAGTACCAATTCATTAATAAGGTGCCTCCAACAGTCACTTTTTCCTTTATAACGTGAGCCATACTTTAATATCTTATTCACTTGCTAAATTCCCTCACCCTCAAGAACCGTCAAACACTCCTTATCCAAAAAAATATATGCGTACAAGGGCAAGGAACCAATGGTGGTGGGAGGACCATCTCGCCTCCGACTGCGGGCACCAGCGCCAGAATCGCCACCACCACCATCACCACCACAGTTCTCATCATCCTCCTCCTCCTCCAACCCTCCTACATCCTCTCAATCATCATCCTCTTCGTCCTCATCCTCTCGTGAAAGGAAGATGATGAGGCTTCAGTCTCCCTCCCCTCCATCATCAGCAGCAACAACACCACCATCACCACTATCATCACCATCATCATAATCATCATCAGCAACACACACATCATCATTCTCCTCCACCTCCACCTACTCTGACCCTGCATCACCACCACGTGGCGATGTGACAGAGTTAGACCCGGACTCCGACAACTATAAGCGAAGTCCGTCAAACTAAGATCGGAATTATTGACATTTGTCAGTAAATCCGCAACAAGAATGGGTTTGGTCATGCCTTTGCATGGTCTTTCCCATGTCTTCTTTTGTCTAGGGTTCTTCTTTATTTTGTTTTTTTATGCTTCTTTTTCTGGTTTATGTCTGTAATTTGGCTCCATTAGTAGTAGGAACAAATTACATGTTGTAATATAAGGAGTATTAAGACTTTTATAAGGACTTTCTATTATAAATGAAATATGTTTTCTCTTATATTGTCTCAATTTATTTATGCTTTTTCTTATGTTGTCTCAATTTAGATTTCCGCATTTCCTTGCCCTGTCAAAAAAACTAAATTACAATTCCTTATGTACGCAAAATATATGAATACACTTTTGTTGTCATAAAAAATGGCCAACTTTAGACATGACATATCATGTATTTGGACATGACACAACAATTTAGGCTTTCAGTAAAGTAAATAAGCGATAATTAAATATTTAAGATGGCTATAACTGAAAATGAGTAATTGGGAAATTTTCCATGTATATAAATATGATAGGTTAGGTTAAGACATGAAGAGAAAAAAAATATTGAAGTCATAGTCATTAATCATTTGTTGTCAAATTTAAAGGAGTTAAAGTCTTTTTTTTATTAATTTTTTATTCACTTGTGTTATGATCATCGGAATTATTAATATATAATAATTAATATTATGCAGATAAAGTAGATAGGACAATAATGAATTAAACAGTTTTAGACTGTAGTGGATCAAAAATATTTGATGAAAATAAAGTAAATTTCAATTTCATAGGCCCAAAGTCTTCCTTTTTGCAAGTATTTATGACTAAAACATTATATTCAATATGAGGTTAATACACTAGTTCATGTGTGGTATTTATGAGGTATGATAATTAATTCTATTGGTTGGCACAGAAAATTAGGGGGTATAAGTTTATTTCCTTCATTTTCTTATTTTTAAAAGTGCACCTCTATACAATTTGTATGTGTGGCGACGTTTCTTAAAGAAAAAATTGGCTTTAGAAAAAAAAACTGAAAATACAAGATAACACCATCATTTCATCTTACACAAATTATTAATCAATTAAATCTTCCAACTAACACATGTGTTGGAGAGGGAGTTTTGCTCTTTTGCCAAAAGTCACAACTTTCACAATTGTGTGCTTTGTTTTTTTTTAACAATAAATAAAATTAAATTTTAACAAATATTTGACACACCAAGTAATATATATGCAACCCTTTAAATCAATTTTTGGGACACATAAAAACAAAGCATGGATTAAAAAACATTGATATAATGCAATGAAAGCCTAGTGGTGTAGTAGGTTGTGTAAGAGCAACCTATAGAGTCTAATCACATTAGATAGGGTTTAATGGTCTTCCCTCCTCCCAATGCATGTTCTACTTGTAAGATTTCATTAAGTATGAATTGTGTAACCAAATGATGACCAAATGTAGTTTGGGTTTAAAAAAATTTTAGACTTTTATGTAGCCATTTACATCACACTTCTATCATGTGGTCTTTTGTTGTTATTGTATGCTTTTGTTATAATATAACGTTGCCCTATTATGAAAGTACATGTTGTAAGTGAAAATAAAATGATGTCATTTAGAAATGACCAAATTAAAAGTGACATATTTTACCTTTACAAATTACCAAATTAAAAGTCACATATTTTATTAGTTGGATGAGGTTTGGGACAACAAATTAAATATTATGAAAAAAAGGAGAATATACAATCTTCATTGTTTTTAAAAATTAATTAGAAAAAGAAACACATGCTACTAACTCCATTATTAAAACAAAAAAAAAAAAAAAAAAAGAATAAAAAATTAACCAACTAATTTTTTTTTTTTTTGTAATAGACTACTTTGGACCGGAGTTTAGGAGTTGACTCAGATCTCCGGCGTTGACCATGTCACGTGAGTTGCACGTGTCTTTCAATAAACCCCTATTTGATGTTTTTTTCCCCTAATTTCCACAATTTTGCACCCAATTTGGCCCATTCGCCAAAATTAAACAATAGTCTTATGATGAAATAATAATAAACAATTATTTTTTTGATTCAAATTATAAAAAATAATTAATACACTAAAAAATTGGAAAGAAACGATATTTTTAAAATTTAATCAGATCTCACCCTTTTTCATATAGCAACTTTCTTTTTATTGTATTTTTCTTAAAAGGTAGAAATTAGGGTACACTATTTAGATCTATGAAAACCACCTCCCATGTAAATTTCAGAACTGAACTTCAAGGATCCAATTTATTTTGGTTAATGAATTAAAAAGGCTTTCGCGTCAGGAGCCTAAATCGGTTTAAACATATTCACCTTCACATATTGATTTTGGTCTCTCAGTTTTTTGTAGTTCAAATCACTAGTACAAAAAAGGCTAAATGACACAAGTAAAACGGATCTGGTTCTACAAAATCCGGATGCATTATATCTGTAACTGGTCCGGTTGGACTACAAATCAGATCAGTTTTGTTCACTGATCCGGTTTGTATCCCAACCGGATCAATTGGTGGGCATGGGCCATATAAAAAGCCTACTTCTTCCCTACTTCATTATTCAGCGCCCCTTCATTTTTCACTCAATCTCCTCTCTTCTCTCTCCTCACTCGGATGATCTTTCCAAACCCGCCTCCCTCTCTTCTCTCTCCTCACTCAGATCTCTCTAAACCCTAGCCCAAACCTGCCACCCTCTCTTCTATCTCCTTACTCAGATCTCTCAGTCGTTCATCTCATCTCCTCTCTTCTCCATTCTTACTCTAATCCCTCCTCGAAACTTACACTTCCTCCTCGAAAATCCCCTATTTTCTGCCTCCTATCGTCGTCGAACCCACGACGTGAGGATCTCCAATCATCACCATCACTTGAACACTCATCCTCGGAGCGAGGTTTGGTATCTGAAACATTTCAGCTGGGGTTAGACGGGTGGATCCGGATGAAACGCGACATTCCAGACCGCATCTCCTCCGCCGCTTCGAACACGACTAGCGAACGTACAACCTCTCAACACAACCGCTTTATATTTGTAATTTTCGTCTTAATTTTCGTTTATATTTTTGTTTAGATGTTCCGATTCTTGTAATTTCCTTTTGATTCTCGTTTATATTTTCGTATTTCGTAATTTTCGTTCTAGATATTTTCGTATATTTTCTTATATTCTCGTTTATATGTTTGTAATATATTGTCGTTTATATTTCCTTTATATTTTCGTATATTATATATTCTTTTTGTAATTTTGTCGAATTTATTTTGTGGTTGGTTTATGTTTTTTAGTTTTTATTTTCAACCAAAACTAGAGCTAGAAATAAGATTTTGGATGTTTTCTAGCCATTTAAGTGTGAGATTATTTTATCGAATTTATTTTTGTGGTTGGTTTATGTTTTTATCATGTGGCTTGGCTACAGACCACTGGTGAGTGGCTTGGAATATTGGCTGCAACAGTCCTGCACCTTTTTTTTTAATTTCGTATATACACCAACTGATCCGATTTATGTGTGAAAACCGAATCAGTTACTCATTAACTAATCCGATTTTCACCGAAAATCGGTCTCAATGAGTAACTGATCCGGTTTGGGACCGGATCAGTTACTCTGTATGATCTACTGCAGGCCCACCTGATCCGGACCAAAACCAGATCTGTAAGTCCGGTTTTGACCGGATCCTATGGGTTTTTTTCCACTAGTGAATAACACTTTTTTGATTCGTGTTATGAATAAATTGTTGAACTTGTGTCGTATGTACCCAAATGTTGTTAATGTTCAATTGTTTATAAATTGAATGATGATATCATAGGCATGATAAACCCTTTGTAAAGATCGTGATCATGTTTAATTATACACAACATGGACACATCTAATGACGAAAGCTTACCACAACAAGAGTACGATGCAAATAGGAGTATGATACGTCATATATTAGTCCTCAAAATTGTTAATTTTAATTTAAATACAACATCATGTGGTTAATTTCACCCGAAATTCATACAACTATAATGGCATACTTTAAATTCTATTAATTTTGTTATTTTCTGTGTAATGAACCCTAAAAAAATCGAGAAGCATTGCGGTACTCGTATTAACTTCGACCAATTCGTGGATGGAAATACATAACATAACATCGAAGACAACAATTCTGATGAGGTACGTCTTTATGCACTTGTGTTATTGTATAGAAGATTGAGATGTTTGGACGTGTGTTAAATACGATCTTAATTCCAAAGTTATAACCTACTTGGCAAATACGTAATCATCAAATATAATTCGCAAGAAAGTGACGGTGGAGATGAAGATGAGAGTGATAAGGACTCTAATTATGAATCTGGCGTGGAGGAAAATACAGCCAAATTCTTCGACCTTGAAGTTTGGGATCAAATTGGCAAGGATTTAGATGAGTTTACAATAGATGACATGAAAGGTCTATAAGAGCCATCACATTTGTCTTTAATTTTATAAGATGTACATCAAAGTGAAAGGTTTTGGTGTATGTCGTAAGAATCCATTCAAGAGCAAAATGAATGGACACATTACATCTCAATTGGTTTGGTGTAATCGGGAGGGATTCCGATTAGTGAGCTACTTGGAGAGAAAGGACATGAGGCGCAGACATAGACCTGTCACGCGATGCGGTTGAAAAGCGTTGATCAATTTCAAATGGGATCCCAACTCTGACACATGGCACGTGACACGGTTTATAGAAGAGCACAATCAAGAACTTGTTCAAATGAACCAAGTCCCTTTCATTAGGTATTTCAAATGTCTAATTGAACATATACGAATAGGATATATTACATTCTTTTTTAACTTTGCTCATTTCACTAAAAACACATGTTTTTTTTTTGTTTTAAAAAATTGTAAAAGCCAAAGAGAGGTCACTAAAGCCGATAAAATACAGATTAAGTCGTTAATCAACTCTAGAGTACGTCCTTCCATCACTATGAGCAATATATCCCAACAAGCTGGTGGGCTTAGGAAAGTAGGATTCTTAACTAGTGATTTGTATAACTCCTGCGAAAAGTTCAAAAAGGCAGAGACACATGATGAAGACACCAAAACTGTGATTGCCAACTTATTAGGGAAAAAATTCCTCGGACCCCACTTTTTTTTTGAGGTACACTCATGATGAGAAAGGTGGGATTGACAAGATGTTCTGGTGCGATGGAATGTGTAGTAACAATTACAAGGCTTCCGGAGCAGTAATTGCATTAAGTCAATGCATATAGGAAGCCATTTGTTGTCATCATTGGGGTGAACCACCATAGGAGGACCGTCCTATTTGTCGTTGCATTGATTGCAAATGAAAAGGAAGAGACGTATACGTGGGTGCTTCAACAGTTATTAGAGGCTGGTGGAAATAATGCTCCATACACTGTTATCACTGACGACGATAGGGCAATGGCAAATGCTACCATGGTCGTATTCCCAAATGCTCGTCACAGGTTATGTTTGTGGCACTCGATGCGGAACGTCAAAGGTCATACCAACAAGCGTTTTTGTAGTGGTTTCATGAAATGTGTGGATGTATATAGAACTATAAACGACTTGGAACAAGCATGGGGAGAATTGATGACTTCGTATGAGGTTAGCGAACATCAATGGGCAAAGGTTTTGTACAGAGAAAAAGAAAAATGGGCTGAGGCTTTTATGCATGGGGATTTTTATGCCGTTAAGTAATTAAGCTCCAGTGAAAACTTATTGATTATGTCCCTTTATTATTTTCGTCATTACCAAACGTTGTTTATATTTTGTTTCTTTTGTAATTTAACGTTCTTCTTTCCTTTTTTATTGTACACTACTGGAAAGTACAATTTTTACGTTTGCGTATTGTAGGGATGAGAAGCCGACAAAGATGCGAGTCAATAAATAGCACGTTTGAAGACCGTCCTCACCAAGAAAATAATGTTGTACATGTTTGTTCAGTTGTGCGATCAAGTACTGGAACATATACGTTTTGATGAAGATCAAGATGAGTATTTCCACACACACCTTTCTTGTCATCCAAGGCGTCTTGTCGGAAATCAAGACACATGCAGCACGGTTGTACACGAGAAATGCATACGAATTGTTTTTTAAGGAACTAGAGTTCGAGTCAAGACACATTGTGGTTACGACGGAAAGATGCTTGGACGACTATGACGGTCCATCAAACACCTACTGGCGGAATGATTGCATAAGTAAAAATATGAAATATATAGTCTGGTACAATATAAACCAACATATGATGTTTGAAATACCAAAAGGTTGTGTTCTTAGAAGATGGACAATCAGAGCCAAGTCACATCTTTCAAACCAATGTGGACACCTTAGTCTACATAAAACAAACGACGAGAGAGCGGCTACCAGACCTTTTGCATTTCTAAATGGTCTAAGCACGCAACTTTGCAGGATGGTTTCAACCTCATACGATCGGTCTTTGTGGTTGAAAAACAAATTAGCGAAAATATATGTACACACAGAAAAGGAGAAGATGACCCCCAAGACAAAAGAATTGGAAGGGAATATTGATCCTAGAGGTGCAAAAGGGAAGAGTAACAAGGGTTAGGGTAGACAAGGTATTAGGAAGAGGATGGTGGAAGAAGTAGAAAGGAATTATGATCCTACTGAAGAATTGGGAATGAGATTTGATCCTATGGAATAAATGGTTGCTAACGATCCTAATGATAAGCAAGGAATCGCTAATTGTGGCAATGGTTTTAGTTTTGTCAACCTTTTGAAACTGTTCATGCACAAGACATATTGTGAAGGGAATGAATCAAATGCTAAAGACTGCTATGAAGTGAGCACATGCACCAAAATGCCAGCTGTGTTTGATTGGGATCCTAGCAACCAATTTTAGACACTAATGCAAATAATGTAGTAGGTTGTGGGTTTTCACCAGAATATTGCGGTCTTTGATTTGTATTGTTAGAATAGTAGGCACACTTCTTATGTGTTTTATATGTGTGACACATTCACATATTTAATGATAAAATCTCATTATGATATCTTAACAAAAGGGAAAAAAATAGCATCCTATATTCCAAGGTTATATAAATTCCTAACTAATTTGTTCAAAAAAGTTATTGGGGAGTAGCTTCTTCATGCTTCAATGTGAATTTCCGCACACGATTATTAAAATGGTTTTGTCTAATCACTATTTTGGTCATTTCAATGTCCAAGATTTTTTTTTTTGGAACTTAAGTAAGATTATAATAGCCCAAACAAAACCAACTACAACAAAAGACAAACTAGACATGCCTAGCAGTCACAAACAAAGCTGGACAGACCCAACTCTTACAAAGCTTTAATCCATCTCCTATCTTGTTCCTTTACCTTTGTAATAACAATCTGTATGATCCTATGCTTGCCTATGAATTTAATTTCCTGTACAGTTTTATCTACAACCATGATGACTTGAACCCAGTAGGCAGAATTTATGTTCCTCCAAATCATGTATACAATAGCAGCTACAACAACCATAACCACCATCTTTCTAGCCTTGCTACTTTTGTATCTGTTCTTCAGCCACCTGCACTTCTCAATAAACCCTCTCTTCTTCCATCTTATACCAAGCCAGTGCATAATAGAAGTGATACACTGCTCACTAAATTTGCATTCAAATAGATGTTGTAGTGTTTCAGGATGTCGTTGACAGAGCAAGCAATTCTCATCAACACATATGTTCATCTGCTTCAATCTATGCCTTGTTTTCAGCATATTTTGCACAGCCAAAAACCATAATCATTATGTGTTTGGGTTGAGTGTACTTGTTCCAAACACAATCACTCCATGGAGCTTGCCTACTTTCATCGAGGAGAGGTTTGCAATGTTGTTTGATGCTGAATTGAGAGTCCATAAGACACTCCTCACTATTCTTTTTTTCATTCATTATAGTCTTAGCTTGGCATACATACTTCCAAGCCCAGATAGCACTACTTAGGGCTGTATAGGAACCCTATCTAGACTCCTTAATGTAGATTTCATTCACCCACTTCGCCCACAAGTTTTTTTTTTTTTTTTTTGAGCAACCACCCAAGCTAACTTACTAATTACAGCCTTATTCCACTTCCAGGTTTCTCTAAACCCAAGCCCATGCATATTTGGATTTGCATAAACTCTCCCAGGCACCAGCTCCAGCTCTTGTGTCATTATGAGACCCAGACCACAAAAAACATCTGCAAATAAAGTCTACTTCTTTCGGCACACTCTTGGGAATAATAAACAACTGGCCCCAATAAGTGTGAATGCTCAATAAAACACTCTTAACAAGCTGGCATCTAGCTACAAATGACAGGATACGAGTGCTCCACACCCTAATTCTGCTCACCATCTTCTCAATGAGAGCTTAACGACCCATTGCCTTCAGATTTGAGGTTGAAATAGGTACCCAAAGGTACCTGAAAGGCAGCTTACCAATTTTATAACTTTAGTCACTCTTTGAATTTCCACCTCAGACATCCCTACATAATACACCTCAAATTTATGATTATTAACCTCCAGACCTGAGGTATTTGAGAACATTTGTAATCCTTGAAGAAGAGTATGGATAGACCTCAAGTCTCCCTGACATAACAACAACAAGTCGTCAACAAAACAAAGGTGTTTGAGCTACAGACTTTTACATTGAGCATGATATTTAAACCCCTCCAACTCCCCTACATAGGCCAAAATCATGTCCAGATAATCCATACAGAGGGCAAAGAGTAGAGGGGACATTGGGTCCCTTTGCCTTAGGCCTCTCTGAGCACTAAAAAACCCCGTTGGGAACCATTTAGCATTCTTGAAAACATAGGTGTCCTAACACATCATAATCTGTTAAATGAACTTCTTAGGGTAGCCCACACCTTCTAACATTTGTTGAATGAAATTCCAGTTTACTGTGTCATAGGATTTTTTTTAAATCTAACTTTATCATGCACCCAGCTCTACTAGTCTTCCTCTTGTAATGCATAACCAAATCTTGGCAGATTAACACATTATGCAAGATACTTCTCCCAGCAATAAAAGCCCCCTGGCTATCAGACACAATATCAGGCAACACCCTATTGAGCTTTTCACTAATAAGTTTTGTTATACATTTGTATAACATTGAGCAACAAGCAATAGGACGAAATTCACTAACATTTTTAGGCACTTTAACTTTAGAAATTAAAGTTAAAATGGTGACATTGATAGCCTTCAATAGTTTACCAGTTTTGAAGAAGTCCAACACAGCTTCACTAAGATCTTCTCCAATTACCTCCCAGCAGTACTTGTAAAAGCAGCTATTGAAGCCATCAATTCCAAGCGCCTTGTCCATAGGGATGCTAAAAATCACTCTTTTAACATCATCTTAAGTGAAATCAGCTTACAGAACTCTCATGTGCTCCTATGTAATCTTGTTGCCCTTGTTTACTAAAGTCTCCAGGAACTGCTTGTTTTTTTATCGTTACAAGAGAAGAGATTCTTGTAGAAGTTTATAAAGGCTTCATCCTCTTTTTCCATCTGATTCACTCACACACCATCACTGTCATGGATGGCATGTACCCTATTTTATCTCCATTGAGCCTTAATAGCTTGATAGAACACCTTCGAATTTTCATCACAACACTTTAACCAGGCCAACTTGGACTGTTGTTGAAGCATGGAATACAACATTCTCTTAGCTTGATCATAATGCTCCTATGCCACTTTCTCTTCTGTGCACAGTCTAGTATCAGCAGGATGCAAGTGCACTGCTTGCTGTACCATCTTTAACTTCTCTTTTGCATTGAGAACAGAGGCCTCAATGTCATTAAACCCCTTTTTTCAGCTCCTTCAAAGACTTCTTAATACATTTTGGTTTTTGCACCACTCTGTACATTCCACAACCATTTACCTACATACTCCACTCACTTTTCAAAATCTCCAGCAAGGCATCATGTTGACACCACAAATTAAGAAACCTTAAAGGTTTCTTTTGGTTGTGCTTAGAAGACACACACAATAACATTGGTGTGTGATCAAAATCCCCCTCAAGGAGGAAACTTACTTCATCCTGCTCAAATAAATCAATTCAGCTTTGATTTGCTAACACACGATTAATTCTTGATAAAACTCTTTGTTCCCCATCCTGCTTATTACTCCATGTGTAATGTCTACATGTAGCCTTCACATTAGTGACTTGGCAGTAACTGATGCAAGATAGCATAGGAGCAATCTCTGCCATTCTTATTGAACTACCAATTCTGACCTCAGTGCAACTTTGGGCATTAAAATACCCCAGCATCAACCAAGGGCCATCATACCTATTAGCAATATTCTTTAAACCTGTCCATAATTCCACCCTACTCTGTTGGTAATTGAACCCATAAATAAATGTGCAGGCAAATCCATTAAAACAGATCCTGGGTTGCACATAACAATGCACATATTGACTATTCACAGCCAAGATGTTTAAAGGGAAAGAGTTAGGATACCAGCCCACCACAATTCTTCCATTTTCATGATAGCCAAGGTTGTGTGTGAAACACCATCCTGAGCATAGATTCAAGTAAACCTTCCGTAAATTATTTATTTTCACCCTAGTCTCCAAGAGGCTAAACAATTTTATGTTGCGGGAATTTATGAAAGGATTTTTTAACTAGAATAATACAAACTTTTGCCCATTCGCTCGCAATAATACAGACTTTTATTATTATGTAATATATCAAACTTTACATCAAAATTCCTAGAGTATGTCAATTTGACTTATAACCTAAAAAATAGGTAAAAAAATTTTTAAAAACAAACCAAAATCTCTTCCTCTTTCCTCCCCCTCCCCCAACAACCTGAAATCACCCCTGCCTTGCCCTCAGCTCCAACCCCACCGATAAAACCACCATCACCTCCTCCCCTACCAGGATACCACCCTCCTAGCCCCAAAACCTCCCCCACCTGAACCACTCCTCCACCAAACTCGAAGAAGAACCTGCCACCCTAATCCTGAGCAGCACCCTGCCACCACCATACCGACACTACGCCACCACCAATACAGCACACTAAAAACACCCTGCCACCACCATCAGTCCCAAACCCATAAACCCACAACTGCAACCACAAACCCACAACCGTAACACAACTACAAACCCACAACCGCAAACCCAAACCCGCAACTGCAACCACAACCACAAACACACAACCGCATCACAACCACAAACCCAAACCCGCAACCACAACCACAAACCCACAATCACAACTACAACCACAAGTCCACAACCCAAGACCACAAACTCACGACCATTAACCCACAACCCACAATCCACAAAGAAGGGAGATCGAATGAGGAGAGAGAAAGGAGTCGAAGGAGGGTGTGTCTTTACTAGTGGTCAGAGAGGAGGTCGGTGGTGGTGAGAGAGGAGGTCACCAGTTTAGATATGGGTTCGGCGATGGTGAAGGTTGGTGGTGGTTGTGGTGTTTTTAGGGGTGGGGTGGGAGAGAGGAGCTCTGTCAAAGGCAATGAGGTGAGACGTGGTGTTTTCAGGGTTGGAAGAGGGGAGACATGGTGTTTCCGGTGGTTAGGGTGGGGTGAGGGTGGCCAGTGGGGTGGCCGGTAGGGGTGGGGAGGGGGGAAAGTTCATGGAGGGGAAATGGGGAAATGAGGAAGAGAGAGAAAAAGATAAGAAAATTATTTTTTTTATTTGAACAAATTTAAAAAACAACCAATGAGATGGTGACAAGTGTCTCATTTGACCTGTTTATCAGGTTACATCCAATTTTGTCTTGCTCTATGAATTTTTGTGCAAAGTTTATAAAATAATCCAAAGGTTGTATTATTGTGAGCGAACCGCTGAAAGTTTGTTGATGTGATCAAGTTTATAGGAGTTTTTACATTGTTTTAGACTCTTTTGGTGGAAGGTTTAGTCGTAATCATGGGCATTAGCGTACTTTTAGGCTTTAGGGGAAGTTTAAGGTTGAAGTTGCAAGAGAGTGTTAAGATGCGACGTTTTGGGCCTTTGGAGTCGTCGTTTTCGTGTTGGGTGTGAGTGTTTGGAGTTGTTGGGAGCTTTGGGCATCACTGGCTTCAACGCAAGCAGCGCATCAACATCATTGGACAACATCGACACCATCATCATTCTCGCCAGCCAAGCAGCAATCAAGTTCAAGGCAAGCCCAAGTCGCACCTCACGAGCAGTACCGCACCTCGCGACTTGGGCATTTTTGTGGTTCGCTCGTATCTGTCGCAAAATATGCGGTGCGACCCTGCTCGCATCTCACGACATGGCTATATCGCACCTCGCGAAGCCTGCTGCACCTCGCGACCCCTGGCGCTGGGCAATGTCGGCTAAGTTGCCGACTTAGACAACGCGTAACTTTTTTCCTTTTTTTCATTATGTTTTCTTAGGGGAGTATAAATAGGCTAATTTTCATAACCCTAGGGGGTAAGCCACTCTTAGAAAGAACTCCCTTTTAGTTTTAGTTTCTAGTTTTTCAACTTGCACTTCGCTCTATGTATTTCTCATTGGTATTTTGGACAAGAAGCATGGAACTTGTAGCTTAAACTCTCGTGGGAATGGTTGATTGAAGCTTTTGACGGTTTATTGTAAGATTTACTTTTTCTCTTACTCTTTATCTTGGTTATTGTCTAGCTTTAAATATTAATGTTGATGGTCATGACTTGGATTAGCTAGGAGTACTACTAGTTGATGTTTGTTGTTGACTTAATGCTAGGTTTTGGATATAATCAGATGTTATATGCTCAACCATGTTGTAGTAAACTAGGTTCTGTTGATTTATGTTGAACATTATTAAGTGGATCTAGTTAAGCTAGGCAAGTTGTTGAATGTTTAGCGCTTGTTTAAAAATCGACAATATTATCGGTTCTCTATTCTTAATGTGATTTTTAGTTTGAATCTCGACGCTAGGAGAGGTTGATTGAGAATTAGGATTTTGTAATGCGCAGATCGGAGTTACTTAACTAAAACTTAGGAGAATGGAGGATTCGATCCTTAACTATAATTAACCAAGAATTGAGTGGATTTCTAGTAAATCGGTAAATAGATCCGTAAAAGTGGATATCAACCGGACCCTAAATTAGTTATTATTGACTTTCACTAATTAATTTTCATCTTGTTTGCTTGTCTAGATTTTTGATTTCATTAAAAATCCCCCATTGCCTCGATTGTTTATCACGTAGAGAAATCTAGGTGATCAATTTCATTAAATATACTCGCTCCCCCATCTCCATGTGGATACGAACCCTACTTCCTATCTACATTTATTTGTAAAAGAGAGTAGGAGAAATTTATATTTGGTGACTGTCTCGACAAGAGCCCGCCAATTGTATTATTCTAGTTAAAAAATCCTTTATGAAATTCCTCACTTCATTTTGCTTAATTCGATTGTTTAGCTCTCTTATGTTCCATGCCATAATATTATCCATTAAGGCTAGGGGGAGCCACCCCCTGACCTTTATCCACCACGTGATCTCCCATGCCCTCACCATTACTCCCTTCCCTTCTTATTTCACCTGCATCAACACTGTTGTTAACCTGACCAGTTATCACTATTCTCTCAATATGCTCATCACCAGCTCCTTCGAGCAGTAAATGAACTATGCGCTAGTATTATTGGTGCTGGCTGTACAACTGTAGCCTTTGCAGAACCTACATGCTGAAAGCCATCAACATCCTTCACCACTTGCTTCTTCTGCACCTAAACTCTCTTTCCACCATTCTTCCCACAGGTCTCCAATTCATGCCTAAATCCATTACACTTTGAGTAGTGTACAGACCTTCATTCATACTCCACTTTGTGCTCAACCATATTGCCATGCTCATTACAAAATTCTACAACATCAGGAAGGTTTTTATGAACTTCAACCTCCACCATGACTCTAGCAAAGTTCAACTTATCCTTCTCTTTAGTAGCTTGATTTATTCTATCTGCTTTCCCAATAATTCCAGCAATTTTAAACAGGCTCTTCTCATCCTAATATTTGAATGGCAAATTTGGAAGTTTAATCCAAATTGCAACATTTGTAACATCAGCCTTATCTATTGCCATATCTGGATCCCATATTTTTGTGATTAAAGGTTTTTGGTCAAAAAAATTGAAATCCCTCCGTCGTCACCTTGAGACAAGATTCAACAGAGTTAAATCGCACAATAAACACACCCCTACCAACCATTGCAATTTTGTCAAGCCCTAAAACTCCCAAAATACACCTAAAATACCCTCCATTACTGTCAACGGTAGATTAGCCCCAAGAACATAACAAACTATAGCCGATGACCAATAATCAACCTCTTCTTGTATGTCATCAGTTTCAATTGTAACCACATTGGAAGAACTAATTACATTTTTCTCCGATTGCTCAGTTTCCTCTGCCCACGACATTCTCCTTGCAATACTCGCCTTCTTCGTGCCACTTTGGATGACATTGAGCCAATCCGAGAGAATTGCCTTCTCCATGGATTGCTGACTACGATCCTACATAGTTAACTCCGGTATAACTTTAGTCACTACATCCAAATCAGTCTCCTCTATAATCGTCTTCTCCAGTATTAGACTTGGCAGCTTTAGAGTTGAAACTCCCGTTACTTCATCAACACTTTTTGTTTTTCTCACAGGCGAGGACGATGGTCTAGACGCCTTGTTCTTTCCCTTCCCTTTATGAGCACTTTTCTTATCTCCCCTCGCCTTAGGTCACGCAGCGGACACAGCGGTGGCACTCGCCTTAGGTTAAACTGAGAGAGAGAGACACTTTTCAAGTATCTATGTCCAAGAAATTTCACCAACCAAACTTATATGTCAACAACCAACTATTTTCTTAGGGTTGTGAATTTTACTTTGCCGGTTGTACTTCCTATAAATTAATTATAAATACGAAATATTTTATATGTTTGGTATAAAAACTATCATTAATTACAAATTTTTTCCATGTCCCACCCATGTTGCCATATATAATAGCGATTTCAGTTCTACTCTTTCCTAAATTAAAATTAAAATTACTATCAAACTGAAGAGTATACAATCCTTTGTAGGTTGTACTTTATGAATTTTTTTTTGCGTTACATTTTTTTATAAAACGCAAACGTGCAATTTTTATGTAATCTTAATATTTAGAGATTTTAAGAAGTACAAAATAATGTACATTGGTCAACTGAATCTTTAATTAAATGGAAAGATAAATTGGGGAAAGTGGGGGATAATGGGATGACAATTGTCTTTTTATAATGAAATATACCCATATTCTGTCATATCATGATAAATTCCTGAATAAATTTTTTAAATAACTCTAAGATCTCAAGTAATCAAAAAATTACTAAAGCATAAACTCAAGCCTATAACTAGATTGCATCTTCAACATTTGGTTCACCCTTAAATTATTGTAACTGCCAAATATAAATTCGTGTATTTGATAAATGACAATTTACATATTGTATTACGGTCATTACCCTAAACATAAAATACTATGTGGTCTGTACTATACGATTTAATTGGGTTTACCTCTTTATTTTTTTCAAAGATATAACAATACTCCTTAAAAGTTTAAACCACATGAGAAATGACACTATGAAGCGTTAATAGATGCACCAGACACACTATAGGACATTACCAACAACGTTGTAGTGACTATTATAAATTAAAGGAATATCAAGGTCTTATTTATGTTCTAATACCTTGTTTAATGGCAACTTTTAAAAATATATCTTAACATGCTTCGAGCACTAATTATTAGCCATGTTTTAATTGTAAACTTCTGCAACATATAATTAAATGTAGTATACGAGCAGCAGAATAATACTTTTTCTTATGTAGTCTTAATATTAAGAGATTTTTTTTTTCTTATTTTAGTCTTAATATTAAGAGACTTTTTCATTGGTCAAATAAGGCTTAAATTTTAAAAACAAACGATAAAGTAGGAAAGTGGAGGGTGGTGAAATAACGTTTTCTCACACAGGGAAGTAAAGATTTTCTTATTTAAAAAAAAAAAGATTTGTAGGGATTATTTTTGGTGGGAAATTTGACTCATTTTTGGCGGGAAATGCCATTAATTTGGCGGTAATTATTTTACTATAAATAATTGACATAATATTTGAACATGTTAGAAACCAACAAATTAGCTCATTTGTGCGAAACAATTTCCATAAGCTTGTTTGTGTTTGCATTGATGGATAAAATTTGAGTGAAACCTGTTTATGATACATTAGTTAGAATCGAAAAAGAAGAAGGCCATGTGCCCTTCATGAAATCGATTTACCAATCAGAATTGACTTTCTTTCAACATACTATGGGGCTTTGGTAATATGATGGGGACGTCAAAGGGAATTAATAATATATATTGTATAAATCTCCAAAGTAGTTACACTATGTGTTTTTTAATTGTAATTAGTTGCACTAAATGTGCGGTTTAAATTTCATATCGGTACGATATTGTAACAACTCATAATTTTGCTCCTAGTTTTTCGCAAAACTTTTCCCTAAAGCTATTATTTTCTCTAAATTAATGATTTTTATTTTTATAATATTGGGAGCCGAATTATTATTTTTATTTTTATGGCGTGCTAACGTGTCTATTATATTTATATTTATAATATAATTTATTAGAATTATTTTCATTATTAAATATTTTCAAAGTTTAGGCGCGATTTAGGAAGTTATCGATTTATCGTGTTACGGGCTTTTGATGCATGGATCCTTGGTGACTTGGGCCGAAATTATTTTGGTGTGGTTGGGCTTGGACAGCCGGCCATGTGGAGGGAAAAGGGAGAAGTTTTTCTTCTTTCATTTCTTTTTTTTTTATTTTGCTGACTCTTTGTATTTTGTAACCTTCATAACCCCCCTCATCATTTCTCCTAATAAACCACTTTTATTTATTCCTTTAAATACTCCAAAATCTGATTAAAAATCAGAACTTCATTGCTGCCATATTGAAAAAAATTCGGACATCATTGCTGCCATATTGAAAAAAATTCGGACATCATCACCTTCATCTTCTCTCTCAAAATTTTCCATTTCTACTCTTCATCAATTATTCCTAACTTGTTCTATTTGCCTCTTTCTTGTACGTGGTGCTTTGGGGTTGAAGAAGGAGAAGGGTGCACGCCTATAACAGGATTTTCCAGTAATTTTCAGCTCACCTCCGATGATCCAGGTAGCTAGTAGTTATCTTAGAACAATAGTGATTAGGGTATTATTCGGTATTAGATTTTTACGCTAGGAATTGTTTAAAATACTTTTTGAATGAAATTTTGATGAAATTTGATGTGAACATACCTGATGCATGCTGTATGCATATTGTATGCAGAAAAATAATTTTTGTCTGAGTTTTAGTATTTATTCGATTTATTTGGTAATTTACTAGTTTATGGCTTATTTGCAAAATAAATAGTGAACGAATGTTATAATTGCTGAAAATATTTTTTGTGAAGCATGATATATGTGTTATATGTATTTCATGCCTTGGAATAATTTTTTTCTACTGTTTACATGTTTATTTAATTGGTTTATCAGTTTTTGCATTTTGGTGTCTGTCAGTATATAAATCGTGAAAATTATTTCTGGATGCCTAAAAATTCATTTGTTTGCATATTATGTATTAGCGTGGGTTTATGCATGTTATGTAAATTTTTGATAATTTGTGGGTGCTTTTTTCTATTTTTAATTATTATATTGGCTTTATTGAGTATTTTGTAAATTGAAGTTTAAAAATACTTTTAGAGTCCGAAAATTAGAAATAAAATTTGTACCATGAGAGTGGAGCCATTATAGTCTTATTATAATTTTTTGTGTCATTTTACTGTTCATTTTTATTAGTTTAATAATTATTATTGTGTTTTTGTTATGAGTTTGAGGATATTCTTTTTAATTATTTAAAGGCTTGTTAATCAGAAATATTTTGTGTCCTTTTATGTTCTTGGGAGCTGGTGTTTAGTAGTTTACTGTGGTTATTATTGAGTATCATGATGTTTACGTTTGGTTTATGTAAAAATGATTAGTCGTGTACGTTTCATTGATTTAATAAGCCTTGGAGTTAATTGGTGGTAGCGTCAGACGCATGCTGATGCGTCAGACGTAGTTTGGTTAGTGCGCCAGTCGAACAGTGTGGCGCTGAGCGCAAGCTCATGAGCCGAGCGCACAGTCTGGTGCAGTCTAATTTTTCGCATGATCTTGTATATATGTTCTACTTGATATCGTTAGTGCTGTAAAAACTATTTTTATTATTATTGTTGATGCTTAGTGATGTTCAAAGTATTTATTTGAGACATTTGTTGTAAGTTTGTAAATTACTATTTTGAGGAATTTTGAAGAATTATTTTTGATGAATCATGGGTATAAGGCCGGGTGGCATCCCTTCTCTCCTCTTTTTGACTAATGGTTTTGAGATGGTTGATACTTATGATTTTATTTATTTTGAGATAAGAACATCCGGTGGGATAGATGTAGTCCCCGGTGAAGAACATGTCAACCACCTGGTTTGCGAACTAGGGGCACACCTGGGTTAATTGTTGTCGTCCGAGAGTGATAAGTGGCTTTTATGGCCGCTTTTATGGCCCCTTTCCACCCTAATTAAGCCCTTGTTTAGTCTTTTTTATGCTTACTTAGCTTAGCTTTGTTCAATATTAGTGATTCTATTAGCTTTATGCATTTTGAGTCTTTTTTTTGGGAGTTGTAGGTTGTTTGCTCTTCATGCGAAGATTGAATGTTGTGAACACCCTATGCTATGACTTGTTCTTGTCTTCTTTTAGGTTCCGTAGCGGCGTAATCGAGATTGTCGAAGCTTAGAATGCGAAAAGGGAACCTTTGGATGGAGAAAGAGAGCTTCAAATAGCAAAGGAGAGTAAAAGCAGAGCCAGAGCTGGCGCTCCAGCCTCATTGAACGGGAGCTCCGAGTTCCCCTGCATACAACCAATTATGCCGAGGATTTTAAGCTAGCGCTCCAGCCTCATGGAGCGGGAGCTTCGACCTGCTGCTGAACTATCTCCCATTATGCACAGATCTGGCGGTCCAAACATTGAGCGGGAGCTTCGACTGCTCAGAGCTCACGCTCCACGCATGGAGCGAGAGCTTCGACCTGCTGCTGAAATTTCTCTCATTAAGTTCAGAGCTCGCGCTCCACGCATGGAGCGGGAGCTCTGAATGGTTCAGCTCCCTTCGCTGTTTGCCCTTACTTTAAGTTGTATTTGTGAGGGGTATAAATACCCTCTCTTAAGACATTTAGGGCAAGCTTTTAATTCCAGAAAAGGGGATTCTAAAGGAGGAGCACATTATTCTAGGTTAATTAGAGAGAGAAAAACACATTCTTAGGAGAGAGAAAGTTGTAACTCAACATTTATTCTTCATTTTTATCAATCAAAGCATCAATCTTTTGGTAATTTCTAGTCCCTAATCCTTATTTCCTAGTTTATTTTTGGTATTTATTTTGTTTTAGGCTTGTTTTAATTGGTTTATACTTGTCTTGATTAGTCATTAGTAGTCTATTGTTTAAAGGTTCAATCTTTCTCATTTTCACTAATCATGCCGAGTAGTTTTAGTATGTTTGCTCCTTTTATTGTTGCTTTTACTAGTCTTACTATGTTCTCCTCCTTCCTAGGCTAGATTTCTAGCTAGGGAAGGGGGATAAAGGGACTTTGTGATGATTTTGAATGATGTTTGGTTGGCTTTGGTGATTGTTCTTTTGATGCTCGAATCAAGGTATTTTATTGTAAAAGTATGAAACTTGATCACCTTTATGCTTAAATCTTGTGCTAACGTTGGGTTATGTGAGAGCAAGCTTGATATTAGTGATGACTTGATGATGGGTAGACCACGACCTCATAGGCGGGGTTGGGTAGGCGGTGTTGAGAGCTGTGCGAGAGTGACTTCTTGATGTTGGACCAAGACCCTCAATAGATTTGAACCATTGCCCACCAAATGTTATCGAAATTATTGTTGTGAGTTCCATGATTGCCCCTCTCCCTAGTGTTTGTCTTATTGATTAATCACTCTTATTTTATTTTCCTTAGGTAGTCTAGTTGTTAACTTAAACCCCCTTTTTACTCCCGTCAATTGATTGCATCTCGAACTAAGTGTAAAACCCCTTGCTTCTCCCTGGATACGACCCCTTACTAAGCTATACTACCTTATTAGGCTAGTTAGTTAGACTAGGGAAATTTTATTCTTGACCCGGAACCATAGGAAGTAACGACACCTAGGGGACTGATCAAGTTTTGGCGCCGTTGTTTAAACTTTGTTTATTGCCCATCAATTGCTTTTTATTTTCATTTTTGTTATTGTGTTGTCATTACTAACCGTGTGCATAGCTTTGTTGAATGATAGATCTCAAGGTATTCCTACCACTCCTCTTGACCCGAAAATCGACCGTACTTTGAGGCAAGTTCGGAGGTTATTTGAACATCAAACCGAGGAGGAGGAAATATTTTTTGACTCCTCAAGTGAAGCAAGTGAAGCCATGGCCGAAGATGACAACCCTCTATATCAAGACTTTGGTAATCCGGAGGACTATGAGCTCACCGGTGGCATTTTGCTCCCCACCACCACTACAAACTTCACTGTTCATCCACAATATACACAAATGGTGCTTAGGGAGTAATTTTCCGGAGCCGCGCATGAGAATCCCATTGAGCATCTTGATAGATTCCTTGAGTTGTGCGCCATGGTCCAAACGAACCAAGTCACTCAAGAATACATCCGTATGCATCTCTTCCGACAATCCTTAGCGGGAAAAGCTTATAGGTGGCTTAAGAATCTCAAACAAAACTCCTTGACTACTTGGAGGGCGGTGACTAAAGCCTTCCTAAAGAAGTTTATATCGGAGGAGATGACCGCGGAAATGAGAAGGAAGATCTCCAACTTCCAACAAGAATCGGATGAGTCTCGACGTGAAGCTTGGGAACGATTCAATGAGTACGTTAGAGCTTGACCCCATCATGAGTATAGCGAGCCTCTACTTATTAGATTCTTCTATGATGCTCTTGATCCCATTAGTAGATCCAATCTTGTTGCGTGAGCCGGAGGCCAATTAAGGAAAGTTCCCCAAGCTCAACTTAAAGATACAATTGAGGATGTGGTTCGCAACTTTTCATGGGGTGGTAAGAGAAGAAGTCAAGGAAAAGCTAATGGGAAATTAGAGCTTGAACAAGAGTCACTCAAAGCCTTCTTGGAGCAACTTCTTGACAAGAAGCTAGGGAAAGAGCAAGCTTTTTCTTCATCATCTCGGCAAGTAAACTCATTCTCACGTGAAATTTGTGGGGGTACCAACCACGACACCTCTTATTGTGGTGGTAAGGACCACGAGCATGTGGCAGCTATGGGTTATCTCAATAATCAAAGAGATCAAAGGGATAATTGGAGAGGCCCTAACTCCAATCTTAATCCGAGGTTCAATGACTATGGTGGACCAACCAATTTCCAAAATAAAGCGAACCAAGGAGCTCCCTATTTACATCCAAATGCTAGAAACAACTTCAACAAGCCCCTTCCACAAAATCAATTCTCAAACCAACCCCCAACCACCTTCCCAAACACCTCAAACCCCCCATCTCCGAACACCCTTCTTATCCTAGACAACATCAAAAACATTTCTCAACAATTTGAATAAAAGTTGAGTAACCTTGATCGAAAGGTCGACCAAAAATTCCAAGAAACCACTTCTCACCATAAGATCCTTGACAATCAAGTTGTCCAACTAGCCGAGAGGGTTTCTCAACTCTCAAATGAGAAGTTTCCCGGTCAACCTACTTCGAACCCCGTAGATTCCCACCATGTGAAAGCCATCTCCCTAAGATCCGGAAGATCATACCAAGTACCTAAAGCGGTGCAACAAGAGGAGGATAAGGAGAAAGAAGAACAAGTTGTTGTGAAAGGAGAAAATGAAACCCAAGAGGGTGTGGAGAAGGATAAAGAGGTTGAGGTAGAAAAGCAAACATCAACAAATGTCCAACCATCAAGATTCGATCCTCCCCCACCATTTTTGGAAAGGATAGTTGAGAGAAAGTTGAATGACAAGTACAACAAGTTCATGAGCATGTTGAAAGGTCTTGAAATTAACATTCCCTTCCTTGAGGCTATGTCACAAATGCCATCCTATGCAAAGTTCCTCAAAGAACTTCTCTCCAACAAGAAAAAACTCAATGAACAATGCATCACTCTTCCACACCAAGTGAGTGCGATTGTGCAACGCCAAATGCCACCCAAACAATGAGATCTGGGTAGTTTCACTCTCCCGGTGAAATTGGGAGATCTTGAGACTAAGGGAGCATTAGCCGATTTGGGTGCAAGTGTGAGCTTGATGCCCTTGTCCATTGCAAAGTTTCTCAATTTTGAGATGGTGCCTTCACGAAGGCAATTCAATTGGCCGACCGCTCGATTAAGCTAACTTGTGGAGAACTCAAAGATATACCAATTCGAGTTGGTAATATCTTTGTACGTTGTGATTTTGTTGTAACGGACATGGAGGAGGACCCTCATACTCCTCTTATCCTTGGGAGAGAAGCTCTTAAAACAATGGGGGCCGTGATTAATTGCAAGAACAACACGATCACTTGTGAAGTGGCCGATGAAAGAGTTGTGTTTGAGTTTTCGAAAACCTTGAAGCAACCTATGGTGGAGAAGGTGTGGAGAATAGACTCGGTGGAGTCGGAGATAGCTAATTATGAAAGGGTACAAAGCATGAGACATGATACGCTTTATGAGGCCCTCCAAGATGATGAGGGGGTGGAAAAATCAAAAGAGGCCATGGAGATTGATGCCCGACTTAATGAAGCTCATACGGATGCCCAAGAAAGCAAAGATGAGCTCCCATTGATCCAAACTGTGGCAAAGGGGGAGATATCTAAGCCTCCTCCCAAGGTAGAATTGAAACCTCTTCCCCCCTCTCTCAAATATGCTTTTCTTGAGGATGATTGCGAATATCCTTTTATTGTCAATGCTAACCTTGATGACATCTCCTTGCAAAAATTAATTGAGTTGTTGAGAAAATATAAGGGTGTCATAGGGTATAGTATTGATGATATCAAGGGTGTTAGCCCTAGCTTGCGTATGCATCGCATCCACCTTGAGGATGATCATGCAGCCTCTATTGAGCCTCAAAGGCGGTTGAATCCGACTTTGAAGGAAGTTGTGAAACAAGAGGTTCTTAAGCTCCGTGAAGCAGGCATCATCTATGCTATCTCGGATAGCAAATGGGTGAGTCTGACTCATGTAGTGCCTAAGAAAGGTGGCATGACTATTGTCAAGGATGACAAGGGAAATAACATCTCCACCCGTACCGTGACGGGGTGGAGGATGTGCATTAACTATAGGCGGCTAAACAAAGCCACTAGGAAGGATCATTTCCCTTTGCCATTCATTGACCAAATGTTGGAGAGGTTGGTAAAGCATTCTCATTATTATTTTCTCGAAGGTTACTCCGGATTCTTCCAAACTCCTATACATCCGCATGGCCAACATAAAACGACTGTTATATGCCCTTATGGAACATTTGCATACCGAAGAATGCCCTTCGATTTATGCAATGCTCCATCTACCTTCCAAAGGTGCATGACCTCCACCTTTTCCGACATGCTTGAAGATGTCATTGAAGTTTTCATGGATGATTTTAGTGTTTGCGGTTCGTGTTTTGACAAGTGCTTAAAAAATCTCGAGAAAGTCTTAAAAAGATGTCAAGAGACGAACCTTGTATTAAATTGGCAAAAATGTCATTTTATGGTTGAGGAGGGCATTGTCCTTGGCCATAAGATTTCAAAGAATGGAATTGAAGTTGACCCGGCAAAGGTCGTGGTGATTGAAAAGCTACCCCCACCCACTTCGGTGACCGGGGTGCGTGCCTTCTTACGTCATGTCGGGTTTTATCGCCGTTTCATCAAAGATTTTTCACAAATTGCAAGACCTTTGACGAGGCTATTTCAAAAAGAAGTGGAGTTCCAATTTTATGAAGCTTGCACAAAGGCATTTGAGACCTTGAAAAATGCTTTAGTGAATGCGCCCATTGTGCAAGCTCCGGATTGGGAGCTCCCATTTGAACTAATGTGTGATGCGAGTGACTATGCAGTTGGTGTTGTGCTTGGACAAAGGAAGGACAAGAAATTGAATGTGCTCTCATATGCAAGCCGCACTCTAGATGATGCACAAAAGAATTACTCGACCACGGAGAAGGAGATGTTGGCGGTGGTGTTTGCATTTGACAAATTTCGACCCTATCTCGTTTGCAACAAGGCCATCGTCTACACCAATCATGCCTTGGTCAAGTACTTAATGAGCAAGAAATATGCCAAGCCACGGCTAATTCGATGGGTTCTCCTCCTTCAAGAATTTGACATGGCGATTCTAGATAAGAAGGGGAGTGAAAATCTAGTGGCGGACCACCTCTCTCGGTTGCCATTCCTATGGTGAGGCGGAGAAACCAATCAATGATGAGCTTTGTGATGACACTCTCATGGCAATCATTTCCAACACAATCCCTTGGTACGCCGATATTGCTAATTATTTGGCGAGCGAAGTGGTGCCTCATGACTACAATTCTCATCAAAGAAAAAGGTTTTTCAAGGAGGTCAAGAGGTATTTTTGGGATGATCCGCATCTGTACAAGAGGTGTAGTGATGGTGTATTTCGAAAATGTGTGCCTACTCACGAGATTGAAGGAGTTTTGGAGCATTGTCACTCACTTGGATGTGGAGGCCATGGTGGTGTTGGTAAAATAGTAGCAAAGATCCTTGATTGTCTCCTTTGGTGGCCAACATTGCATAAAGACGCTCACACATTCATCCTTTGATGTGACCGATGCCAAAAAATGGGAGGAATAACCAAACGGAATGAAATGCCCCAACAATTTATTCTTGAAGTTGATCCTTTTGACGTGTGGGGTGTGGACTTTATGGGTCCTTTCGTTTCTTCTTGTGGAAACCAATATATTTTGGTGGCCGTGGATTATGTGACCAAGTGGATAGAAGCCATCGCTTCACCTACCAATGACCATAAGGTAGTGATGAAGTTGCTCAAAAAGATCATCTTCCCTCGATTTGGAGTGCCACGATGTCTCTTTAGTGATGGAGGGTCTCATTTTGCTAAGAAGCAATTTGAAGCTCTCTTGAAAAAGTATGATGTGCACCATAAGGTCGGTTTGCCCCACCATCCTCAAACTCAAGGGCAAGTGGAAGTCTCAAATCGCGAAATCAAGAATTTGCTCGAAAGGATGGTAAATAAATCAAGGAAATATTGGTCTCTTCGTTTGGATGACACTCTTTGGGCTCTAAGGACCGCTTACAAGACCCCGATTGGCACTACTCCTTATCGGCTTGTGTATGGAAAGGGGTGTCATCTACTGGTTGAGCTTGAGTACAAAGCATGGTGGACCGTGAAAATGATCAATATGGACCCCGACTTGGCCAGAAAGAAGAGGTTGCTCAAACTCAATGAGTTGGAAGAACTAAGGTTCGATGCATATGAGAGCTCTAGGCTTTACAAAGTGGCATGACAAAAGAATCAAAGATCGTGACTTTAAGGTCGGTGACAAAGTTCTCCTATTCAACTCACGGCTCCGTCTTTTCCCCGGAAAGTTGAAGTCTAAGTGGTCCGGTCCATTCTCTATCACCAAGGTCACTCCCTATGGCTTGTTTGAATTGGAAGGTGAAGATGGAGCTCGGTTCATGGTAAATGGCCAAAGAATCAAGAAGTATTTCAATAAGGAACAAATTGGAAAACTTGGTTGTTTGATGCTCGAGTCGGTCCCAACCGACTTGGCGCCCGAAGCCATTTGAGGAAGATGAAGAGGTCTAGCTTAAGACCATAAATCAAGCGCCTTTGTATATATTGTTTATATTTTGTTAGTGACGAACTTTGATTTAGATTTTGTTTTGGTGGATTGTAAAATCCGGAGGATTTATTCCCTAAGGGAGGGGGTGGATATTAGTTTGATTGAGAAATACGAGGCACGACTTCTCGGCTCATCTAACCAATAGTTGAGTTGAGTTTTAGGCTAAGTCTTACATCTAACTTTGGGCTAATTTAAACCCCCATAGGGTATGGTTTGTTGTGTATGTGTGCAGGAAAAGAGAAAAAGGAAATCTGCTAAGTATTGGGATCAGAGCTCCCGCTCCAATCTTTTGGAGCGCCCTCTCCAAATACCGCTTCTTATTATGAAGAATGCCGAAAATTTGGAGCCCCCGCTCCAACATTATGGAGCGCTCGCTCTGAAGCTCAAAGAAAAATAAAGCCGAGAATTTGAAGCCTCCGCTCCAGACACTTGGAGCGCCTGCCCCAGCAAAAGAAAAAAATTTGGCTGTGTTTGATTCAGAGCTCCCGCTCCAAATGTTGGAGCGCCCGCTCTGAAGCTGCAGGCAAAGCAAATGCCGAGGTTTTAAAGCCCCCACTCCAGATGTTTGGAGCGCCCACTCTGGTCAAAGCGCCCGCTTTGAATATTGGAGCGGGAGCTTCGGGCGATTTTTCTGAAAAAAAAATATACAGCGCCCGTTAGAGCGCCCGCTTTGGGGTTGGAGCGGGAGCTTCGAGCGCCTGTTCTGAAAAAAATAATCACGCACAAAAGGGCCACTTCCTCCCATTCTCTCACTCAAGCACTCAAACCCTTAAACCCTCAAACCCTAACTCTCTCCTAAAATCACCCTCCACAAAGCACTACTCTTACTCATCAACATCACACAAATTCCTCCCAAAACACCCAAAAACTCACCCTATTCTCACTTCTACTCAAAATTTCCCCCTCCAAATTCAATTCTTAGCATCTATTCGGGGTTCTTGCTCGGGCCACGGGTTTCACTAGGGTTTGCTCTCCTTTGGGCAATAAGAAGAAGAATTTGGTTCCAATTGTGGTAACATCTCTCCTAATCAAGTTTATTTTGTTTATTTTTTGAGTATTTGTGCTTGGTTTTGTTAGAGCTTCACTTGGAGATTTGGTCTTAGATGAAAGTAGGAGTTTTGGCTTGAGTTTGTTCTTGAAGTTGATTTTTTTTGGTGATTGTGGTGGTGTTATTGTTGGTTAATTGTGTTTTTTTGGGATGCTTGTGAGACTAGTAGTCGTTGTTGAGGAAAATCCTTGGATTCTACAACCTTTGGGTTTTGTTGTTGGTTTTTGTTGGTTGACTTTGTTGTTGTTGGTGATTATTGTTGTTGACTATTGTGTTTTATACCGGTGTAATGAGTTCGAAAAGACCTCGCACTAGCACCTCACCTTCCTACAGTGTGAACCTTACCAAACCCGAACATAAAGCAAGGTTTCGTGAGCTTGAGAAGAGGGAGGTGAAACAAACGCTTTTCCACGATCCTATAACTTGTTTCCACCTTGGGATTGAGGATAAAGTGTGCGATCTTGCCCGCACACTCGGTTTTGCCCTGTTTCTTAAAAATCAAATCCCAAATGATTGGATTACCACAGATAAGACCTACAACCACCCCGCACAACCTCCCCTCACCTACCGCACTCTAACTCTAGAATTCTTAGCTAGCTTTAATTCAAGAGTACATCTACGGAGGCGAGGAACGCATTTGAGATGAAGTTTAGGTTGTTCAACCACCAGCACACCATGAGCCGAGGTGTGTGATTGTTCTTGGGATGGAATTGAAGGCTATGACATGCAAGCTTGGTGGAAGAGGATAACTGATGGGTCTAGGGATTTCCTCTCTAACTCATCCAAGGCCTTAGAAATCCATCATGCCGCATTGAGGTATTTCCATCGGATGTTGGTGTATTGTTTCTTCTCCCGGCAAGATCTTGGAAAAATGAGCGACCAAGAACTTCATTTGCTGTGGAGAGCAAGTCAAGGAAGAAGGTTGCTAGATCAAAATAACCCTGCAGACAAAGTTAACTTGGGTTTCTTGCTTGCCACGAGGATGCTCAACATCAAGCAAGACACAAGAATGAAAGGGCCCATCCAATTGGGAGGGATGGTGACATGGCTTGCTTATAAGCTCGGGTACAACGAGCAACTTGTAAAGATGGAGCCGGAGAGCTATGGGTCGGTTCTAAACCTTGATCACCTCAAGAACATGAAATTCACCAAAGAGACATCTAGAGCTACCTTTTGGTTGATCAAGGGTGCAATATGGTGCAAGATCCCCAATAGATTCATGACCGAACCCCCAGCAAACACCCCAAATCCATGGAGAGTCCCACTTGAGGATATTGATGCTTCGGAGCTTGATCTGAATGAGATTGAAAGAAGAAACCGAGCAAGGCAACAACATCAGTAGCAACGTCAACAACAACAACAACCAGAACCACAAGGAGTGGAGCACGAACGTCACCCCTCCCAAGAGGAGGAAGGTATGAGCCACTCCTTCCCTTCTAGTTTTAACATCGAAAATGCTTTTCATAACTTAAGTTTGCAAGTGGGCCAATTGGAGGCCAATAACCAGGGGATGGCGCTCCAGAATTCTTTGCTTTTCAACCATTTTGTGGAGCAAGGGAAAATCGCGTCGCCAGTTAACCATCCCTATTGGCCTCCAGTGCTTGGGCTAGTGCCAAGTTGGGGAGAGGAGCACATTGATGGCACTCCTCGTGAGCCAGTCTACCCCTATTGGCAAGGCCTATCACCCATATGACTATACCCAGCCTGGGGGGGTCTGACTATTTCGGCGACCCTGCCTATAGATACATCCCACCGGAGCATTGCCATGACCCATTCTATGCGGGGTACTCGGGTTTCCCTCCCAACTTTTACGGCGGTTGGGAACCCCATGGCCCCCCCTTGCGTGAGGATGGGACCCCGATCGAGCTTGATTATGATTGGCACCGCCCCGATGAGGGCGGGCCAAGTGTATCTTAGATCGCCCCATGAATTGCCCCTTCCCCCCCTTTTTCATTTCACTATTCCTTTGTCTCACCGAGGTCGGTTTTCCATTCAAGTTGGGGGTGTACTTTGCATTGTTTTTTATCTAGGGGCGCAATTTTAGGGGTCATGGCTCGGGGGCATTGCAAGCTTAAGGAGTTGTTGAGCTATGTGTAGAGCTAGATTTGTTTTTTTTTTCTTTTTAACTTGTAATTACTCTTCTCTCTTTGCCCTTTGTATATACTTTTGTTGGAACTAATATTTCTTTTGAGTTGATGACCTTTCATAGCAAGCATCCGGAGATGAAGTCAAGGTTTGAAGAGCATTGCTTCGGATATTACATTTGGCCTTTATTGCTTCAATGATAGGTGAGATCGTTCCAACTCCCTTTTAGTTACTTGTTTGCTTAGTTTTAGGATAGTTTAGGAAAGAAGATGATCGTTCGAGGTTGCTTGGCTTTAATTTTACATTGGTGGTTATGAACACCACCTGGGTTTAAGTGCTAAATTTTTGTGATTGTGTTGATTATGTTCCATTACCTACTTGCTTTCATCTCTTGCTAAAAAAAAAGGGAAATTCCCACTTGTAACCCTGTACTATGGAACATTTGCAATGGTGAACCGTTTTTTTTTTCAGTTTAAAAAATAACCCTATACTTAGTAATATTATACAAAAGTGACCTTAATGATGGTAAAACCGTTAATTCAACCGTTAAATTTATTGATTTACCTAACCCAGGTTAACCCCAACCCCCAACCACCACCCAACCACTCACACCTACCCAACCACCACAGTTTTTACCAATAAAACTAACGGTTCAATTAACGATTTTACCATCATTAAGGTCACTTTTGTATAATATTACTAAGTATAGGGTTATTTTTGAAACTGAAAAAAAAGCGGTTTACCATTGCAAATGTTCCATAGTACAGGGTTACCAGTGGGAATTAAAACGTATGAATCAAGGCAAATTTTCTTTTAATTATTAGTTGAGAACAATATCATTGAAGCTCCACTCTTTTGAATGCTTTTATTCCTAGATTTTAGAAGTCCGCATGCTTTGAGATGTTTGTGATTGATTTTAGGATACTCCATGTTAAGGTAGCGGTTAGAACTTTTTGAGAGCACAAGACCTTAATTCATGGATTGTGGTATGATGATGTTGCTCTCTCTAGTGATTTGAAACCTTAAAGGTAGCATTTGCTTGATAATCCCATGTGAGGACTTTCAAAAAAAGCCCCAACATCTATTTTGAGTGCATGGATCCTCGACATCGCATACTTTTATCGAGAACTTGACTTTCATCTATCTTAGATCGCGACCGAGCCACTCTAGGGAAAGATAAAGGCGTTCATTTCGGTGACTATTTTTTACTTTTATGGTTTTAGGCTTTTTATTCTTGTTTCTCTCTTTTTCTTGATTTTGTGTTTTATTTGCATATGCCCTTCCTCTTAACCCTTTGAGCCTTATCCTTTTCTTTGATTGCCTCAATACAAGCCAATTGCCTCCTTGTTTTATTTTTCACCCTTGTAGTAGTGAAGTTAGAGCGATTGTCTTAAGTGATATTTGAAACAAATAAGGGGAAAGGAAAATGATGAGATTCTTGTGGTATAGTGGAAATTTTGTGTATATTCTTGAATAAATGCAATTGCAACTTCATAGAAAAAGCCACCCAAAGTCAAAGAAGGTGGGAAAAATGAAAAAAAAGGGAGAAAAAGAAAGAAAATCCAAAATAGTTCTTTTATTGTTATGTTTTCGAATAAGTTTGGGGGAAACTTATGCCTAAATGGTTGAATATGATTTGTGATTCATGGTTATTTAGCTCTTTCGCTCCTAGTAAGGCTTCACTATACTAGGTTTGAACACCACTATCCAAATTTATTCACACCCTCTACCCCTAGCCTACGTTTCCACCCTTAAAAAGTCCTTTTGACCTTAGAGGGTTGAGTCATTGTCGGTGGAGGAAGATTGGAATCAAGCCTATTGAGCGAGAGTGCTATGTCGAGATGTCGAGTAACCTTCTCCTATTCTATTTCTTATTACATTTATCGGCTCCATTCTTCGGAGTTTAGAGAAGCTACCTTGAATGGCGAATTTGAAACTTGTTGAGAGAACGCGATATGTATAGTTGTAGAATTTGAGGAAATGTGCTCTATCTAGTTCTCTATGCTTAGTGTATGGTATGTTTTAATCAACCTATGGACATCTTTGAGCATGCTTACTTTTAATGGCTAGAAATTCTTGCATCCATTTGCGTTTGCTTCTCGTCAAAATCTCACTTAAGAGCACCATTTTATTTTCTTTGGTTTATTTATTTTTGATTTGCCTTGGATTCTAAGATCTAGAGTTTTGGGTCAAACTTTTAGAAAACCCTTACGAGAGCACACTCGTCCTCCTTGGCGACTTTGAGGTTTAAAGGGCTTGTCAATTACGCTAAAATTGACCGTGATTCCTACGAAAGTGAGTTAGTGTATAGACTTTACTGCTTTCTCTTTATTCGAGGACGAACAAAGGACTTAGTCTGGGGGAGTTTGATAAGTGGCTTTTAAGGCCGCTTTTATGGCCTCTTTCCACCCTAATTAAGCCCTTGTTAAGTCCATTTTTATGCTTATTTAGCTTAGTTTTGTTCAATGTTAGTGATTTTATTAGCTTTATGCATTTTGAGTCTTTTTTTGGGGAGTTGTAAGTTGTTTTCTCTTCATGCGAAGATTGAATGTTGTGAACACCCAATGCTATGACTTGTTCTTATCTTCTTTTAGGTTCCGTAGCGGCCTAATCGAGATTGTTGAAGCTTGGAATGGTAAAAGGGAACCTTGGGATGGAGAAAGAGAGCTTCAAATGGCAAAGGAGAGTAGAAGCAGAGCCAGAGCTGGCACTCCAGCCTCGTGAAGCGAGAGCTCCGAGTTCCACTGCATACAACCAATTATGCCGAGGATTTGAGTTGGCCCTCCGGCCTCATGGAGCGGGAGCTTCGACCTGCTGCTGAACTATCTCCCATTATGCTCAAAGCTGGCGCTCCAAACATGGAGCGGGAGCTTCGACTGCTCAGAGCTCGCGCTCCACGCATGGAGCGAGAGCTTCGACCTGCTGTTGAAATTTCTGTCATTAAGTTCAGAGCTCGCGCTCCACGCATGGAGCGGGAGCTCTGGATGGTTCAGCTCCCGATTTTTTTCACTATTTGCCCTTACTTTAAGTTATATTTGTGAGGGGTATAAATACCCTCTTTTAAGACATTTAGGGCAAGCTTTTAATTCCATAAGAGGGGATTTTAAAGAGGAGCACATTATTCTAGGTTAATTAGAGAGAGAAAAACACATTCTTAGGAGAGAGAAAGTTGTAACTCAACATTTTTTCTTCATTTTTATCAATCAAAGCATCAATCTTTTGGTAATTTCTAGTCTCTAATCCTTATTTCCTAGTTTATTTTTGGTATTTGTTTAGTTTTAGGCTTGTTTAAATTGGTTTATACTTTTCTTGATTAGTCATTAGTAGTCTATTGTTCAAAGGTTCAATCTTTCTTGTTTTCACTAATCATGCCTAGTAGTTTTAGTATGTTTGCTCCATTTATTGTTGCTTTTACTAGTCTTACTATGTTCTCCTCCTTCCATGGCTAGATTTGTAGCTAGGGAAGGGGGATAATGGGACTTTGTGATCAATGATGTTAGGTTGGCTTTGGTGATTGTTCTTTTGATGCTCGAATCAAGGTATTTTATTGTAAAAGTATGAAACTTGATCACCTTTATGCTTAAATCTTGTGCTAACGTTGGGTTATGTGAGAGCAAGCTTGATATTAGTGATGACTTGATGATGGGTAGACCACGACCTCATAGGCGGGGTTGGGTAGGCGGTGTTGAGAGCTGTGCGAGAGTGACTTCTTGATGTTGGACCAAGACCCTCAATAGATTTGAACCATTGCCCACCAAATGTTGTCGAAATTATTGTTGTGAGTTCCATGATTCCCCCTCTCCCTAGTGTTTGTCTTATTGATTAATCACTCTTATTTTATTTTCCTTAGGTAGTCTAGTTGTTAACTTAAACCACCCTTTTTACTCCCTTCAATTGATTGCATCTCGAACTAAGTGTAAAACCCCTTGCTTCTCCGTGGATACGACCCCTTACTGCACTATACTACCTTATTAGGCTAGTTAGTTAGACAATGGAGATTTTATTCTTGACCCGGAACCATAGGAAGTAACGACACCTAGGGGATCGATTAGTGAGGTCAAGGAGTTCTGCGTGTTCTACCCTGCGTCGGGAGTTTGGCCATTCTTAGACACATGTAGTGGGGAACGTAAGCCCATAGACTGACCTGGAGATTGCAATCTAACAAACCTTATGAAGTGAATTGTGATTCACTGGCGTTCGGTTTCTGACTCATTAACTTGTTGTACTTTTGTTTAATTATTACTTAAGTATTCTAGAGTTGATTTACTCACTATATCTTGTTTACTTGAAGTTGACTATCACTTGTATCATTTGTGAGCTTTATGGTTTTGGATGCATGTTATTGTTATCATGATCGTATGCTTTCCTTTCTTATTAATCTATGTCTTAATCATGCTTTGATTTCTTTTGTTCTGGGAGAACTGCTAGTTACTCCCCACTGAATGTGGAATTATATAATATGTCCTTGCAGATGGAAATGACTGCTAGACTAGTGACTGCGTGGGCTAGCCGAGTGTGGGTCGGTAAAGAGAGGAAACTTCTTGTGGTCTTTTTGGTAGATGAGTTCTATGCAGACAATAGGGAGCCTTATGTTATGCTAGGTCTCAAAGACATTTAGTTTTTTTGGAGTTTTAATGGGAGACTTGCATGTCTCGTAGTTTTGGATGATGTTATGTTTTATTATGATTTGAGATGTTCTTTTTTTATTAGAATCATAATGTTTTCAGATATTTCTTTTGGAAGCTATGAAACTTTGGTTTGAGATACCTTTATTATTGTTTTAGAGTAACATAACCGTCCTGACATTATTTCCGCTAATGTCTTTTTAGTAAATCTTGATTGTATATTGTTTAGTATCTTAGTAGTAGAAGGGCGGGGTGTTACAGATATAATTAGTATAATTTGCATTGCCAAACTCATTACTAACCAACTTACGCTACCATAACTGACTTATAATTGTACTATGTGTATTTATTTTTACAGATCCTCCTGGGAAGATTGGGGAGAAAGCAACACATACTAAAGACTTAAACAAATTCAAAGTCTTCATGAAATACCTAATTGCATCCCGTGGACTTGAAAATGTACGTGTATTGGTGCAATTAGGGCAGTCAAAATTAATCAATAATTACTTTCAACTTGAAGAAAAACATATTTAGAGAACAATGCGCTTGTATAAGTATGGACCCATGGATAAAAAAAGATTCAGGATTGCTATGTGGCCAGCTAACGTAGAAGACAATGTCGAGTTTGACCTATATGGTGATATAGTCTCAAATTGCACCTCGAAGAAACCTGCAAAAAAAAAGTCAAAAGAAATCATAAATATCAATGATGAAGAATATTAATTTAAGTGTTTTGTTACATTGAAATTTCATATATGCCCGTGTTGCATTTAGAAATATTTCAACATTTTATTTAGGAAAATTTGCCATAAAAACCTTTTAAACTTCAGTTGTGCGAAAAAACCTTATAAAGCATTCTTTGCGAAAATAAAACAAAAAGTAAATTATTTTTGCAAGATGAAACCTAATCTCATTTTCCGGTGTTGACCATAGACTTTCCGGCGTTGACCACTTCTATTTCCTTTCTTCCTCCATAATCACCACCTAGCCACCACTACCAACACCTGCCGCTAGCCCCCACCCACCCCTGCAGCCCCCACTTCACACCCAGACCCAGGCCCCACCACCTGTAGCCCACCCCACCCTTACCAGCAGCCCCCAACCCTCCCTCCACCCCTTTCACCCCTACCCTCTCTCCTCTCCTTTTTCCCTCCCTCACCCCTTCCCACTCTCCTCTCCCTTCGTCCATTCCCCCCACCACTGCACCACCTAGAATTCCCCTCCACAACCCCCTCCCCACCGCAGCTCCCCCCTCCCACCCAGCCAAGGCTGCCTCAAGGTTGAAAAATTACAGAGGCAACCTTGGGTGGGTGGGAGGGGAGCCGCGGGGGAGGGTGTTGCAGAGGGGGATTTTGGGTAGCGCGGCAGTGGGGGGATGGAAGAAGGGAGAGGAGAGGAGAGGAGAGGGGGGAGGGGTGAAGGTGGGAAGAAGGGAGAGGAGAGAGGGTAGAGGCGAAGGGGGTGGGGGGGCTTCCGCCTGAGAGGGGAGGGAGGGGTTGGGGGCTGCTGGTGGGGGTGGAGTAGGCTGCAGGTGGTGGAGGCTGGGGCTGTGGGTGATGTGTGGGCTGCAGGGGTGGGTAGCGGGCTGGCGGCAGGTGTTGTAGTGGTGGCTAGGTGGTGATTATGGAGGAAGAAGGGAAATAAAAGTGGTCAATGCCGGAAAGTCTATGGTCAACACCTGAAAATGAGATTAGGTTTCATCTTGCAAAAATAATTAACTTTTTGGTTTGTTTTTGCAAATAATGCTTTATAAGGTTTTGTTTGCAAAACTGAACTTTTAAAAGGTTTTTTTGGCAAATTTTCCTAAATAAAATGTTGAAATATTTCTAAATGCAACACGGGCATATATGAAATTTCAAAGTAACAAAACACTTAAATTAATATTCTTCATCATTGATATTTATTATTTCTTTTGACTTTTTTTTTTGCAGGTTTCTCCGAGGTGCAATTTGAGACTATATCACCATATAGGTCAAACTCGACATTGTCTTCTACGTTAGCTGGCCAGATAGCAATCCTGAATCTTTTTTTATCCATGGGTCCATACTTATACAAGCGCTTTGTTCTCTAAATATGTTTTTCTTCAAGTTGACCAACCAATTTCCAAAATAAAGCGAACCAAGGAGCTCCCTATTTACATCCAAATGCTAGAAACAACTTCAACAAGTCCCCTTCCACAAAATCAATTCTCAAACCAACCCCCAACCACCTTCCCAAACACCTCAAACCCCCCATCTCCAAACACCCTTCTTATCCTAGACAACATCAAAAACATTTCTCAACAATTTGAATAAAAGTTGAGTAACCTTGATCGAAAGGTTGACCAAAAATTCCAAGAAACCACTTCTCACCATAAGATCCTTGACAATCAAGTTGTCCAACTAGCCGAGAAGGTTTCTCAACTCTCAAATGAGAAGTTTCCCGGTCAACCTACTTCGAACTCCGTAGATTCCCACCATGTGAAGGCCATCACCCTAAGATCCGGAAGATCATACCAAGTACCTAAAGCGGTGCAACAAGAGGAGGATAAGGAGAAAGAAGAACAAGTTGTTGAGAAAGGAGAAAATGAAACCCAAGAGGGTGTTGAGATGGATAAAGAGGATGAGGTAGAAAAGCAAACATCAACAAATGTCCAACCATCAAGATTCGATCCTCCCCCACCATTTCCAGAAAAGATAGTTGAGAGAAAGTTGAATGACAAGTACAACAAGTTCATGAGCATGTTGAAAGGTCTTGAAATTAACATTCCCTTCCTTGAGGCTATGTCACAAATGCCATCCTATGCAAAGTTCCTCAAGGAACTTATCTCCAACAAGAAAAAACTCAATGAACAATGCATCACTCTTCCACACCAAGTGAGTGAGCTTGTGCAACGCCAAATGCCACCCAAACAATGAGATCCGGGTAGTTTCACTCTCCGGGTGAATTGGGAGATCTTGAGACTAAGGGAGCATTAGCCGATTTGGGTGCAAGTGTGAGCTTGATGCCCTTGTCCATTGCAAAGTTGCTCAATTTTGAGATGGTGCCTTCACGAAGGCAATTCAATTGGCCAACCGCTCGATTAAGCTAACTTGTGGAGAACTCAAAGATATACCAATTCGAGTTGGTAATATCTTTGTATGTTGTGATTTTGTTGTAATGGACATGGAGGAGGACCCTCATACTCCTCTTATCCTTGGGAGAGAAGCTCTTAAAACAATGGGGGCCGTGATTAATTGTAAGAACAACACGATCACTTGTGAAGTGGCCGATGAAAGAGTTGTGTTTGAGTTTTCGAAAACCTTGAAGCAACCTATGGTGGAGAAGGTGTGGAGAATAGACTCGGTGGAGTCGGAGATAGCTAATTATGAAAGGGTACAAAGCATGAGACATGATACGCTTTATGAGGCCCTCCAAGATGATGAGGGGGTGGAAAAATCAAAAGAGGCCATGGAGATTGATGCCCGACTTAATGAAGCTCATACGGATGCCAAAGAAAGCAAAGATGAGCTCCCATTGGTCCAAACTGTGGCAAAGGGGGAGAGTTCTAAGCCTCCTCCCAAGGTAGAATTGAAACCTCTTCCCCCCTCTCTCAAATATGCTTTTCTTGAGGATGATTGCGAATATCCTTTTATTGTCAATGCTAACCTTGATGACATCTCCTTGCAAAAATTAATTGAGTTGTTGAGAAAATATAAGGGTGTCATAGGGTATAGTATTGATGATATCAAGGGTATTAGCCCTAGCTTGCGTATGCATCGCATCCACCTTGAGGATGATCATGCCCCCTCTATTGAGCCTCAAAGGCGGTTGAATCCGACTTTGAAGGAAGTCGTGAAACATGAGGTTCATAAGCTCCGTGAAGCGGGCATCATCTATGCTATCTCGGATAGCAAATGGGTGAGTCCGATTCATGTAGTGCCTAAGAAAGGTGGCATGACTATTGTCAAGGATGACAAGGGAAATAACATCTCAACCCGTACCGTGACGGGGTGGAGGATGTGCATTGACTATAGGCGGCTAAACAAAGCCACTAGGAAGGATCATTTCCCTTTGCCATTCATTGACCAAATGTTGGAGAGGTTGGTAAAGCATTCTCATTATTGTTTTCTCGATGGTTACTCCGGATTCTTCCAAACTCCTATACATCCGCATGACCAACATAAAACAACTGTTATATGCCCTTATGGAACATTTGCATACCGAAGAATGCCCTTCGGTTTATGCAATGCTCCATCTACCTTCCAAAGGTGCATGACCGCCACCTTTTCCGACATGCTTGAAGATGTCATTGAAGTTTTCATGGATGATTTTAGTGTTTGCGGTTCGTGTTTTAACAAGTGCTTAAAAAATCTCGAGAAAGTCTTAAAAAGATGTCAAGAGACAAACCTTGTATTAAATTGGCAAAAATGTCATTTTATGGTTGAGGAGGGCATTGTCCTTGGGCATAAGATTTCAAAGAATGGAATTGAAGTTGACCCGGCAAAGGTCGCGGTGATTGAAAAGCTACCCCTACCCACTTCGGTGACCGAGGTGCGTGCCTTCTTACGTCATGCCGGGTTTTATCGCCGTTTCATCAAATATTTTTCACAAATTGCAAGACCTTTGACGAGGCTATTTCAAAAAGAAGTGGAGTTCCAATTTTATGAAGCTTGCACAAAGGCATTTGAGACCTTGAAAAATGCTTTAGTGAATGCGCTCATTGTGCAAGCTCCGGATTGGGAGCTCCCATTTGAACTAATGTGTGATGCGAGTGACTATGCAGTTGGTGTTGTGCTTGGACAAAGGAAGGACAAGAAATTGAATGTGCTCTCATATGCAAGCCGCACTCTAGATGATGCACAAAAGAATTACTCGACCACGGAGAAGGAGATGTTGGCGGTGGTGTTTGCATTTGACAAATTTCGACCCTATCTCGTTTGCAACAAGGCCATCGTCTACACCAATCATGCCCTGTTCAAGTACTTAATGAGCAAGAAATATGCCAAGCCACGGCTAATTCGATGGGTTCTCCTCCTTCAAGAATTTGACATGGCGATTCTAGATAAGAAGGGGAGTGAAAATCTAGTGGCGGACCACCTCTCTCGGTTGCCATTAGACCATCCTTCCTATGGTGAGGCGGAGAAACCAATCAATGATGAGCTTTGTGATGACACTCTCATGGCAATCATTTCCAACACAATCCCTTGGTACGCCGATATTGCTAATTATTTGGCGAGCGAAGTGGTGCCTCATGACTACAATTCTCATCAAAGAAAAAGGTTTTTCAAGGAGGTCAAGAGGTATTTTTGGGATGATCCGCATCTGTACAAGAGGTGTAGTGATGGTGTATTTCGAAAATGTGTGCCTACTCACGAGATTGAAGGAGTTTTGGAGCATTGTCACTCACTTGGATGTGGAGGCCATGGTGGTGTTGGTAAAACAGTAGCAAAGATCCTTGATTGTCTCCTTTGGTGGCCAACATTGCATAAAGACGCTCACACATTCATCCTTTGTTGTGACCGATGCCAAAAAATGGGAGGAATAACCAAACGGAATGAAATGCCCGAACAATTTATTCTTGAAGTTGATCCTTTTGACGTATGGGGTGTGGACTTTATGGGTCCTTTCGTTTCTTCTTGTGGAAACCAATATATTTTGGTGGCCGTGGATTATGTGACCAAGTGGATAGAAGCCATCCCTTCACCTACCAATGACCATAAGGTAGTGATGAAGTTGCTCAAAAAGATCATCTTCCCTCGATTTGGAGTGCCACGATGTCTCATTAGTGATGGAGGGTCTCATTTTGCTAAGAAGCAATTTGAAGCTCTCTTGAAAAAGTATGATGTGCACCATAAGGTCGGTTTGCCCCACCATCCTCAAACTCAAGGGCAAGTGGAAGTCTCAAATCGCGAAACCAAGAATTTGCTCGAAAGGATGGTAAATAAATCAAGGAAAGATTGGTCTCTTTGTTTGGATGACACTCGTTGGGCTCTAAGGACCGCTTACAAGACCCCGATTGGCACTACTCCTTATCGGCTTGTGTATGGAAAAGGGTGTCATCTACCGGTTGAGCTTGAGTACAAAGCATGGTGGACCGTGAAAATGATCAATATGGACCCCGACTTGGCCAGAAAGAAGAGGTTGCTCAAACTCAATGAGTTGGAAGAACTAAGGTTCGATGCATATGAGAGCTCTAGGCTTTACAAAGTGGCATGACAAAAGAATCAAAGATCGTGACTTTAAGGTCGGTGAAAAAGTTCTCATATTCAACTCACGGCTCCGTCTTTTCCCCGGAAAGTTGAAGTCTAAGTGGTCCGGTCCATTCTCTATCACCAAGGTCACTCCCTATGGCTTGTTTGAATTGGAAGGTGAAGATGGAGCTCGGTTCATGGTAAATGGCCAAAGAATCAAGAAGTATTTCAATAAGGAACAAATTGGAAAACTTGGTTGTTTTATGCTCGAGTCGGTCCCAACCGACTTGGCGCCCGAAGCCATTTGAGGAAGATGAAGAGGTCTAGCTTAAGACCATAAATCAAGCGCCTTTGTATATATTGTTTATATTTTGTTAGTGTCGAACTTTGATTTAGATTTTGTTTTGGTGGATTGTAAAATCCGGAGGATTTATTCCCTATGGGAGGGGGTGGATATTAGTTTGATTGAGAAATACGAGGCACGACTTCTCGGCTCATCTAACCAATAGTTGAGTTGAGTTTTAAGCTAAGTCTTACATCTAACTTTGGGCTAATTTAAACCCCCATAGGGTATGGTTTGTTGTGTATGTGTGCAGGAAAAGAGAAAAAGGAAATCGGCTAAGTATTGGGATCAGAGCTCCCGCTCCAATCTTTTGGAGCGCCCTCTCCAATTACCGCTTCTTATTATGAAGAATGCCGAAAATTTGGAGCCCCCGCTCCAACATTATGGAGCGCACGCTCTGAAGCTCAAAGAAAAATAAAGCCGAGAATTTGAAGCCCACGCTCCAGACACTAGGAGCGCCTGCCCCAGCAAAAGAAAAAAATTTGGCTGTGTTTGATTCAGAGCTCCCGCTCCAAATGTTGGAGCGCCCGCTCTAAAGCAGCAGGCAAAGCAAATGCCGAGGTTTTAAAGCCCCCACTCCAGATGTTTGGAGCGCCCGCTTTGAATATTGGAGCGGGAGCTTCGAGTGATTTTTCTGAAAAAAAAAAATATACAGCGCCCGTTAGAGCGCCCGCTTTGGGGTTGGAGCGGGAGCTTCGAGCGCCTGTTCTGAAAAAAATAAGCACGCACAAAAGGGCCACTTCCTCCCATTCTCTCACTCAAGCACTCAAACCCTCAAACCCTCAAACCCTAACTCTCTCCTAAAACCACCCTCCACAAATCACTACTCTTACTCATCAACATCACACAAATTCCTCCCAAAACACCCAAAAACTCACCCTATTCTCACTTCTACTCAAAACTTCCCCCTCCAAATTCAATTCTTAGCATCTATTCGGGGTTCTTGCTCGGGCCACGGGTTTCACTAGGGTTTGCTCTCCTTTGGGCAATAAGAAGAAGAATTTGGTTCCAATTGTGGTAACATCTCTCCTAATCAAGTTTATTTTGTTTATTTTTTGAGTTTTTGTGCTTGGTTTTGTTAGAGCTTCACTTGCAGATTTGGTCTTAGATGAAAGTAGGAGTTTTGGCTTGAGTTTGTTCTTGAAGTTGATTTTTTTTGGTGATTGTGGTGGTTATATTGTTGGTTAATTGTTTTTTTTGGGATACTTGTGAGACTAGTAGTGGTTGTTGAGGAAAATCCTTGGATTCTACAACCTTTGGGTTTTGTTGTTGATTTTTGTTGGTTGACTTTGTTGTTGTTGGTGATTATTGTTGTTGACTATTGTGTTTTATACCGGTGTAATGGGTTCGAAAAGACCTCGCACTAGCACCTCACCTTCCTACAGTGTGAACCTTACCAAACCTGAACATAAAGCAAGGTTTCGTGAGCTTGAGAAGAGGGAGGTGAAACAAACCCTTTTCCACGATCCTATAACTTGTTTCCATCTTGGGATTGAGGATAAAGTGTGCGATCTTGCCCGCACACTCGGTTTTGCCCCGTTTCTTAAAAATCAAATCCCAAATGATTGGATTACCACAGATAAGACCTACAACCACCCCCCACAACCTCCCCTCACCTACCGCACTCTAACTCTAGAATTCTTAGCTAGCTTTAATTCAAGAGGACTTCTACGGAGGCGAGGAACGCATTTGAGTTGAAATTTAGGTTGTTCAACCACCAGCACACCATGAGCCGAGGTGTGTGATTGTTCTGGGGATGGAATTGAAGGCTATGACATGCAAGCTTGGTGGAAGAGGATAACTGATGGGTCTAGGGATTTCCTCACTAACTCATCCAAGGCCTTAGAAATCCATCATGCCGCATTGAGGTATTTCCATCAGATGTTGGTGTATTGTTTCTTCTCCCGGCAAGATCTTGGAAAAATGAGTGACCAAGAACTTCATTTGCTGTGGAGAGCAAGTCAAGGAAGAAGGTTGCTAGATCAAAATAACCCTGCAGACAAAGTTAACTTGGGTTTCTTGCTTGCCACGAGGATGCTCAACATCAAGCAAGACACAAGAATGAAAGGGCCCATCCAATTGGGAGGGATGGTGACATGGCTTGCTTATAAGCTCGGGTACAACGAGCAACTTGTAAAGATGGAGCCGGAGAGCTATGGGTCGGTTCTAAACCTTGATCACCTCAAGAACATGAAATTCACCAAAGAGACATCTAGAGCTACCTTTTGGTTGATCAAGGGTGCAATATTGTGCAAGATCCCCAATAGATTCATGACCGAACCCCCAGCAAACACCCCAAATCCATGGAGAGTCCCACTTGAGGAGATTGATGCTTCGGAGCTTGATCCAAATGAGATTGAAAGAAGAAACCGAGCAAGGCAACAACATCAGTAGCAACGTCAACAACAACAAACAACAACAACCAGAACCACAAGGAGTGGAGCACGAACGTCACCCCTCCCAAGAGGAGGGAGGTATGAGCCACTCCTTCCCTTCTAGTTTTAACATCGAAAATGCTTTTCATAACTTTTCATAACTTAAGTTTGCAAGTGGGCCAATTGGAGGCCAATAACCAGGGGATGGCGCTCCAGAATTCTTTGCTTTTCAACCATTTTGTGGAGCAAGGGAAAATCGCGTCGCCAGTTAACCATCCCTATTGGCCTCTAGTGCTTGGGCTAGTGCCAAGTTGGGGAGAGGAGCACATTGATGGCACTCCTCGTGAGCCAGTCTACCCCTATTGGCAAGGCCCATCACCCATATGACTATACCCAGCCTGGGGGGTCTGACTATTTCGGCGACCCTGCCTATAGATACATCCCAGCGGAGCATAGCCATGACCCATTCTATGCGGGGTACTCGGGTTTCCCTCCCAACTTTTACGGCGGTTGGGAACCCCATGGCCCCCCCTTGCGTGAGGATGGGACCCCGATCGAGCTTGATTATGATTGGCACCGCCCCGATGAGGGCGGGCCAAGTGTATCTTAGATCGCCCCATGAATTGCCCCTTCCCCCCCTTTTTCATTTCACTATTCCTTTGTCTCACCGAGGTCGGTTTTCCATTCAAGTTGGGGGGTGTACTTTGCATTGTTTTTTATCTAGGGGCGCAATTTTAGGGGTCATGGCTCGGGCGCATTGCAAGCTTAAGGAGTTGTTGAACTATGTGTAGAGCTAGATTTGTTTTTTTTTCTTTTTAACTTGTAATTACTCTTCTCTCTTTGCCCTTTGTATATACTTTTGTTGGAACTAATATTTCTTTTGAGTTGATGACCTTTCATAGCAAGCATCCGGAGATGAAGTCAAGGTTTGAAGAGCATTGCTTCGGATATTACATTTGGCCTTTATTGCTTCAATGATAGGTGAGATCGTTCCAACTCCCTTTTAGTTACTTGTTTGCTTAGTTTTAGGATAGTTTAGGAAAGAAGATGATCGTTCGAGGTTGGTTGGCTTTAATTTTACATTGGTGGTTATGAACACCAACTGGGTTTAAGTGCTAAATTTTTGTGATTGTGTTGATTATGTTCCATTACCTACTTGCTTTCATCTCTTGCTAAAAAAAAAAAAAAAAAAGTATGAATCAAGGCCAAATTTTCTTTTAATTATTTCTTTTGCTCTTGAGTTGAGAACAATATCATTGAAGCTCCACTCTTTTGAATGCTTTTATTCCTAGATTTTAGAAGTTCGCATGCTTTGAGATGTTTGTGATTGATTTTAGGATACTCCATGTTAAGGTAGCGGTTAGAACTTTTTGAGAGCACAAGACCTTAATTCATGGATTGTGCATGGTATGATGATGTTGCTCTCTCTAGTGATTTGAAACCTTAAAGGTAGCATTTGCTTGATAATCCCATGTGAGGACTTTCAAAAAAAGCCCCAACATCTATTTTGAGTGCATGGATCCTCGACATCGCATACTTTTATCGAGAACTTGACTTTCATCTATCTTAGATCGCGACCGAGCCACTCTAGGGAAAGATAAAGGCGTTCATTTCGGTGACTATTTTTACTTTTATGGTTTTAGGCTTTTTATTCTTGTTTCTCTCTTTTTCTTGATTTTGTTTTTATTTGCATATTCCCTTCCTCTTAACCCTTTGAGCCTTATCCTTTTCTTTGATTGCCTCAATACAAGCCAATTGCCTCCTTGTTTTATTTTTCACCCTTGTAGTAGTGAAGTTAGAGCGATTGTCTTGAGTGATATTTGAAACAAATAAGGGGACAGGAAAATGATGAGATTCTTGTGGTATAGTGGAAATTTTGTGTATATTCTTGAATAAATGCAATTGCAACTTCATAGAAAAAGCCACCCAAAGTCAAAGAAGGTGGGAAAAATGAAAAAAAAGGGAGAAAAAGAAAGAAAATCCAAAATAGTTCTTTTATTGTTATGTTTTCGAATAAGTTTGGGGGAAACTTATGCCTAAATGGTTGAATATGATTTGTGATTCATGGTTATTTAGCTCTTTCGCTCCTAGTAAGGCTTCACTATACTAGGTTTGAACACCACTATCCAAATTTATTCACACCCTCTACCCCTAGCCTACGTTTCCACCCTTAAAAAGTCTTTTTGACCTTAGAGGGTTGAGTCATTGTCGGTGGAGGAAGATTGGAATCAAGCCTATTGAGCGAGAGTGCTATGTCGAGATGTCAAGTAACCTTCTCCTATTCTATTTCTTATTACATTTATCGACCCCATTCTTCGGAGTTTAGAGAAGCTACCTTGAATGGCAAATTTGAAACTTGTTGAGAGAACGCGATATGTATAGTTGTAGAATTTGAGGAAATGTGCTCTATCTAGTTCTCTATGCTTAGTGTATGGTATGTTTTAATCAACCTATGGACATCTTTGAGCATGCTTACTTTTAATGTCGAGAAATTCTTGCATCCATTTGCGTTTGCTTCTCGTCACAATCTCACTTAAGAGCACCATTTTATTTTCTTTGGTTTATTTATTTTTGATTTGCATTGGATTCTAAGATCTAGAGTTTTGGGTCAAACTTTTAGAAAACCCTTACGAGAGCACACTCGTCCTCCTTGGCGACTTTGAGGTTTATAGGGCTTGTCAATTATGCTAAAATTGACCGTGATTCCTACAAAAGTGAGTTAGTGTATAGACTTTACTGCTTTCTCTTTATTCGAGGACGAACAAAGGACTTAGTCTGGGGGAGTTTGATAAGTGGCTTTTAAGGCCGCTTTTATGGCCTCTTTCCACCCTAATTAAGCCCTTATTTAGTCCATTTTTATGCTTATTTAGCTTAGTTTTGTTCAATGTTAGTGATTTTATTAGCTTTATGCATTTTGAGTCTTTTTTTGGGGAGTTGTAAGTTGTTTTCTCTTCATGCGAAGATTGAATGTTGTGAACACCCAATGCTATGACTTGTTCTTATCTTCTTTTAGGTTCCGTAGCGGCCTAATCGAGATTGTTGAAGCTTGGAATGGTAAAAGGGAACCTTGGGATGGAGAAAGAGAGCTTCAAATAGCAAAGGAGAGTAGAACTAGAGCCAGAGCTGGCACTCCAGCCTCGTGAAGCGAGAGCTCCGAGTTCCCCTGCATACAACCAATTCTGCCGAGGATTTGAAGCTGGCCCTCCAGCCTCATGGAGCTGGAGCTTCGACCTGCTGCAGAACTATCTCCCATTATGCTCAGAGCTGGCGCTCCAAACATGGAGCGGGAGCTTCGACTGCTCAGAGCTCGCGCTCCACGCATGGAGCGAGAGCTTCGACCAGCTGCTGAACTATCTTGTTTACTTGAAGTTGACTATCACTTGTATCATTTGTGAGCTTTATGGTTTTGGATGCATGTTATTGTTATCATGATCGTATGCTTTCCTTTCTGATTAATCTATGTCTTAATCATGCTTTGATTTCTTTTGTTCTGGGAGAACTGCTAGTTACTCCCCACTGAATGTGGAATTATATAATATGTCCTTGCAGATGGAAATGACTGCTAGACTAGTGACTGCGTGAGCTTGCCGAGTGTGAATTGGTAAAGAGAGGAAACTTCTTGTGGTCTTTTTGGTAGATGAGTTATATGCAGACAATAGGGAGTCCTATGTTATGCTAGGTCTCAAAGACATTTAGTTTTATTGGAGTTTTAATGGGAGACATGCATGTCTCGTAGCTTTGGATGATGTTATGTTTTATTATGATTTGAGATGTTCTTTTTTTATTAGAATCATAATGTTTTCAGATATTTCTTTTGGAAGCTATGAAACTTTGGTTTGAGGATACCTTTATTATTGTTTTAGAGTAACATAACCGTCCTGACATTATTTTCGCTAACGTCTTTTTAGTAAATCTTGATTATATATTGTTTAGTATCTTAGTAATAGAAGGGCGGGGTGTTACAGATATAATTAGTATAATTTGCATTGCCAAACTCATTACTAACCAACTTACGCTACCATAACTGACTTATAATTGTACTATGTGTATTTACTTTTACCGATCCTCCTGGGAAGATTGGGGAGAAAGCAACACATACTAAAGACTTAAACAAATTCAAAGTCTTCATGAAATACCTAATTGCATCCCGTGGACTTGAAAATGTACGTGTATTGGTGCAATTAGGGCAGTCAAAATTAATCAATAATTACTTTCAACTTGAAGAAAAACATATTTAGAGAACAAAGCGCTTGAATAAGTATGGGCCCATGGACAAAAAAAGATTCAGGATTGCGATCTGGCCAGCTAACGTAGAAGACAATGTCGAGTTTGACCTATATGGTGATATAGTCTCAAATTGCACCTCAGAGAAACCTGCAAAAAAAAAGTCAAAAGAAATCATAAATATCAATGATGAAGAATATTAATTTAAGTGTTTTGTTACTTTGAAATTTCATATATGCCCGTGTTGCATTTAGAAATATTTCAACATTTTATTTAGGAAAATTTGCCATAAAAACTTTAAAACTTCAGTTGTGCGAAAAAACCTTATAAAGCATTCTTTGCAAAAATAAAACAAGTAATTATTTTTTGCAAGATGAAACCTAATCTCATTTTCCAGTGTTGACCATAGACTTTCCGGCGTTGACCACTTCTATTTCCTTTCTTCCTCCATAATCACCACCAAGCCACCACTACCAACACCTGCCGCAATCCCCCACCCACCCCTGCAGCCCCCACTTCACCCCAGACCCAGGCCCCACCACCTGTAGCCCACCCCACCTTACCCGGCCCCCCCCAACCCCCCCCCCCACCCTTTCGCCCCTTTCCTCTCTCTCTCCTCCTTTTTCCCTCCCCCCACCCCTTCCCACTCTCCCTCTCCCTTCGTCCATTCCCCCACCACTGCACCACCTAGAATTCCCCTCCACAACCCCTCCCCCGCAGCTCCCCCCCCCACCCAGTCAAGGCTGCCTCAAGGTTGAAAAATTACGAGGCAACCTTGGGTGGGGGGGGAGCCGCGAGGGGAGGGTGTTGCGAGGGGGATTTTGGGTAGCGCGGCGGTGGGGGGATGGATGAAGGGAGAGGAGAGGAGAGGAGAGGGGGGAGGGTGAGGGTGGGAAGAAGGGAGAGGAGAGAGGGTAGGGGCGAAGGGGGTGGGGGCTTCCGCCTGAGGGGGGAGGGAGGGGTTGGGGGCTGCTGGTGGCGGTGTAGTAGGCTGCAGGTGGTGGGGGCTGGGGCTGTGGGTGATGTGTGGGCTGCAGGGGTGGGTAGCGGGCTGGCGGCAAGTGTTGTAGTGGTGGCTAGGTGGTGATTACGGAGGAAGAAGGGAAATAAAAGTGGTCAACGCCGACAAGTCTATGGTCAACACCGGAAAATGAGATTAGGTTTCATCTTGCAAAAATAATTTACTTTTTGGTTTGTTTTTGCAAATAATGCTTTATAAGGTTTTTTTCGCAAAACTGAACTTTTAAAAGGTTTTTTTGGCAAATTTTCCTTTTATTTATTTCATTAAATACTAGTTGATTACATCATATGTACTTCCTCTGATTACATCATTAAATTCTAGTTATTCAATTGTTGTTAAGTTTTGTTTTCATACTAATTTCATGTTATATAATACCAACAAGACGCAATTGATGTCATGATTGTTATCAATGTTCGCTCTCCCATAAGATTATTAACCAATAAGACAATGTGCCAATTGAAGAACATCTTTCATCCAAATTTTGTTTAAGTTAACCATAATAACATTCAGTATATTTATATTTGCTATATATTTGTCAAATGCATATTCAATACACTATATCTTTAAAAATATAACTTGTCTCCTAAAAACTTATATTACATGATATTTCGGGATAATAGCAAATAACCACCGGGATTTGTGTTACATGCCATTAGGGGTGTAAGTTCAGTTTTTGGTTTGGTATTTGAGGCAAAACTAAACCAAACCGAAATAAATTCGGTTTTAACATTTAAAGTCAAAATCTAAACCGAAATTCATCCCAAATAAGAAAACTAAAACCGAATCAATCCAAAACAAAACGAGATTTCTTTTTGTTCTAAAATTCAAATCAAACTGAAATTACATAACACAAAATAAAAAAAAAAAATTGTAACTTTATCTATCATAAATTGATAATTGTAAGTGCTTACAAATAATACAAATTTTGTAACTTTTTCATAATTGTCAATTCTTGATATTTGTAAGCCAAGAAATAATTGTACATCAGTAACGTTGTAAATCACGAAAAATAACCAAGAATTGTACGTAATAATGGAAAAAATAACCTCCATAATTATGAATTGGAGGAGAACTGATTGACTGCTTCTGTCTTCAAATAACGAAAACAAAGAATTAATTATGCACTGAGAAATGGAGGCGAGATCTTCGATCTTCAGTGAAAACTGGAAGCCATAGATCTTCTTCGAGACGAGAAACAGATGAGAGATCTTTGATAGGATAAACAAAAGAGAGGGAGATGTGGAGGAGAGAGAGAAACAGACAGGGAGGAGAGAGAGAAACAGACAGGGAGGAATGGAGGTGAGAGAGAAATGACTAGGAGGAATGGAGGAGACAGAGTGAAAAACGGCTAGGGATTGGGAGTTAAGTGTGCATTATGGTTTTGTTAAAGACTTATGAGAGAGAGGTGGAGAGTTAGGAGAGAGTTGCGGATGGACTGAACTATTAAAGATATTTTAAACCCATTAAAAGCCCATATGGCGTCAATGTCACATATGTATATTGTAAACTTCGGTTTGGTTTTGGTTTTTTTTCGGTTTTTCAAAATAAAAACTGAACCAAATCGAAAACCAAATAAAACCAAAATTTTCAATCCAAACCAAACCGATTTAAAAAAAAAAACAAATTACTAATTCGTTTTAGTTTGGTTCGATTTTCGGTTTTTTAACCAAATAACTTACACCCCTACGTGCTATCAATCAATGCTTCCTTAAATTTAGCAACTAATAACACAAAGATAAGGCAATAAATGAATCCTACCAAAATATATACATAAAGTCTAAGTTTATTAATTTGCTTATTTATGGGATATTATTAATTGTAAGGTGTTCAGAACATTCCTATTTTCTTTTTTTTGAAAGGATATTTCCTTAACTATGGGGTATTTTCCAAAATTTCTCATATGTCGTTTATGGAACTACTCTTAATGTGTGTGTATAATTGTAACGTATTTATGGTATAAAAGGATAAGTTTTTTTATTAAATGTGCAAGTTACCTTCACTCAAAAACAAAATCTGGCATTACTCAAGTAAAATCTGAACGGTAGATCTTTGAACTAATTAAATATATTATAACTAAAAACCTGAAATGAGCCATGACCATATTCACCCGCTCTTTTTACGACTTGGGGGTTGCGTCTTCATTATCTCCTTTGTGTTGAAACCCTTTCTGAAACCGCCTCCTTCCTCTCAAATCTCTCTCAATTCTAGAAAACAAGCTCCATAAAACTACCAACTAGCAATAGCAAATTTCGTTCTACTGTCAATTGAAGGTTAGATTACCTAATTTATTTACTTTCACAATACTTTTCATCTTCAATTCGCTTGATTACATCTATTTTTTACTATACCTCATGTTGTTTTCATGTTTCATGCAAAGTTATTTGTTATGTTAGGAGTGGAAACATATTGCATATATGTAATTATTGTTATTTGGTATCGTATTCTCGCACAATAACTACTTTTAATTGGTACATTCTATTTGTTTTTCAATGGCTGAATGTTTATTGGGTAGTCCTTGTGTGGATACAATTAAAATGGAATAATTTATATGTGGTCGATTATTCATGTTTTGTAAACTTTAGTTGGGTGTCCATACTTCTGCAATTGTTTCGAATTGTTTTGCAAATATGGTAAGAATTATTGTGTTCATGGTGATATTGAGTATATCCTTGTGCATATACGAGTGATTCTATTGGTAAGTAAGCTTTAAGTTGTTTTCCAAGAAAACTGCCCTATGCTCACATAACTACGTAATGTCTCTGTTATATTATACTACTTCGTATGTTGCATAGGAGTTATTTTGATTACCTACAACTTGTCTATTATAGGCCATTAAGCTTGGAAAATGTGCATGATTTGTTAAGTACATGGAAAACGTGCTTTATGTTAGCAATGTCATTCCTTTTTGTTGATCATTGCCAACTTCAATTCAGGTCATGTCCAAATGTATATCTTCTCCTAACATTTTGTCATTTTTTCTATGACCCTTTGACATTTTGAAGCATAATGAGCCAATGAGGGTTAAGACAGTTGTGATAAAGAACAAGAAAGTTGCGACAAAGAACGCACAAGCAAGTGCAAAGACTGTGAAGAAAAAGCGAGAACCAAGTACATTAGCAGCAACGAAGAAACCAGAACCAACAGAACAAGAAATTACCACCAAGAAAATACAGTGTTAAGGGGTTGGTGAAATTTCAAGTACTAGTGTTGGCACAAGATGTACCAAAGTCTCCAAATCTGCAACTCTAGTACCTACACAACCAGTCCCAAGGTTCAAGTCAATGAACTACCAAAAGTTGTGCAACAAAGTATTTCGGGCAAGGAAAATTGCATCTGGGAGGGCCGTGGATTTTAATTCCCTAGGCGAGGTAAGTGCGGATTTTGTGAGGAACTGGTTTCAATATCAGAGGTGGGATAAGCTGCTACAAGAATTAGAACCCATATACCCCGAGCTAGTGCGACAATTCTACACTCACTTCGACCACGCGAACACAAAAAAGGGGGTCATACATTCTTGGGTGAAGGGGAAATCAATAGTTCTAAATGATAATGAGTTGGAGAAAATTCTGGTCATTCCAACGACGGGGCTGCACAATTTACCAGAAAACAAGTGGAGTACAATGAATGCTTTTGATTCCACGACGGCCATCAGACTTGTGTTGAATGATCCAGATGCCGAAGGAACAAATAAGCCTTCCATGGATGAACTGCCAATGTCCTCTCGCCTTTTTCACTTGATTCTGATGTAGACTTTCATTTGTCCTTTGGGTAGGAAATCTTCCCTTACATATCTAGATATGTTGGTGATGGACTGCATCCTTGCCAAGAAGAAGATGAACATGCCGATGATGATGGTCAATTACGTGGTTGCTGCTCATAAGAGTAAAAAAAATGGGATTCCTTCCTTACGAGATGTGGCTGACTAAGGTGTTTAGGCACTTCCAAGTGGACCTTTCAAATGAGGTGATTGCAGACAATGATACACAACGGTGTTCAATAGCAACACAATCACTCTTGCTCTAGGATATACGTTCGATCCAACACTATGTGTATGGAATAATCGATGTGTTAGGCGTGTGCCAAAAAAAGCAGCTCCATCTGTGAAGGGTCCACCTAAGGATCTCAAAGGAGATGGTAGAGTAGGTGTGAATGAGGAGATGGTACGGGATCCTGTGCTGGAAAGCCTTGTGGTGCAGGAGATGCTTAGGCATCTACATCCGGACGTCTTCACTACTCCACTTATTGAGGATATTCGTGAAGTAGCAACCAGAGAGATGGCCAAGCGTTTCGAAAGGGGCGACAACTTTTATTGAAATATAGCTTTAGGTATTTTTAACTTTAATTCAAACTAGTATTACTGTTTACATTACACCTACATGCCCACTTTCATTTACATGTATTTTCGCATAAATATTGTTAACTGTTAAACTGCTTATGGACATTCCCAAAGATTTTGGGAATATGTTAGATACCATTTTATATATGATTTCAAATGCGTACCGGGAATGCCCAAAGTGTGGTAATGGACAGAACCAAACATTGTGGGCACTTGTATGATACTGTAGGCATGTTTTTATTTCACCTACGCGGTGTGAGTGCGTATTAGATTTGAGTACCCCACTGTTAAGATTTTATTGAAAATTGTTTTGTATTGAAAGAAGTCGCCAACAATTCTTTTCAGGAAGAATCATAACCCTAATTGGATATGGGAAAACCGTAAGGACAAAATATCCAATGTTGATTTCCCCGTTCTGACTTCATAGATGGTCAAAATGAACCAAAGATTGAATTCGGGGGTGAGGATAAAAATATGGCCAGGAACCATATTGCCCATTGTTCGCCTCTACTCAATATCGATTCATTACAGATTTTATGCCAAAGAATAATCAAATAACGTTTTAAACACCCTAACAATATTTAGTCTAGAACAGTTCTCGCTTAATATTTAGGGGTATGTTATTAGACAATCAAAATTACAAGGTACCTAACAGGTTGTTCAAATTAATCTGATTAATATTAGAACAGTTCTTTAGGTCTTTGATTAACAAAAATAACATGTGGGGTGATAAAAGCATTAAAACAAGACAATCATATAATACAAACAAAGTGATCAGGCAAGCATATACCATACAAAGGCAAGAATAATATCAACATAAAATAATGTATAGAAAAGAGGTTAGAATATATAGTAGAGCGATTTCACATTAAAGATCTACATCATGAAATAAATGCTTAGTGACTTCAAAGTAATAAATATAATTGATTATTCAAGGATCCTCAGGGTTATACCTATGTGGCTTAGATTGAAGAGGGCAACTAGGGGTGTTAACGAGCCGAACCGAGACCGGACATGGGTAGGCTCGGCTCGGCTCGAAAAGGAGAAAATATGTGCTCGGCTCGAGCTCGAAGCTCGTTGGGATCCAAAATCTAGGCTCGGCTCGAGCTCAAAACAAGTTAGCCTTGGCTCGGCTCGAGAAGAGTTCGACAACTATTCGGCTCTAAAGGGGCTCGAGATTAGTTTCATCTTTTTTTGTACTACAGTGAATCTGATTTCCATACATTATCATCATCATTCATCATTCATCAAACATCAAGGAGGAATTCAAGAAAAAGAAGAAGGAAAAAGAAAAAGAAAAAGTTGCTCGCCGGATTCTTGAACTGCTAACTAAAAAATGACGCTCACCTGTCATTCTATGTTGTCCGCCACAAGCCTCGCTTCTCGCCGCCACTAATTGTGCTTCTCGCTTCCACGAACTCCACCTCTCGCTGGCGATTCGATGCAGTGTAAATTCTCAGGTGGTGTATGGTGTGTCCGTGAGTGGTTTGGTGTGGTACTGTGGTGCGCGATGTTAATGGGTGTCATATTGTTGTTTGTGAATTAGGGTTCCAATTCTTTTATTATTTACTTATTTCTCAATTCTCATTGAGTCATTTGTATTTTTTTAGTGGGCTATGTTGCTGGGCGGCCCTTTTTGTTTTTGGACTTACATTAAATAATTCAATAGCATATAAGCATAATCTTCATGCTCCAGCACTCTAAGTGGAGTCCAAAACATTAATTTGTATTTTAAGCTCTCATATGTTAAAGGGCAGACCCTTTTGTTTTTTTTAAAATGGAGTCCAATAATGTTTAAGTTAGATAAAAAAAATTGTTTTTTAAAATTTTTCGAACATATTTGCGAGCTTTCGAGCCGAACTCCACTAGGCTCAGGCTCGACTCGTTAAGGTCACGAGCCGATCTCGAACTCGAGTCGAGCCATCTCGAGCCGAGCTTTGACCGAGCCGAGCTCGAATAGTTTGCGAGCCACCCTGGCTCATTAGCACCCCTAAGCGCAACGATCTTTAGGCGGAGCAATCGTGGAACGAAGAACGCACTATGATCAAGAATAGAAATTGATTGAAGTATTGAAACTATTTGAGTGTTTGAGTATTTGGGAATTCGAAGTGTATTGTAGAGGTATTCGTAAGTTTTTGTATGCGTGAAATATTAATAATAAAAGTTGTTCGTAATTCGAGAAATCATGGAGTATTTATAGGCAAAGAGAGGTGTGCGCCTCAGCAAGCCCTGCACCAGGCACAGTGCCACACGTCAGGCGCACATTGGTGTGCTTGATGCAACACAATCAGATTTAAGCACGTGTAACAGCGTTTTTTAAAAGATAGAAAAGAAAGTTGCGTCTCACACAGGACTTGCGTCAGACGCAGGACTTTGTGTGAGTCACAAATCAACGTGTCAGGCGCTCATTGGCTCTCCTGACGCGATATGGCAAATGTCTTGGACTTACTGGGGCGCTGAGCGCAGCCGCCGCGTCTGGTGCATATTCCAATATATTCTAGCATATTCGCTTTTGATTCTACACGTCTTTCGAAGATACTTTTTTATCCCTAAAATCCTGGAATTGAAATTTACGGATTAAAAATCTAATTTTTGATAAAAGTATTATGAAAATATTCATTAAAATAAGAAATATTTAAGTGGGCTCTTAAAATGGACTTAAAATATTTTATGGGCTTAAAATACAATTAATCATCATGAACAATTAATTGGGCTTTAGAATATCATTTCAAAACACAATTTCGGATTGGTTCTTTAGATTGCTCTTTCGTTGGGTCGTGCCAACTAATAACGCGGTATGTTTCATCATTGGATCCTCAAATGGGGAGACACGATTATGTGTCTACAGAAGCCCCCACTTTGACTGAGGTTCAGGAAATCGATAGTTAAAGTATACGGTGTCGGGACGGAGAACGATTCTAAACGCTCTGTAGTTTAGAACTAATCTATATACGTCGATCTCTGCAAAACAAAGTTAGTATGCAGGACAATAACTACAAGCAATCTGATTACCAGCAGGAGAAGATGTGAGCAGACAGGTGCAAACAACTTAGATAAGGCACATACTGATGTAATAATGCAAACTTAGACTCTCTAAGGATGCATGAGACACTATGCAAGGATTACGATGATGCAAAGCTAAGGGATGACACGTCATGCAAGGTCATGCAGAACTAGAATGTATGAAATGCAATGCAAGGTTATGGTTTTGCAAAGCTGCAATGCAAGGTCAGGATTTTGCAAAGCTGCAATGCAAGGTCAGGATTGCAAGGGTAGAAGATATGGATATGTAGAATTATAGAATGATTAATGATTAGAAATGCATAGAATAATTTTCGAAAATCATTTTTAGTAACTGATCGGGGTCCGTAAACGAGATCCGCGGATTACAACTCTTCGAGAATTTGATTTGAATTGGAGGAACCACCACACGTAGGAAGCCCCCACTTTAGGTAAGCTTGCCTGGAATTAGGAATCTTGAGCCTTGATTGAAATGTAATTGATCTGTCTTGAACGTTGAAAGTTGTCATTGGGGATTATTCATTGGGAATATTTAAGGTTGAAATGTTTGAAGTTTTAGGTTTAGATGAAGGATGAATTGGTTTGGCTAAAGGTAGGGGTCATTGATATAGGTTTGAAGGATTTTAGATTATATGGTTAAGGTTTTGATGGATTGAAGAAATTTGAATGAGGGGTAGAACTTGTGTGCAAGCCCCCTAGTTTGACTTTTTATTTCTTTGCCTTTGGCTTTTTCTTTTTCAATCTTTTCTTTTTGTCCTGTGCGTTTTCTTTTGCTTTTTTCATTTTTCCCGCACTTTTATCTTTTTCACTTTTTCTATTTTGCCTGGCATTGAATTTTTTATATATAGTAAGGCTTGCGCATAAGTTATTGGTTTAGGGTATTGGAAGGCTTGAAGGCTATTTGTGGAGCATTGAAGGGATTGTTTGGTTTATGATCTTGGAGATGATGGTTTAAGGATGATGGTTTATGGAAGGTGATGGAGGAAGAGGGAATAACTCCTTATCCAAAGGATGTCCATTTTTTATTTTTTATTTCAGATCTCCTATTATTATTATTAGTCAAGTTCAATAGGTGATTTAAGTTTCATCATTGAATTAGAAGCATACATAAAATGATGGAAGACCAATGAAGATGAAAAGAAAATGCGATTATTTTATTAATTGAAAATGAATGAAACAAGGCTTATTAGAAGTAAAAAACCTAAATGACATAGACTCGACAAGAAGGAAAATGAAGGAGCTAGGGGAGGGACTCTTCGACTCAACCTAGAAAACCAACTTTAAATGATTAAGCCCCCTGCACTGTTGATACGATGCCCAAGGGGTTGTGTTGTTGCTGACTTTCGCTGCCGGCGGGATCGAAAGTCTGCCACTATCAACCATGTCTTGCAGAGTATTCCTTAATGCCCAACAAGTAGAAGTTGGGTGTCCATTCCCTTGGTGGTACTCATAATATGCATTAGGGTTCCATTTACTGGATCTATTTTCAGGTGCAGGGTCTGGAGTGGGACCGATAGGCTGTATTGCTCCTTTTGCGTGAAGCCTAGTGAAGGCTTCTTCTAGAGTCATGCCAAATGGTGTGAATGTTCTTTGAGACTTTTGATAACCTCCCTTTTCAATAGTTAGGGCATTGACATTAGTGCTAGAAGGGTTGTTATTACTCTTCTTGAAAGAGTTGTTGTTGTGGGAACCCTTATTCTTGTTGGCTTGTACCTTTTCCTCAATCAACAAGCCTACCTTATAGAGCTTCGTGAAAGACTCTATAGGTTGGAATTTAATATGTTCTCCGTACTTAGGATGTAACACTCCAGAATTTCAAAACGGAAAAGAAAGAGATAATAATAGTATTAATAGGACGATGGCGGAAACATCGTCTTCTGGGAATGTCACTACTACAAGAAATGTATTTAAATAACTAAGTGATAAACCAACATAAGTAAATAGTAAAAATAAATTAAATTTATTAGAGTAGTATCTAAAAGAGAAAACTGACTCTTAAACTAATTAAAAGTCTAGGCCTAAAACATCTAGCTTTTTAATGCTCACAACTTAACCCGAGCCCAAAACCAAAGAAGATTCCCATCAACATAACCTGCAAAATATACAACAAACATCCACAATCAATGGGGAGTAACTAGCAATTCTCCCAGAACAAAAGAAATCAAGGCATGATTCAGACATAGATTAATAAGAAAGGAAATAATAAAGTCATGTCAACTACAATATGCATCCACTTCCATATAACTCACAAGTAATGCAAATGAATAATAAATAGCAAGTGAGTTGGATAAAAATAAATAAATCATCTCAAGAGTACTTTTATAAAAATAAAAGTATAGGTAAAATAGGTTATTGAGTCAGAAACCGAACGCCAGTGAATCGTAATTCACTTCCTAAGGTTTGTCAGATCGCAATCTCTAAGTCAGTCTATGGGCTTACGTTCCCCACTGTCAGTGTCTAAGAATGGCCAAACTCCCGATGCAGGGTAGAACACGCAGAACTCCCTGACCTCTCGGACGACAACAATTAACCCAAGTGTACTCCTAGTTCGCAAACCAGGTGGTTGGCATGTTCTTCACCGGGGACTACATTTATCCCCCCGGATGTTCTTATCTAAAAATAAAATTATAAATATTATCAAAGTATCATTCATCTCAAAAATATTCGTCAAAAGGGATGACACCCGGCCTTATACCCATAATTCATCAAAAGATATTTCTTCAAAATTTCTTCAAAGTAGTAACTTACAAACTTAGAACAAATGTTCCAACAATAAATACTTTGAACATCACTAAGCATCAACAATGATAATAAACCAGTTTTTCCAGCACTAACAGTTCAATCAGAAATGCATCATATCAAATAAGATCACCAATTAACTCCAAGGCTTTTTTAAATAAATGAAACTTGCACAGCTAATCATTTTTACATAAATCAAACATAAACACAATGATACCCAATAATACTCATAGTAACCTACTAAACACCAGCTTCCAAGAACATAAAAGATCACAAATTATTTCTGATTAACAAGCACTTAAATAATTAAAAAGAAAATCCTCAAACTCACAACAAAAACACAATAATAATTATTAAACTAATAACTACGATTATTAAAATAACACAAAAATTATCATACGACCCTAATGGCTCTACTGACATGGTACAATTTTTATTTATAATTTTCGGACTTTAAAAGTATTTTTAAACATTAATTTACAGAATACTCAAATAAGCCAATATAATAACTAAAAATAAAAACAATGCCGAAAAATTACCAAAAATTCACATACCATGAATAAACACACGGTAATACATAATATACAAAGAAATAAATTTTTCAGCCTCCATAAATAATTTACACGATTTATATACTGACAGACACGAAAATGCAAAAATAGATAAACCAATTAAATAAACCTGTAAACAGTAGGAAAAAATTATTCCAAGGCATGAAATACATACTACACATATAACATGATTCATGAAAAATAATTTAAGCAATTTTAACATTCGTTCAATAATTCTTTTGCAAATAAGCCATAAACACACAAAATACGAAATAAATCGAATAAATACTAAAACTCAGACGAAAATTAATTTTTTGTATACAATATTCATACAGAATGCATCAAGTATATTCATGTCAAATTTTATCAATAATTTCATTCAAAAAGTATTTTTAAATAATTCCTAGCGTAATAATCTAATATCGAATAATACCCTAATCAGTATTGTTCTAAGATAACTACTAGTTACCTGGAACGTCGGGAGGAGAGCTGAGTCTAAAGGGATTCGAAAAATATGCGAGCAATCCAATTCTTCCATGAACGATAATTGTAGCAACAAGTCACTAGGCATTTTCTTCTTGAAGGTTGAAAACTCTTATTTCGCACTGCTCTGTTCTGACCATGTTTTCCGGTGATCAAAAGCTCGGATTCTAAATCACTTCGGTCAAAGTGAAGAACAAGATGTTATAAACGTTCTATCCAAAGTTGAAGATGATCCAACGGTTATCTCTCCGGCTACGGTTATTTTCGTGAATGTGTGACATGAAAAACCGGGCTGAACGTTTTTATTCTTTTCCTCTTCCTTTTCTCTCTTTCTTTTCTTGAAAATGGTGAGGGTCAAATGAGAATGATGCTGAACTTATCTTAATAAAAGAAATCAGAATTTTATGTCAAGGAAAAATGAAGGGTTTAGGAGAATATTAATGAGGGATTAAATGAGCGGTTACAAGAGATACAAATGTTAGCTTAATAAGCACCAACACTCTTCATCCTCCAATCCATAATTGCTGATTTTCGGCCAGCATGACACGCCACATGCGATGCAACATTTCATCACCCAAGTCGGTCCAACAACGTTACAAAAACGCCACACGACAAAACTGCATCCTAAACGCCTAAATAAATAACGAAACTAATATAACCTTTAAAATAAATAACTAACAACTTAAAATAAATATATATAAATATATCACAACATATAAATATCTATATACACATTTTCACAACACGTTCCAAAATAATTTAAATAATAAATTATTTATTTTTATGAAAAAAATATAATTTTAATATAAACAAACATCAAAAATAAAGGGTTAAAATTACGGGGTGTTACATAGGTTGTAGATTACGGATCATCATTCGGACTTGATCCTCTTGAGATGGCATGTTAGTAATTTGTGCAACTTTTTCCCTCCATATGTTAAGGAAGGTGACGAAGTCTTCGATGGAGTTTTGTTTAGTGAACTCCAGCTCATGAGGAAGCTAAGTATTGTATATGTATTGTTTGTGGAACTTTTCTCTGATATAGTCCCAGTCATTCAGCTTGGCATTATTTAGTGATCTGAACCACTTGGATGGATGTGAATCCAAGGTTAAAGGAAATACATAAGCAAACAAGTTCTTGCTCATGCCCTTGAGAACCATAGAGATGGAGAAAGCTCTCAAGTGGTCATCTGGCTCTTCGATCCCCTTGAATTTTAGGAGGTCACCCAATGTTACCTTTTTAGGGAGTTTTTCCCTCAGTTCAGGATCAATAATGTCGTGGCCATGAGCCTGACCCTCGAGCGCAAGGGATTGACTGGATCAATTGCTCGAGTTTCTCAAATCTGTGTTGGTCTTGATTGGTGGTGGAGTGTCGCCTTGTTCGTCTTCTTCAGTTACCTTCTCCCTCAGTGCCTTAATCTCTTTGTGTTGTTCCTCAAGACCAGAGTATAATGGCACTGAGATGTTCATTAGTGTATCCCATTTCAGATGAAGATTCGGAAGATTCGAAGGATTCGTCTGAAAAGGTTAGGATACGTTTGACGAGTCTGGGAGTAGGTCGACCTTGTTGTCTCTGTGGGGCATTCCCAAGTTATAATCTCATGACCAGTCCTGAACACAAATCGAATGGACCTCGTAAATTTTTAGAAAAGATGCTTTTGAAATGCGAAATGGAGATGAGAAATGGAAATGGGAAATTGGAGAATGGAAATGGAAAGGAAGATGGGCAATGATTAGAGATGGGTATTGGCGGGCGCGGATGTGTCGTTGTGCGCCGCACCCGGCCAAAGATAAAATTTCTCCTACTCTCTTTTACACTAAGCAAGTTTAATGGAAGTAGGGGTCGTATCCACAGGTTAACAGGGACGAGTTTTATATTCAGCGTGATTCAAAACCTAGATTAAGCTAAGGGCCGAGAAACCTAATCACAAAAGGGGGGTTTCAAGTAGATTTACGAACAAACTAAAACTAACTAGCATATAAACAAAATGAGAAATCAATATAGGAAGATCTTGAATCCGATTAACATCCACTTCAATTCATTATCGATCATTTAACCTCGACTCTAATTATTTCCATAATTATCTATTGTTGAGAATTAATCTCGCATTCTCCTTATTCTTAGTTGAATAGCACGATCAGCGTGACTATAAAACCCTAACTAAAGGATAACCTAGTCCGATAGCGTCTAAGTTCAATCCAATAGCAACAAAAAACACAGAGAACCAATAGACCTGCTAACGTCATACAAGCGATAAACATTCAACAGTTGATTCAATTTCCCCAAGAAATAACCAAGACGATCTGCATCTAAGTTACTCCCTAGTTTGTTACCAATTGATAAAAGAATAAAACAATCCGATTCTATTCTTAAATCTAGCATTAGATTAATTACACAATCAAACTAGTAACGTTCCTAGCATAATTATGAAAAAACCATAGAAAGCAATCATAGAAATTAAACCATAATCAAAGAAACTAAATAGAGAGGAAAGATCTCACAATAATGCTTGAAGCTCCATATTAATCTCGTTCAAGAATGGTTCAAGCTACAATCGGCATAGCATAAGCCAATCCCATAATTGAAATCTCCTAAAACTAAACTAGAAAATAAAAACTAAAAAGAGAAGACAACAAGAGAGGAGTGGAGTTTTGGAGACTCCCTCTCCTTGTGGCTGCTGCCCCCTAGGTCCAAAAATAGAGCTTAGTATTTATACTAAAGCTCAAAAATCAGCCGACAATTACACCGACCTAGGGGTCGCGAGGTGCGAGTCTGGTCGCACCGTGCGATGAGCTACTGCCTTCGCAACGAGCTGAAGAACTGGGCCAAGCCAAGCAGGTCGCACCGTGCGAGATTCCTCGCGAGGTGCGAGCAAGGCAGGTCGCGAGGTGCGAGCCGCCTTGCTGGGCAGGCTTGGCTCGAGCGCTGGGCGTGCTTGCTGCTGGGCGCTGGGCGTGCGGTGCTTCGAGCGCTGGGCTGGGCAGCTTGCTTCGAGCTGGCACGCGATGGGCGAGCGATGATGGAGCGCTGGGCTGCTTGGTTGTGGCGCGCGCAAGGCTTGCGGTAGCTTGCTGCGATGGGCGATGCTTGTGCTGGCTTGGCGATGCTCACGAGAGCTGGGCGATGATGCCGAGCTTGCTAAAATTTGGCGGGCGCGGATGTGTCGTTGTGCGCCGCACCCGGCCAAAGATAAAATTTCTCCTACTCTCTTTTACACTAAGCAAGTATAATGGAAGTAGGGGTCGTATCCACAGGGAAACAGGGACGAGTTTTATATTCAGCGTGATTCAAAACCTAGATTAAGCTAAGGGCCGAGAAACCTAATCACAAAAGGGGGGTTTCAAGTAGATTTACGAACAAACTAAAACTAACTAGCATATAAACAAAATGAGAAATCAATATAGGAAGATCTTGAATCCGATTAACATCCACTTCAATTCATTATCGATCATTTAACCTCGACTCTAATTATTTCCATAATTATCTATTGTTGAGAATTAATCTCGCATTCTCCTTATTCTTAGTTGAATAGCACGATCAGCGTGACTATAAAACCCTAACTAAAGGATAACCTAGTCCGATAGCGTCTAAGTTCAATCCAATAGCAGCAATAAACACAGAGAACCAATAGACCTGCTAACGTCATACAAGCGATAAACATTCAACAGTTGATTCAATTTCCCCAAGAAATAACCAAGACGATATGCATCTAAGTTACTCCCTAGTTGGCTACCAATTGATAAAAGAATAAAACAATCCGATTCTATTCTTAAATCTAGCATTAGATTAATTACACAATCAAACTAGTAACGTTCCTAGCATAATTATGAAAAAACCATAGAAAGCAATCATAGAAATTAAACCATAATCAAAGAAACTAAATAGAGAGGAAAGATCTCACAATAATGCTTGAAGCTCCATATTAATCTCGTTCAAGAATGGTTCAAGCTACAATCGGCATAGCATAAGCCAATCCCATAATTGAAATCTCCTAAAACTAAACTAGAAAATAAAAACTAAAAAGAGAAGACAACAAGAGAGGAGTGGAGTTTTGGAGACTCCCTCTCCTTGTGGCTGCTGCCCCCTAGGTCCAAAAATAGAGCTTAGTATTTATACTAAAGCTCAAAAATCAGCCGACAATTACACCGACCTAGGGGTCGCGAGGTGCGAGTCTGGTCGCACCGTGCGATGAGCTACTGCCTTCGCAACGAGCTGAAGAACTGGGCCAAGCCAAGCAGGTCGCACCGTGCGAGATTCCTCGCGAGGTGCGAGCAAGGCAGGTCGCGAGGTGCGAGCTCCAGCGCTGGGCGAGCATGTTGGGCGTGCTATGGGCGAGCGCTGGGCGATGATGCTGCTGGGCGCGCGCATGGCTTGCGGTAGTGCTTGCTGCGATGGGCGAGCTTGGTTGGGTGCTGCTGGGCGCTGAGCGATGATGCTTGGGCGAGGCTGCTGGGCGAGCACTGGGCTGGCGATGGCTCACGATGATGGAGTGCTGGGCTGGGCAGCTTGCTTGGGCGAGCATGCGATGCGGCTGGTGAACGTGCACGCGAGAGCTGGGCGATGATGCCGAGCTTGCTAGGCATGCGGTGCTTGGGCTTTGCTCGGCTCAAATGCACTTCACCTTGGAAGCTCGGAATACATGACGTTAACACAAATTATCTCGCAAAGCTCCGAACTTCCGCTAAGGGCTAAATAAGACACGAATGTTAACAATTACAATCAAACCCCTAGCAAAGTGCACCTAAAGTAACGTACATACGCCGTATAACATGAGCGTATCAAATACCCCCACACTTGAACTTTACTCGACCTCGAGTAAACTCAAAATGAGGATCACCAAAAGGATCTTCACCCAAATTATCAACACCAACCTACACTCTTCATCAACTATATCATCATCATCACATCTTATCAACATCCGCTCAAAACCTAAACGTAAGGGACGATGATTCCCCCACACTTAGATTCAAGCTCACCTGAAATATATAAAGACGTAACAACAACAATAACCGGCAACGCCAACAAACATCAAAATGTCAGCTCATGACACACTAAACTATCAGCTCTCCCAAACTTCCAAAAGATGATCTAAAACTACGACTACTACAACTAATTTAGAATAGCAAGCCATGGAACAAAGACAAAAAGGGATAAATTCCATGCTTACTCCCAAAAACAAACAATCAACCAAAAGAATGTGAAAGCCAAAATAAATCTTCACAAAATCAAGGATGAAATAACCAACCCAAACCCGAAAACGCTTTCCACCTTATGACACCATCTTCGGCAAATGAGTTTTCAAAGTATATAATTCTCTCTTTCATCTCTCATTTTGCCTAGGAGCCCTTTCGGGTTTTCATCCTAGCTTCTCACTTTTTTTTTTTCATCTCTCTTCTTTTTCCGGCTCACAAAACTCACCCGCTCAATATAAGCCACTTTTTTGCATAGGTTGCCCTTTTGGGTTTTCAACCTATTCGGGCCCCCAATTTTGCCCGAGTCGCCCGCCCTTGCGGGTTTTCAACTCAGCGGGATTCACTTCATCATCATTTTTTTTTTAAAATTGAAAGTAATAAACACAACATAGATACATGAGAATGAGAATACCCTCCCCCCTACTTAAACTACACATTGTCCTCAATGTGTCGACAATTAAAAGAAAAAGTAAACTGAAAATAGGGGGGGAAATCGAAAATCGGGTAAATCGAAGATCGAATGCTCAAAACTCATGAAAAGCAATCCGTCAAACTCAAATTTTTTAACAACACCAACTCAAATCTCATAACTCAACTCACAACCCTCTCCCTCGAATCACTCAAACAAATGACAAGTTCAAAAGTTTGAATTTGTGAGATTTTCACCCAGCTCAAGAGATCGAAAAGATTCATTAACAATCTCAATCCTCTAGTGTTACCAACTCCTAGCTATTGAACTCTTCCCAACGGGTTTTCTTTTGTGGATTTTTGGTTCCAAGTGAATTAAGATTGGTTGTGGATCTTTTGTAGTGTGTGGGCGGTGGGTGAAAGAAAATTTGTTGTGGTGGTGGAAATTTGATGAGAAAATAAAGGAAAAGAAAGAAAATAAAGAGGTCTCGGGTTGCCTCCCGAGAAGCGCTGTTGTTTAAATTTGGCGGGCGCGGATGTGTCGTTGTGCGCCGCACCCGGCCAAAGATAAAATTTCTCCTACTCTCTTTTACACTAAGCAAGTATAATGGAAGTAGGGGTCGTATCCATAGGGAAACAGGGACGAGTTTTATATTCAGCGTGATTCAAAACCTAGATTAAGCTAAGGGCCGAGAAACCTAATCACAAAAGGGGGGTTTCAAGTAGATTTACGAACAAACTAAAACTAACTAGCATATAAACAAAATGAGAAATCAATATAGGAAGATCTTGAATCCGATTAACATCCACTTCAATTCATTATCGATCATTTAACCTCGACTCTAATTATTTCCATAATTATCTATTGTTGAGAATTAATCTCGCATTCTCCTTATTCTTAGTTGAATAGCACGATCAGCGTGACTATAAAACCCTAACTAAAGGATAACCTAGTCCGATAGCGTCTAAGTTCAATCCAATAGCAGCAATAAACACAGAGAACCAATAGACCTGCTAACGTCATACAAGCGATAAACATTCAACAGTTGATTCAATTTCCCCAAGAAATAACCAAGACGATCTGCATCTAAGTTACTCCCTAGTTGGCTACCAATTGATAAAAGAATAAAACAATCCGATTCTATTCTTAAATCTAGCATTAGATTAATTACACAATCAAACTAGTAACGTTCCTAGCATAATTATGAAAAAACCATAGAAAGCAATCATAGAAATTAAACCATAATCAAAGAAACTAAATAGAGAGGAAAGATCTCACAATAATGCTTGAAGCTCCATATTAATCTCGTTCAAGAATGGTTCAAGCTACAATCGGCATAGCATAAGCCAATCCCATAATTGAAATCTCCTAAAACTAAACTAGAAAATAAAAACTAAAAAGAGAAGACAACAAGAGAGGAGTGGAGTTTTGGAGACTCCCTCTCCTTGTGGCTGCTGCCCCCTAGGTCCAAAAATAGAGCTTAGTATTTATACTAAAGCTCAAAAATCAGCCGACAATTACACCGACCTAGGGGTCGCGAGGTGCGAGTCTGGTCGCACCGTGCGATGAGCTACTGCCTTCGCAACGAGCTGAAGAACTGGGCCAAGCCAAGCAGGTCGCACCGTGCGAGATTCCTCGCGAGGGGCGAGCAAGGCAGGTCGCGAGGTGCGACCATGCTCGCGAGGTGCGAGCTGCCTTGCTGGGCAGGCTTGGCTCGAGCGCTGGGCGTGCTTCTTCTTTGGCGCCGGGCGTGCGGTGCTTCGAGCGCTGGGCTGGGCAGCTTGCTTCGACGCTGGCACGTGATGGGCGAGCGATGATGGAGCGCTGGACTGCTTGGTTGTGGCGCGCGCAAGGCTTGCGGTAGCTTGCTGCGATGGGCGATGCTTGTGCTGGCTTGGCGATGCTCACGAGAGCTGGGCGATGATGCCGAGCTTGCTAGGCATGCGGTGCTTGGGCTTTGCTCGGCTCAAATGCACTTCACCTTGGAAGCTCGGAATACATGACGTTAACACAAATTATCTTGCAAAGCTCCGAACTTCCGCTAAGGGCTAAATAAGACACGAATGTTAACAATTACAATCAAACCCCTAGCAAAGTGCACCTAAAGTAACGTACATACGCCGTATAACATGAGCGTATCAGGTATGATGGTGACATGAGCCGAGCTATATGCAAATGCAGACATGGACTGGACTGGACTAAAACTGAATGATTAATTAGACTTAGGGGATGACTTTTATAGTCCGTAGACTTGACTTTTATTGTTCGTAGACTTGACTTTTATAGTCCGTATACTGAGTAGGGTTTACATATAATGCAAACTAGACCTAGAGAAACTTTATAGTCCTAAGACTAAGCTTTTATAGCCCGTAGACTGACTTTATAATCCTAAGATTGAGCTTTTATAGTCCGTAGACTGACTTTGTAGTCTAAGACTGGGCTTTTATAGTCCGTAGACTGACTTTATAGTCCGTAGATTGAGCTTTTATAGTCCGTACACTGAGCTTATTATGCTAAGACTCAGCTTTTATAGTCTGTAGACTGAGCTTTTATAGTCCGTAGACTGACTTTATAGTCCTAAGACTGAGCTTTTATAGTTCGTAGACTGACTTTTATAGTCTGAAGACTGACTTTATAGTCCGAAGACTGACTAGGGTTTGCATATAATGCAAACTAGACCTAGGGAATGACTTTGGCCTAAATAGACCTAAGATTTGGATTGGACTAGACTTAGACTTAGATTGGAATTGATTAGGGATAGACTTGGACTAGACTTCACATAAAGATGCAGATGGGCCTAGATTTTGAAATGAACTAGCCTTATATGAGCCTAAGATCGACTCTAATGCTAGTGAATGTATGGACTGATATGCACATGGGCTTAGAATGAATGCAAGTGAATTGGATTGAATTTGGTTAAATGGATTGAATTGGAGGTGTTTTGACTGGGCTTAGAATTTTCGAAATTCGTTTTTGAAAGGAACCCCTTGTTTTATCTTTTGTTAGGAAAAGATGAGATGATGGATTGATTTTGAAAATATTTTTGTAAACGTCGTGGTAAGATGATGTTTAGTAAATGCTTTTGAAAAAGAGTAGAAAAGAAAAGGGTGTAGGATTGATTTTGAAAAATGTAAGTTTTTGAAATTGGTTGAATATGGTAAGGTAGATGGATTGGAAAGATTTGTAGAAGGAATAGCAGGGAGAAAGTGGGAGGAGGTAGACATGCATGACAACTCTAACTCTACCATGACCATTTTTTCTAGATGCACTTTTTTTTAGGACAAACTCAACCTTGTATGACAAGACCTTTTTTTTTAATATGATACTGATGCAAACTGTTTATATTAGACTCGAACAAAGATCAAAAGACCAATAAGCATGGGACGAATAGACTGCGTGCCATGCAACTGGTGCGCGCGGCGCGTAGTCTATGCGTTTGGCACAGGAGCGTTGCGTCAGGCGCAACTTAATGCGTTTGGCGCAATGCTTTGTGGCACGCGTATTGATTAATTGACGAAGGTTCGGGCGAAAATGACGATTTGTTTTAGACGCAATTTGCAATATTTTCTGGCGCAAAGCATATTAGCAGGCAAAAATGGCAATCACACATAAATGTCAGGTAACATTTATGCAAAAGTTCTCAACCTAAAGTCCAGTTCTGCATTCAACTATTGGTCATGTTTAGGTTAAGGCTGAAAAGGGTCCATTACTAAGGGATTAATCCCACGCTTCGTACCCTTACTTAAAGAGGTGGCCACGTGTAAGATGCACTTCAGTTCTCAAGTCAGGAACAAGAGAACAATGCCATGGTTGGGTAGGTTTGCTTATGACTAAGATCCAACACTATAGCTCAGGAAGCTTTTTGGAAGGACAAAGCGCAAAACCCCCGGGGGTGACCTCACATATAGAACATGTGCTAATGTGGCATGGTAGATTGTCCTTATGGTGGTTGAACAATAGCTATGCATATGCAAAATAGTATATTATTCAAAGGCATAAAATAAGAATGAATCTTATTTTTCAAGTTTCACCCACTAATTTAAAAAAATTAATTTTTTTAAAATCCTCCCGAGTGAAGTCACCAAATTGTAGGCGTGTTTTTATTTCGCCTACGCGGTGTGAGCGCGTATTAGATTTGACTACCCCGTTGTTAAGGTTTTATTGAAAATTGTTTTGTATTGAAAGAAGTCGTCAACAATTCTTTTCAGGAAAAATCATAAACCTAATTGGATATGGGAAACCCGTAGGGACAAATTATCCAATGTAGATTTCCCCGTCCTGACTCCATAGTTGGTCAAAATGAACCAAAGATTGAGTTCGGGGGTGAGGGTACAAATGTGGTCAGGAACCATATTGCCCATTGTTGGCATCTACTAAATATCGATTCATTACAGATTTTATGCCAAAGAATAATCAAATAATGTTTTAAACACCCTAAAATATTTAGTCTAGGTAGGTTCAGGAAACACAGAAAAAGACTAATTTTTAGTGGTATGTTATTAGACAATCAAAATTACAAGGTACTAACAGGTTATTCAAATTAATCTGATTAATATTAGAACAGTTCTTTAGGTATTTGATTAGCAAAAATAACATGTGGGGTGATAAAAGTATTAAAATAGGACAATCATATAATACGAACAGAGTGATCAGGCAAGCATATAACATACAAAGGCAAGAATAATGTGAACTTAAAATAAAGTATAGAAAAAAGGTTAGAATATACAGTAGAGCGATTTCACATTAAAGATCTACTTCATGAAATAAATGGTTAGTAACTTCAAATCAATAAATATAATTGATTATTCAAGGATCCTTAGGATTATATCTATGCGGCTTAGATTGAAGAGCGCAACGATCTTTAAGCGGAGCAATCGTGGAACCAAGAACGCATTATGATCAGGAATAGAAATTGATTGAAGTATTGAAAGTATTCGAGTGTTTGAGTATTTGGGAATTCGAAGTGTATTGTAGAGGTATTCATAAGTTTTTGTATGCATGAAATAATAAGAATAAAAGTTGTTCGTAATTCAAGAAATCACAGAGTATTTATAGGCAAAGAGAGGCGTGCGCCTCACGCAAGCCCTGCGCCAGGCGCAGGCCTATGTGGCAGACGCAGTGCCACTCACCCAATCAGATTTAAGCACGTGTAACCGCATTTTTGAAAAGATAGAAAAGAAAGGTTGCGCCTCACACAGGACATGCATCAGACGTAGGACTCTGTGTGAGTCACAAATCCTCATACCAGGTGCTCATTGATGCGCCTGACGCAATATGGCCAATGTGTTGGACGCACGTGGCGCGCTGAGTGCAGCCGCCGCGTCCGGCGCATATTCCATTATATTCCAGCATATTCGCTTTTGATCCTACGCGTCTTTTGAAGATACTTTTTTATTCCTAAAATTCGGGAATTGAATTTTACGGATTAAAAATCTGATTTTTGATAAAAGTATTATGAAAATATTTATTAAAATAATAAATATTTAATTGAGCTCTTAAAATGGACTTAAAATATTTTATGGTCTTAAAATACAATTAATCATCATGAACAGTTAATTGGGCTTTGGAATATTATTTCAAAACACAATTTTGGATTGCTCTTTCGTTGGGTCTCGCCATCTAATATCGCGGTATGTTTTGTCATTGGATCCTTAAATGGGGAGACACGATTATGTGTCTACAGATATCAATGTGGATTTATCATGTGGTTGTTGAGATACACATCTGTGTGTATTTTTTCGACTGTGGTCATATTGGTAGTGTTACAACGGAATGCTACTATCAAATGGCGTTATATATGTTTTTTTATTGTCAAGTTGATTATCTTTAGTCCAGACTTCCTTAGCTTCATTTTTGTTAAGCAATAAAATTATTTAGTGTGATTCACAGGCGATGACAATGGCAATAAGAAGGATGATGAAGAGGGAGATAATGGTGCAAGCACACGTCGTACTGATAGGGATGATGATGATGATGATGATATTTTTGGTGCTTCCGATGATGATGATGAAGATGATGAGGATGATGTTCGTTTCGACCCCGAAGATGATTAGAAATTATGTTATGCCTTTTTATTTTACTTTGCATCTGAGTTGTTATTATCTTGATTAACCAAGGTTATGTTGGTTTAGTAAGTGTAGTTGTTATGATGTGTCATGAATGTTTTTAGGATTGGGTTAATAATTACCAAACATCAATTTTTGGAACTTGCACTATGACTTTTTGATTGTTAGCTACTGCCTGACTGTATCATAGGTGTTGTTGAGCTACTTCTGCGGTCTTTCACAAATGGAAGCCTGATGAGTATTTGAATGATTTTCCAAACGTGCTTTTAAAAATCCAATATATTTTAGAATTACAACTAATGTTGGTGTGTCGAAATTTAGCCACTATTGTGGAAGCTTGGCCACTGTCTTGAGGAATGAATATGCTCTTTTTTTTTGTATAAAAAAAGAACACATAAATATAGCAACAGTCACTATCTTTCAATCATGTTGGAGTATAATGGACCTTCATAATATTGTTTTGCAATCTCCTTACACAAATAGGGGTATTGCCAAAACAAATAAGTCGATCAATTTTGCTTGCTTTCTAAACTATAAATTCTTGGGGTTCAAATTTAGTACTAATGTGTTTATCGAAAATTCAACTAAGATCACACACAATTAACTGAGATCCCATAATATCTAAATTGTATGTAGTGATAAAGTAGTGTATTGTTTGAGTAATATCCTTGTTAACGATTTTTGGCAATTTACATGTTCTTATATGGATATTGCCAAGGGTTGGCTGCCCAATATACTTGCATTCTGGACTTATAGATCGCAGTGGGTTCAAATTATATTTTTACTATGTTTAATATTGAAGTAAGATACCAATACATATAAGTTGTAAATTGTAGCAAAGTTGTTTATTAACAAAATAAAATAACTGGCCGTGATAATATTATGGCCATTCATTGATAATGTTTTGCTGCACATTAAATTTGAGTTGGAATTTATGTAACATATTCCTCATTTGTTTCAATTACTATAATATCGAAATCAGACAACAATATTGATTCTAATAACGACAGATATTAAAGAGGTGGCCCACTGTCTTGGGCTAAAATAAGGGTAATTTTGGAAAAATTAGGAGACTATTATGTATGTGAGTAATATAGCAAAGGTATGGAATTATTTTAAAATAAAGCAATTGGATGAATATTTCCTTTTTGGTGAATGTAGCATCTATTATGATAATTCCAAATAAGGAAACTGTAACATCTATTTTAAAACGGATGAAGTATATATGTTGTACATGTTCATGTTGAGTATTACTGTGTCTATCTAATATTCAACTAAGATCATAGATAATCTGTTTTAAGTACCTAAATTGTATATTAATGGAGTAATAGTTGGCGTTGAAATTATCAAAGCTTCGCTGTCCATTAAATTTGAGTCCTAACTACAAATTCTTGTGGTACAGATTTAGTATTCCAGTGTTTATCTAAGATTCAACTAAGATCAATCTTAATCAACTAAGGTGCCAAAATATTTGAATTTTTTTTAAAGGGTAATAATGGGCTATGATAGTTTATTTTGGTGTTTCCATATTATTATGTGGACATTGCATTAGTTTTGTTGCCCCTTACAAATTTATTCTAAACTATAAATTGTAGGGGTTCAGATTTAATATTACCATGTTTAACTAAGGTTCAACTACAATTTCCAAATATCTAACTTGTATGTTGTATTAAACTTGTATATTGACAGAGTGATAATGGAGCTTTAAACTGATTTTGGTCATCTACAAAGTTTTGTTTGGGCATTGTCAAAATGTGGCTGCCACATGGTAAACTCATTTAAGATACGTATTATAAGGATATGACCAACCCATGGTAAGGTGTTGTCCAAATTACAACACTAACCACAACTACTACGCGAAATTGTACGGGTAAATGGTTGTTATCATCTACCTAAGGCAAGTCGGAAAGCACCATTATAGGCGGCAAACTAAACAACAAGCTCGACCTAGGCACCGGTAATTTCAAATTCATTTGTGGTTATGCTACACAAACACTGAGCGAATTTCAATTTCATGAAGCCTAAGTTCGTTCAAATTAAATCGAAAAATGAGGACCCTAATTGTCCACAAATTACATGCTCGCCATTAATGGAGGTTTGGGGCATTAAAAAAGACGTTAATGGAGTTTAAATAATATGTGCCAATTTTTTATAAAGTAATATTCTGTATGCCATAATGTCAAATTTCATATATTATAATTTGTAAAGCACAATTTCGTATATTATAAGGTTTAATTCTGCTATTTATACCTTGACAAAAAATCGTATATTAAAAGGTATAATGTCGTGTATTATATTGTAGTATAACTATACAAGTTTGTAAATCATATATACCAAATACAGTAAATAAAGAAAATAATTTAATAAATATAATTTTGGAAGTTATCCATTAACTACCTAAAATAAAAATGCGAAAAATCAGGAAATAGCTAAACTAACATGGTACAGTCATCAATTCGCCTAGTGCTGATGTGGACGAATTCGTGGTTCACATTGCTTCCTTTCTGTGGCCTTTTTCAAAGAAAGCTATTGTAAAAATTTTAAATCTAGGCCCTTAGATCATCATAAAGAGACGCTCAAGATGCTTCCCGTGTTATTGATGGCATTGTGTACTTAATTCAGAAGTTACAAAACTAGTTCAATTAGATCATCATAAAGAGATGCTCAATATGCTTCCCGTGTTATTAATGGCATTGTGTATTTAATTCAGAAGTTACAAAACTAGTTCAATAGAGAGAATATTTTTTTTATGATTGAATCATTGTAATTTGAAAAATTGAACTCATTACATCCAGACATCCAGTCCATAATGTAAGTTACATACATCTTTTAAGTATAATAGAATGCAAATTGCATAATACAAAAGGCGTCAAAAGGGTTAAAGTAACTTTTGCCATATTCAGTTTTCTCTTCTTACTTTGGAATTTTGGAGTGTAAGTACAAATTCTGGCGCTAGGTAAAAATATTTACAGCGAGAATGATAAAAAGTCTAAATTTTTTGTAAAAAACGTCAATGAATATTTTTTGTGTCCAATTTTTTGGACCAGATATAGTATATATTATATGCTAAAATATTTTTTTGGACTGGATTGTACTTCTTGGACTCCAAAGGGGTGAGTCCAAATCCATTCCAAAAATATTTGAACTCCTAAATTTGAGTCCGAGTCCAGTCAAAATATTTTTCAATACAGTCCAATCCTACAAGTTTAGACTGGGCTGGATTGAAATTTGGAATGTTCACAGTCCACTTACACCCCTAGTCACATTCTCATATAAAGACTAGGCTACACTTATTACTGATGTCATACACAAGATGCAGTTTGTTACTCCATCCGTTCCTAATAACTTGAATCTTTTTAGACACAACACAGTACCTTTTATATCAAAACAAAAAGAAGGGAATACAAAAACAATTTTATACATTTGTTGTCAGAATTTTTTTTATTAATCCAACAATTGAATGAAAATCAATAGCACTATTATGAAAAAGATTATACTATATTATTAGTAAGTTTCACTACTTCTTGTTCACTATGATTTCTTATAAATGTTATGGAAAACTACTATCAAATATCAACCATATGAATTATATTTTGTTTCCTTATAGAAATTTCGTTTCCTTTAATTTTACGTCAAGTGTTGATTCCTGAGCGAGTGAGCCTCATTGCCATGCTACTCTCAGTGTTCTTTGGACATCTACTATATTACCAAAGAAATACATGAATTGAAGGTTGATTCAACACAAAGTGTAAAAAGTTGGGTCCACTTGATTTCTTTACCAAAATTAATGACGAGATGAGAGTGTGGCTTTATTATATTTAAGGGAGATATAGAGCATGGAATGTAGAGAATGTGTTCAAATGTTATTAAATTATTGTACATATTTTGCCAAAAGGGGAATAAAGTATAGCGAGTATATATTAATAAAATTGACCAAAACATATTATGGATAGATATTTAAAAGACGGAGGGCTGAGAGAGTATATAGTATCATGATCAAATGAAGCTATATAGGTGACAATTAGAGTAGTTTGAATTTGATTTGTGGCGTTTAGGTTATTTAAGGTCTAATCATCATTGGGTTCTCCTTGATTTCAAGTCGGGTTTGGATAAGGTCAAGTATATTAAGGCTTAGGTAAAGTCAGCATCTACGATGATGTTCGGGTCTGTCTGCTTCAGGTTGAATTCATCGAGGTTTAAGGGAATTTTGGGACTATAGTATTTTAGTCGGGTAGAGTATCGAGAAAGGTCAATTCATAATCAAATCAATGTTATATACTAGAAAATTGAAATAATGTTAGATTTGGATACAACAACAACAACAACAACAACTAAGCCTTATTCCCAAAGTGATTTGGGGTCGGCTAACATGAATCGTCAACTGAAACCGTTACCAGAGGAGATGGCATCGACAAGAGTGATAAAAAGTTTTTTTTTTTTAAAAAAAAAGGTTTAAGTTTTAAGAATTTTTAAAGAAGTTTTTTTTTTTTTTTTTTTTTAAAAACAAGGTTTACACCAACAAGTTTTAAAAGAGGTTTTCAACAAAAGGTTTTAATACCAACACAATTGAGAAAAACAAAATAAATGCAGTAATCACGCCCCTTCCTCCACATGGATACTGCCCCTCCACCTACTTCTATCCAACGTCATGCTCTCCTCAATCCCAAATAACCTCATATCACTTTCAATTACCTTCATCCAAGTCATCTTAGGTCTTCCCCTACTCCTTACAATTTGGTTACTCCTCCACTCTTCAATTCTTCTCACCGGTGCATCACCTGATCTCCTTTTCACATGACCAAACCATCTTAACCGATTCTCCCTTATCTTTTCTTCAATGGATGCAACTCCAACTTTTTCCCGGATCACTTCATTTCTTAATCGGTCCTTCCTTGTGTGGCCACACATCCACCGCAACATACGCATCTCCGCCACGTTCATCTTATGAACGTGGCATTGTTTCACCGCCCAACATTCGGTGCCATATAACAAAGCAGGCCTAATTGTCGTACGGTAGAACTTTCCCTTCAAGCTTTGGGGAATGCCGGAATCACAAAGGAATCCGGTGGCGCTTTTCCACTTTAACCAACCCGCGTTAATTCTATGAGCCACGTCTCCATCCAGTTCTCCATCCTTTTGGAGAATGGATCCTAGGTAACGGAAGACGTTTGATCCTTGAACCACTTTGCTATCCAAAGTGACCGCCCTCGCCTCGCTGCTTGTAACCCCACTTAACTTGCACTCCATATACTCCGTCTTACTTCTGCTCAATCTAAAACCCCGGGCTTCTAATGTATGCCTCCACAATTCCAACTTTCTCTCAATACCTCCCTTTGTCTCATCAATCAATACAATATCATCCGCAAACATCATACACCATGGTATATCATCTTGAATTGACCTCGTTAGTTCTTCCATGACTAGAGCAAAGAGAAAGGGACTAAGTGCAGAACCTTGATGCACTCCGATCGTAATAGGAAACTCTTCTGTCCTCCCCACCGTAGTCCGCACACTCGTAGTTGCCCCCTCATACATATCTTTGATGATATCTATATATTTTTGTGGAACACCTTTCCTTGCCAACGCCCACCAAAGTATTTCTCTTGGTACTCTATCATATGCCTTCTCCAAATCAATGAAAACCATATGGATCGAGATCCTTCTTCCTATCACGGTAATGTTCCATTGTTTGTCTTAAGAGGTGGCTGGCCTCTATAGTCGATCTTCCAGGCATAAATCCAAATGTTAGATTTGGATATTTAAATAAAATTAAAGAATGACAAGTAAAAAAAATCAAAAACCAATGCAAGAAGATAATGGGTTAAAAGTTGATTAGCAAGTAGCAACTAAAGGTACAATAAAATAATATCATGATTAATAAGCATAAAATGAATGAATATTTAACTATTGAATTTAATAAAAAAATTGTTAATTTTGGAGTATGTGTCATTGGGATTGGCAATGGGCACACAATGTTAAAGTCGAAAATCGAAATCTTCCTTGTTTCTTGAATGAAATGGATGATCCATTTCTTATATCAACGATAACCTTTACATAAAGAGAAAATAATAGTTCTATGAATATTTTTATTAATATTCTAAGGTGTAACAATCTAAAATACAAAGGTACAGGAAAAACACCTATATCTTTCTTCCTTTAGCATTGACATTTTGGATGTGTTTGAACTATCATTTTCAAAAGATGATGATTTTACTTCGGATAAGATTTGAATGACGCTTTTACTAATTGGGTAGATCGACGAAGTTTCAATACCATTCATGTGGCTGCTGCAGGGTCAACACCAAATGACTTGCATAAGCATTTTGTGTGGTAAATATTCACGGAAGCCATCATAAGTAGAAAAGCGGCGCTCTTGTAATAAACTTGGTATCAAGTTACTCAAAACACATGCCATAAAAGGCCGCAATAAACACAATGTTGTTATAAGACGGCACTCATGCTCATAATTATTGTTTGCGTAAACTCATTAATCATTAATTAGGATAAACATCATCTTGGTAAGGCGTATATTGAGCACTTCCTGATATTAGGCTTAACCTCATCCCAATAAGAAATTGAAACTTTGTGTGACTTTTGTGATTTCTGGATTAGGCTTAATCGTAGTCTACCAACATAAATAGGAGGATGTTTCTTTTTGGGCGGATTTTGTTATAATATGGATCAGAGTTGTGTTTACTGGGAGTCAAGCTAGGAAAAGCCTCGTAAATTAGGTTCTACATAAGGAAGCATGAATACTCTTGAGAGCATAGAATATATAATATAGGCAAAATTTCAAAAACCTAGCTTTTATAACCAACTTTTTTCAAAAACCTACCTTTTAAATTTTTTTTCCAAAAAACTACCTTATATAACAAATTTCATTCAATATACTACTACTAGCATTTTTTTGCACGCTATGAGTGCGTGTCATATTATAGGTTTTTTTTCTCAATCAGTTGTTCACCAGTGCTACAAAATATTGATTCAAACTGACATTTGTAATTTTTTTTTAAATTTTTTTATGTTTTTCTTAAATCAATGTTTCGTTGGTTTTTTTAGTTATTTGTTCATCATTATTCAAATGTAGTATTGAGAGAAAGAAATACAAAACAGAAGAAAACTTGTGCTCAAATAAAGTGCAAGAATTTGTGTATCAGGTTCAATCGTTGAATATTAATAAAGTGGAAGAGTTTGATTTATATAATAGGGTTTACCGAATAATAATCAACATTGAGGTTTTAGAATATTATCAGTATAATTATTAAAATGAAATTCAATTTTTTTTTTCTTCTGATTGTGTCAATCAAGTTATATTGTAAATTTAATTTTTTATCATAATTTTTCACACATATGCAAGAAGAGGAAATCATTCTCCTTAATTTTATATTTAATTGAAATTTCAAATTCATTTTCATTATTAACTTGTTCAATATATATGGCAAGTAGCAAGAAGAAAAGATTATTTAATATATATGACATTTAAATTCATTAAGGGTTGTAGGCATAGGATTTTTGAGCCTACACGCGGTGTGAGCGCGTTTATTTGACTACCCCATTGTTAAGGTTTTATTAAAAATACGTTTTTGAAGTCGCCAACAATTCTTTAAAGGAAGAATCATAAACCTAATTGGATTGAAACATAAGGGACATCTTAGGGACTTATCCAATGTAGATTTCCCGGTCATGACTCCATAGATGGTCAGGAACCAAAAAGTGAGTTCGGGGGTGAGGGTACAATATAGTAAGGAACTATATTGCCTATTGTCGGCCTCTACTAAATAACAATTCACAGCAGATTTTATGCAATAGAACAATCAAACAATGTTTTAAAGCACCCTAAAATAATTAATCTAGATGGGTTCAGGAAACACACAAAAGACTAATTATTTAATGACCAGTTATTAAGCAATCATTTTACAAGCTTCCTAACAAGTTGTCCAAATTATCTGAATTAATTAGAACAGTTCTTTAGGTCTTGTTTTAGCATAATAACATGTGGGTGATAAAAGGCACGCAAGACAGTCATAATACTATGAATATTATATACAGAAAATATAAGAAAAGAGGTTAGAATGTACAAAAGAACCACGGTTATTAATTAAAAATCTACATCATGACAAGAAAAAGGTTAGTAACTTCAATGAAATAAATATGATTATTCAAGAGCCCTCAGGATTATACCTATGCTGTTTAGATCGAAGAGTGTAGTGACCTTCAGTCGAAGCAACCTTGGAACCAGGAATGTAGTAGAATCAGGAACCAGAATCAATGTGGAAGATCAAAAGTGTTTTGTATGTTTTGTATTCGAAGTATGTTTCGGAGTGTTTGAGAGTATTTGAGTGCGTAAAAATAATAATTTTTAAGCTGTCTTTGATTCGGGAAATCAGCCCGTATTTATTGGCAAACAAGCGTGTGCGTCTGACGCACACCCTGCGCCTGGCGCAAACCTACGTGGCAGGCGCGCGGACACGCGTCAGGCGCAGGTTGGCTTGCCTGACGGGGTCCGTCCAATTAAAACTTTGCACATGGAAACGCATTTTCAAAAAGATAAATTTTTACCTTGCGTCTCGCATGAGACTTGCGCTAGATGCAGGACTCTGTGTGAGTCACAAGTCCACTTGTCAGGCGCTCATTGGAGTGTCTGACGCGATATGAACAATGTGCTCGACGCACCCGATGCGCTGAGCTCAGCCGCCTTATCCGGCGCAAAACCCGAAATATTCGAGAATATTCCTTTTTAATGTTACGCGTGCTTTTAAGATGCCTTTTTTATCCCTAAAAATCTGGAGATCAAATTTTCAGGGTAAAAAATATGTTTTATGGGTAAAAGATAATAATAAAATTTTTATAGGAAAATATTTATCAAAACAACAAATATTACGAAAATATTTATGAAAATAATAAATATTCAGTTGGGCTTTTAGAATGGACTTTAAAAAGCATTTCACGAGTTGAACTTACAATTAATCAACATGAATGATTAATTGGGCTTTTATAATATTATTTCAAAACACACATTGCCTGGTTATTCGGACTGCTCCTCCATTGGGCCATGCCAACTAAAACCGCGGTATATTTCATCATTGGACCCTTAAATGGGGATCAGACTTTTTGTAAGGGGACACCATCTTCCTCCCCCCTTCACTTATATGATAGAGATTTTATGATTACAATGAATATTAACCATTAAATCACTCATGCCTTAAGGGTTGCTGCAGATGGGGAAGCGAGGGAAGACAATTGAAATGAGAGGGGAGGACAGAAAAGCATTTTGTAGTGACCCCATTATTGGTGGTTAGACCTAATTAGTGGTCAAATGGTAGTATATTAATAAAAATTTGTTGTGTAAGGTAGTTTTTTGAAATTAAAGAAAATTTTCTTGAGGTAGTTTTTTGAAAAAAGTTGGTTATAAAAGTTAGTTTTTTAAAAAATTTCCTATAATATAAAAGAATGTATTTCATCTTCGTATATTCATCATATTAGAACATATAATTCATAATAAAAAGACATACATATAATATAATAAAAGGACATAATTGTACGATAAAAGAGCATGGAGGTATATGAAAACAACATTAATCATTTATATATATATATATATATATATATATATATATATATATATATATGCTCTCGGTGGAAATAATTGTTTTTCAATAGAGCTAGTCTTGTGTGGACCTGGTCGACACTAATATTTGTGTGGACCTAGTCCATACTAATATTAGTATGGACCAAAACCGTTAATGAGACATAGTGACTTTTTTTCATATAGTCAGTTTTACAATCTAATGTTACACTAATCTACGATTATCTAACATATTGACTGTTTTTTTTTTTTTCATACAATCACCCTTTCTTACTTTAGTTTATTATAAAGAAAGTTACACTTTATAACATAGTAACTTTTCTTTTCACATGGTCACTATTTACAATCTATAGCTAATCCATCTTATATCTATTATTTTTTGACATAGTGACTCTTTTTTTCATAAATTACATGTATGAGCATTATGTCCATATAAGTTTTTTACTTTTTGATATTATATTGTTAACTTGGAGGTTTAGGTTACATCAAAATGATGGGTGAATTGTGAAATTAATCTCAGCTATTTTAGTTGGTACATATTTGGGAGAATAATTTTTTCAAGATTGACAATTGAATCTCCCTACATCAATATTCTTATTAGCTTCTCTCTATACTTAATTGTTACATACATCAAAACTATTGATAGTATAACCACTCATATTCGCTTTGTTGCTGACTTGATTGGATTTTGGGATGAACAAATACATGACCCGACCGAAACAATTTTAGACCCAGTTTACATGCAACGGTAAGCTGATTGCACTTGAAAGTGAAGAAAAATTGAAATTTACTTGATTCGTACTCGATCTAATCTGAACGACAAAAAACATATAATTATTTGTACATTAAATAATTTGGGCGAAGTTAACATAAATTTGCAAGCAAAAACCTTGAAAAACCCTTAAAATGTCAAATATTTATTGTCATATTCAAGAGTGATAAACATTAAACTGCTATCAGTGTTTGTTGATTGTACCTATTTAAGCGTGGGTTTGCTGGTATTTCAAATCTACTTCTAGATAGACATGGATTATTGCTACTTTGAAGTGTAGGTTGCTCTATAAAGGAATGAAAGGGAAATCAGGCCATATAAGGCCTTGAACGAACTTTGTCTTATTACAAGTATGAGCTTTGTCTTATTATAGTGTCATGTTGTCCTCTCTTATGTTGCCACTTGTTAAGCATGTTTGTAGAATCCTCCTAGGATCATGTGCACCTGTCCTAGGGTCATGTGAGCTAGGGTTGGTAGGATGTTGTCATATAAATATAAGCATTGTAGCCGATGGCATGATATGATTTTGATGAATGAAATGAATGAAGCTAAGTAAGGGAGAGAAATTATGTGCATTTGCCACTATGAATGCTTGCTTACAGCAGCTATGAACTTATAAAGTTCACATGGTATCAGAGCAAGGTTCGAGCTATTTTTAAATTTATTTGCTGCAATTCTTGTCATTCTAGTTATATCACAGTAAAGATTATCTTTATTATTAAGCTTTCTTCATAGCAAAGTTTGAATCTTTAAATATCAACTTTGTTCATAACTATTAGAAGTGAAAAACCTGAGTGTTGTTTTATCTCCTCTAGTAGTATATATCCTGTTAACCCAGAAAAATGACTACAAAAATTGACGCAACAAACCCAATGTACCTTCATCCTTTAGAAGGGACAAGTTGCATTTCTATTGAGAAACTAGCAGGGTCCTCAAATTATAGAGCCTGGAAAAGGTCTTTTGAAATCAATTGAGCTTCAAAGAGAAAATTAGGCTTTGTTACAGGGGGGAGAAAAAATATGCTAGTGACAAAGTGAAAGCAGATGCCTGGGACACTTGTAATAGTATGGTGATTTCCCGGCTCTTAGGGTCTTTATCTGAACCTATTAAGAGGTCAGTGATGTTTATGCATAGTGCTCATGAAATATGGAAGCAACTTGAACTTAGGTTCACATTAACTAATGGTGCTAGGAAATACATGCTAAGTAAAGCCATCTATGAAACTAAGCAAGGTGGAAGGGTGGTTGCAGATTACTACACTGAAAATACGGAGTTTGTGGGAGGAACTAGAGGATCTAAAAGACTGCCCTACTATAACTACCTTGAATGTAGAGATAACCACTCATCTGGATGCTAGGAATAAAGATGAAGAAGAGCAAAGGTTCTCAAATGGACTGGATGATGATTATGGAACTCAATGGAGTCATATTCTAATTATGTCTCCACTCCCATCAGTTGATAATGCTTATGGTATCTTACAGCAAGAAGAATCTCAGAAAGAGATTCATAAGCACATCAAAACTGAAAGTGATGGGGTTGCCATGTATAGTAGGAAAAATGAGCTGAATTGTGCTAACTGTGGAAAAATAGGACACACAACAGATAAATGTTGGGCTTGCAAGGCTTGTGGGAAAGCAGATCATCCTCAGGATGTGTATTGGACAATAATAGGGTATCCACTCAAGAGCGCTAAAGGGGGTAAAGACTTCAAAAACAAAGGAAAGAAGACCTTTGTGAAAGAGCAAGGAAAGTTTCAGTTAAAATGGAACAAAGGAAGGCAAAATGGCAGAACAAAAATGAGTGCAAACTCATGTAGTAGAAATGATGAAAGTTCAAGTGGAGAAATAACAGCTCAACAACTTAAGAAGTTGTTGAGAATGTTACCTCTGCCTTCCAAGGAAGCTGAAGATTACTCAAGAGATGACATGGATGCCAAGTATGCAGAAATGATTGAATGCAACTTGGCACATTCAGCACATGTATGGATTATTGACTCAGGAGCTACTCACCATATGACAGGATGCAGAGACCTGGTGCTAAATACAAGGAAAAATGTGACTCAAGCCAAGATCACTCTACCAAATGGTGAGCAATCTGAGGTTACACATGGTGGAGAAGTAAGGCTTGGAAACAATTTGCAACTGAAAAAAGTGATGTATATTCCCACTTTCAGGCATAGCTTGATATCTGTGCAAAAACTTGCACAAGAGCAGAAATGCAAAGTCATGTTTGTCTCTGATTATTGCATTATACAAGATGAATATAGTGGTGAAGTGAAAGGTGTAGGCAAAGCAGTCAAAGCTGTGTATCACCTGTTGAATCAGCCAATGAAAGATATATTGCAACACTTGAAGCAAGGTGTGACTCCCATAAATAAAGTTCTAGCAGCTTCTAGTGAACTTGTAGTACCTGCTCAGGTTGGTCTTAAGAAGAAAAAACATAACATGACAACATTGTGGCACAAAAGGTTAGGTCATGCTCTTATAGAAAGAATCAAGGAGATATCAGGGTTAAAGGGGTTTGACACAAGCAAAGAAGAAGTGTGCTTCACCTGTCCTTTAGCCAAATTCACTAAGCTACCCTTTAAACCTAGGCAGCCAAGAGCAGCAGAAGCATTTGAGTTAGTTCATATTGACACTTGGGGCCCTACAAGGTCCGCACTAGGCAGGGTTACATGTATTTTCTCACAGTTTTAGATGATCACACTAGAGTGGTGTGGATTTATCTAATGAAGAAAAAGGATAAAGCATATGGTGCAATAACTCAATTCATTAATATGGCTAGCACACAGTATAACAAGAAGGTAAAGAGGCTGAGATCGGATAATGCACTGGAGTTCATGGATAGACTGTGGAAGGCTTTGTTTGACAACCTGGGTATTGTTCATGTGACTACCTGTGTAGACAAGCCTCAGCAAAATGGCAGGGATGAGAGAAGACATAGGAATCTTCTTGAAATGGCTAGATCACTAAGGTTCTAGAGTGGATTGCCACCTCAATATTAGGGAGAATGTGTGCTTGAAGCTGTGTACATCACTAACAGGCTTCCATCATCCATCCTTGATCACCAAACTCCCTATGAGGTACTTAATTATTCTAAGCCTACATATACAAACTTGAAAGTATTTGGTTGTCTTGCTGTTGCTGTGAATCCTGATAAAGAACATGATAAATTTAAGCCTAGGGGAGTGCCATGTGTATTCCTAAGCTATCCTCGAAAAAAAAAAAAAAAAAGGGTTTAAATTGTTAAATAACACTATGTTCATAAGTAGGGATGTGAAGTTCTATGAATATATATACCCATATCAAATCTTTTAACCCAAACACACACCTCAAACTCCACTTTAAATCAATGAATATGTTCCAGATCTCACTATAGACGACTGTGAAATCCTGGATATTAAACCTCCTGAGCCTACCCCACAACCAGCTCAGCCACCTCCTACCTCACCTCAATCAGCTACAACTCATCACATCCCAAATATCCCCGAGCCTACACCCACACCTACCTAGCCCTTCCTAGAAAGTCTACTAGGGAACACAAAGCTTCTGTCTAGATGAGTGATTACTATACTTCGAACTCAGCTCAAACTACTACCCCTCTCCAAATTCATACTGTCACATACACTTACACCACTGAATCCTTTCATTGTTTTCTCTCACAACTAGCCTCTCACTCATAACCTAAAACCTTTAAACAAGCCATAACACAAGCCACCTGGGTTCATGCAATGAATGATGAAATAAATGCATTAGAAATTAACAACACTTGGGAAGTCACAGAACTCCCACCTGGAAAAAAAATCCATTGGGTGTAAATGGCTATACAAAACCAAATACAACCCAGATGGTAGTGTGGACAGAAACAAAGCCAGGCTTGTTGTCTTGGGCAACATATAGAGATATGGTGTTGACTATGCAGAGACTTTTTTCCCTGTGGCAAAGATGGTTACAGTGAGGTCTTTTCTTGCCATTGCATCTCACAAGGGATGGCTTGTTCAACAAATGGATGTTAAGAATACATTTCTACATGGTGACCTCCAAGAAACAGTCTAGATGACCTTCCCTCCAGGGTATAAAGGAATGGGATATAGACTAACTGTTCAACCTCAGGGGGAGTTGTTTAAGAAAGAAATTCCTACTAAAGTTTGCAAACCACTGAAATCACTCTATGGGCTGAAACAGGCCCCTAGACAGTGGTTTTCAAAACTATGCACAGCCTTGAAGCAATTTCGTTTTACTCAGTCCAAATGTGATTACTCTCTATTCGCTAAGCTGGACAATGGCACCTTCACTGCAGTTTTAGTCTATGTTAATGACTTAATAGTTGATGGTAATGATGTGCAGGCTATTCAAGCCACCAAAGACTTCTTGTCTTCTCAATTTCACATGAAGGATCTTGGAAATCTAAGGTATTTACTTGGTATTGAGGTAGATACATCAGCTTAAGGGTATTTTCTTTATCAAAGGAAGTATTTACAAGACATCCTGCAACATTACAATATGCAGAACTGCAAACCACTCAAGCTTCCAATGAACTCTCACCTTAAACTCAGAGAAGATACTGGTGATCCATTGTCTGATCCTAGTGACTATCAACAGCTCATAGGCAAACTGATCTACCTTACACTCACCAGACCAGACATCTCCTTCCCTATTCATGTGTTGAGCAAGTTCATGCATAAACCTACCTCTGCACACTTCCAGACAGCAAAAAGAATCCTCAGATATCTCTCTGGCACTATTAATCAAGGCATTTTTCTAGCTTCATCTTCCAGTGCCACCCTAACAGCCTATTGTGATAGTGATTGGGCTGGCTGCCCCAACACTAGGAGGTCAACTTCTGGCTTTTGTGTTCTATTTGGCAAGTCACCAATATCCTGGAAGAGCAAATGACAAACTGTAGTTGCCAGATCTACAGCTGAAGCTGAGTATAGGTCCATGGCCTTGGCTGTTTGTGAAGTAATTGGTTAAAACAACTACTCAAAAACTTAGGTCTCAAGAACAAGAGCACTACTCCTATTTACTGTGACAATTAGGCTGCTATTGCAATCTCTGCCAATCTTGTCCATCATGAAGAAACTAAGCATGTGAACATTGATTTTCACTTTATAAAAGACAAAGCCACGATGGTCTTATTCATCCTACTTATGTGCCATCTTCCAAGCAACTAGCAGACATTTTCACAAAGCAGCTACCTGTAGCTCAACACAACCACCTACTGAGGAAGCTGGGAGTGACATGTTTGCCCTCTCACCTTAAGGGGGAGTGTAAAGGAATGAAAGTGAAATCAGGCCATATAAGGCCTTGAACGAACTGTGTCTTATGACAATGATGAGCTTTGTCTTATTATAGTGTCATGTTGTCCTCTCTTATGCTGCCACTTGTTAGGCATGTTTGTAGAATCCTCCTAGGATCATGTGCACCTGTCCTAGGGTAAAGTGAACTAGGGTTGGTAAGATGCTGTCATATAAATATAGGCATTGTAGCCGATGGCATGATATGATTTTGATGAATGAAATGAATGAAGCAAGGGAAAGAAATGTTGTCCAGCCGCCACTATGAATGCTTACTTGCAGCAGCTATGAACTTATAAAGTTCACATGCTCTGTAGAAGAAATAATAGAACTATAATTTGCTACTAGTAACCATTCCTATTATTTCAATGGAAACATTGACAAGATTAATCCTAGTTGAAATATTAAGAGATAATCCCAAATTTTGGTTGCACCCTCTTAAAAGAATCCATACTCTCATTTTCATTACCTTTGCTAGTCCATTTTAGGTCTATGATATATGGTAAAATTTATGGTACATATTATTTTAAGAAGTTAACCCCCCAAAACTAGGGGTGTAAGTTTTGGTTTTTCTTTGGATTTGGCGAAATACAATCTAATATGAAGTAAATTCAGCTTTTGAATCTTTAGTGAAAATCCTATTCGAACATCTACCAACTCCAATCCAATCCAATCCGAAATAGAGTTTGTTAATTTGGATCCAATTCAAATGTCCAAATTATTAATTTTTTGTTAAATTTCCAATTCAGACTAATTTGAGTCCAAATCCAATATGATTTGGATAAGAATCTAGTTTGGATTGGACTTTTAATTTTATCCAAATAACTTACACCCTTCCTAAAAAATTTTTGACGGGACATCCTAGCTAATTAAAACTTGATATATTATCTTAATTCTTAATGTAATTAAAAGTTGGGACTATTTTAGGAAGTTGAGTGAAAGTTTATACCAAATCTTCTAAAATTTAGTGATCGTTTTTCGGCACATATGATAAACATACGGTTTACATGGTTCTCTTGTAACAACTTGACTTCTTGAAACTCTTAGTTGATCTGACTTTATTTAATCACTTGTTGTGGAACATATGTATATTTATCTATTTTATACTTCCTCCATATATTTGTCGATTTTAGTTGGTAAAGTCTTGTGGAGGTGATATCTAAGATCTAAGATCTAAGATCGAATCTCGTCTACATCACTACGTTTAATTACTCTTTAACGAAAAAAAAAAACACTTTCTCCTTATGTACATAAACCTTAATCTTATCCAAACACTTTGCTATGTCATATTCTATTTAAAATTTTATCGATGTTGTTTCGAGTCATGAATAAAACTCAGATTGAGCGATTGCATAAATGTCAAATATGAAAATCCTAGGGGTGTCTTTTGCTATCAGAAACAGGTTTGTACCTTACAAAAAAAGAAAGGGTTAATTGGCTAGAACAGCACAACCTTGGGCTCTGGTGCAAGAAACAGCACAACCTTTAACGGGTGCAATGCATAGCACCAACTTACACACGAGGTGCACAGAATAGCATAAATGACGCCTGAGATCGGAGATTCCATCGGAGCTAAGGAATCTTCAATATTTTGGAATTTTCTTTTAATTCCCTCCCCTTTTATTATTATAGTCACGTGCCCCCAAATCTTTTCTAATTCTCTCTCTTGTCTTCTTCTTTCTTCTCCACTTGAACTTCAAACATCATCTCTGCCACTTGAGCCAAGGAAAACAAAGAAGATAGTCAACAACTGCGCGCGAAGCATAATCTGAACTGGAACTTGGTTAGTTTGCCTACATTGAATTTTATTTTTTTGGTAATTCTATAATTTGCGATGCGATGCGAGAATTAGGGTTTAGTTAGATGAAATTAAAGATTTTTGCTTGATTGCTGGAAATAAATGTGATATCATTGCTATTAGTGAATGTGTGTGATGAATGTGTTTGATTTTGCTATTTCGTACTTGCAATGAATGTTGATTTTGCTATGAATGTGTTTTTTCTAAAGTAGGTGATGGCAGCCCTCTTCAGTATCAAATTGAACCATGGAGGGGTTTTGACTGATAAATGGGAATATGTAGGAGGGGATGTACATTATTGGGATAATGTTGATCCAGATTACATGAGTTACTTTGAGTTTATTGATATGTTGAAGGATGAAGGGGTTAAATACAACTCAAACTCAACATTTTATTACATGTTGCCTGGGCTAGACTTAAAAACTGGTTTGGTTAGGGTATACAAGGATGTTGAGGTATTGGATATGTGTCAAATTGGGATGAAAAATGGGATTGTTGAAGTCTTTGTGGTCCATGGCATTGATGTACCTGAAATTATTCCACAATTGGAATGTGGAAGTACTGGTCCCAACCCTACAAATGACCCAATAAATGATCCCCAACCCAATACGAGAGGAACCCCACCCCACAAATGACCCAATAAATGATCCCCAACCCAATACGAGAGGAACCCCACCCACAAATGACCCACTAAATGATCCCCAACCCAATACGAGGCCCAACCCAATACACATTTTGATGACAACCTCTCACAAGCTACTAATGATACCACCTCAACTGTGGACCAAAATTTGCAGGCCACACCTCATAAAATCCCCTATAAGCCACCCATTTCTAAACATTTGCAAACACCAAGAAAGAAAATGTCAGCCAGGAAGAGGGTAGCTTGGCCCAATGTAGTAATGAAGAGAAGGCCCAGTGCAACAGATATAAGTGACCCAGAACCACAACCTAGTCAGCCCATTTCCCAAACAACTGACCCAAGTCCACGAAAACCCACCCCACTTCCCAAACAACGACCCAAATCCACGAAAACACACCCCACTTCCCAAAAAACAAACCAAGTACCACAACCTAGTCGGCCCACTTCCCAAACAACCGACCCAAGTCCACGAAAAAACACACCCCACTTCCCAAACAACCGACCCAAATCCACGAAAAACACACCCCACTTCCCAAAAAACAAACCAAGTACCACAGCCTAGTCAGCCCATTTCCCAAACAACAAACCAAGTACCACACTGCAACAACAAACCAAGTACCACGGCCCACGACCCACAAGAGGATGATGTTGAACTGTCATGTAGTTCAACAGATTTTGATGACAGTGAAGATGAGGACTATGGGGGTGGGGGAGAATCAGAACCCACAAGAAGTTCTAGTGATGAAGAGCTTGTTGATGCTAGGAGGAAGGTAAAAGAAAGTAAGAAAAGGGTGAAGTTTGATACTGGAGGGCCTTCTAAAAAAATGGAGGACATGAGCATTCCATTGGGTTGTGGGTGGGAAAGTGAGTATGAGGAAGAAGATATGTTGCCTAATTCAGTTCACCCAGAACACACTTGTGACAGGGCTGATTATGAAAACTTGCAAGCAAAAGGTAGATGGTTGGCAAGAGAATTTTTGGACAAATTTAGGGAGGAACCCAACTGGCCTAGGAAGTCTTTGGAGAAAGTAGTGTTCAATAGGTTTGGGGTGAAGCTTAGCAAGTGGAACTGTTACAGAGTTAAAAAGCATGCACATAGGCTTTTACATGGAAATTTGAAGGATCACTATTCAAAGATTGCTGCATACTTACATGAATTGAAGAGGGTGGATGGGGAATGCAGATTTCAGTTGCAAACAGATGCAATTGAAGATGATGCTGAAAATGTTGAACATCAGTTTAAGAGGTTGTACATTAGTTTCCCAGGGTTGACAACAGGTTTCATGACTGGTTGTAGGAAGGTTGTTTGTATAGATGGATGCTTTTTGAAAACCTTTTTAGGTGGGCAGCTATTATGTGCAATTAGCAGAGATGGGAACAATCAAATGTTCCCCATCTGTTGGGCTGTTGTTGAGGCTGAGAACAATGAGTCCTGGGAGTGGTTTTTGGAGAACTTGAAGAATGATCTACCTGGTTTTGGGGGTGAAGATTGCACAATCATATCAGATCAACATAAGGTTGCCTTTCATGCCACATTTTTTCTTCTTTTAACAACTGCCTTTCATGCCTTTAATTTATATACTAACATTGCTTCTAATGTTATTTACAGTCAATAATGCATGCTGTGAAAACTATATTCCCTGATGTTGAACATAGGAACTGTGCTAGACACATCTGGCCTCCATGGCACAAAAAGCATAGGGGAGATGGTTTGAAAGAGAAATTTTGGCAGGCTGTGTATGCATATAACAAGGCAGATTTTGATCTAGCCCTGCAGGAAATGGATGTGCTATCAACAGCAGCAGTAGAGGATTTCAAGGCTTTGAAACCACAAACTTTTTGTAGGTTTGGTTTTAGGATTCATACAAAGTGCAACCTTGTGGTGAATAATCTTGCTGAAACATTTAATGGTTGGATTTTGGAATCAAGGTCAAAGCCTATTTTGGGGATGTTAGAAGATATTAGGAGGGCAGTTATGGAGAGATTGTTCATGAAGAGAACATTGATGGAGAGAGCAAAGGATGATATTTGTCCTAGAATAAGAAAGAAGCTAGAAACAAACAAAGATTATGCTAAGACATGTCATGTTCTTGCATCTGATAAAATGGAGTTTGAAGTGTTATGTGGTATGGAGGTTCTAATTGTCAACTTTGAAAACAACAGTTGTACATGCAGGAGATGGGACTTAACAGGAATACCTTGCTCTCATGTTATTACTTGTAGCAATTGGCTTAGAATGCCATGTGAAGAGTTGGTGGATGAAAAGTTGAAAAGGGGTGTTTACTTAGCTGCTTATAGTGGGTCAATCAAGCCAATAAGAGGAGAGAGGCACTGGGATAATGTTGAATTCCCACTGCTACCTCCTAACATCAAGGTTGGAGCTGGTAGACCTAGGAAAATGAGGAAGAAAGCCCCACATGAGAGGGAGGACAAGGCTGGAAAATTAAGCAAACATGGCATGCAAATGACATGTAGCTTGTGCAAAGGTAAAAACCACAACAAAAGAGGCTGCCCTACAACCAAAAACAAAGGCCCTGCCACTGCATCAACCTCTAGGGAAGTCAGCAACATCTCCAACAAAAGGCAAAAAAAAGCAAGAGCTCCTCCTAAGGCAGTTGCACCACCCCAACCAGTTGCACCAAAGAGAGGCAGAGGTAGGCCCAGAAAAGGCACCAATACCATCCTCAATGATTCTGGGGTAAGTGTTAGTTCTTCACTTATCTTCCCTTCAATTCTAATCTTTGAAATGGTTCCTAACTTATACATTTTCTCCTGTTTTCAGGATGCCACAAGTGACATTTGTGGAACTCAGCAATCTACAGCAGCTGGTCCAATGAACAACCATTAAGCTAGGGTTTTATTTTGAATTTTGGTGGAGGAAATGTGGGGTTAAGGAAAGAAATTGTATTGATAGGTTTAAGGGAGCTTTTTGTAATTGAAATGTGGAACAAACTTTACCACTTTTTGCACATGTTGTACACTGTTGGCAGCATGCCTTTTGGAATCTAATGCAAAGCAATGTTTTGGTATCACAAAGCATCTGTTTAATCTAATATATTAATGCAACTTGTTCAATCAATATACTCAAAAGCCAATCAATATACTGAAAAGCCAAATTTCATTGAATAACAAACAGTGAAGGATACAAAGTCATTGTAGGATACCTAAACTACCTACTTACTAAAATACAAGTACACAAACATCCATGAAATCAAGAGTACTGCAATACAAGTGGTTTGTTGTTGTTTCAGTAATTTGTTTTCAGCCTTCAATCCTCTGACTTCAATTTTCAACCCTTGAATTTTCCTTTCAGCATCAGCTTTTGCTTCAACTCCGTTCTTCAATCTCTTGCTTTCAGATTCTAGGGCATCATTAGTGGATACAAGAGCTAGGATAACCTCACTAGCACGTTGCCCATATGCTTCCTTGTCAATCCACTCAAAGAATTCACAATCATCATCCTATTGCAAATGAAAAGAAAATCAATCAAGTTACATAAAAAGGGTTAATACATATTGCAATGTAATTCAACCTAACCTTCCACTTTGAACACCCATAAAATCGTCTGCCATGGTTCCCATTTCTCTTGCTCACAATTTGCGCCATGGCTGGCAACCCATGGTGGCAGTAAACTTTCCCAAGCCTTCGAACCATGATGAAGGTTGATGGTAGAATTGCAAACTTAGGGTTTATGTTAATGGGGAATTGGGAATTTTTGTTAGAAAGGGTTAATGGCAGTTGAAATAGAATAAAAGAGGGGAAAAAATTTTAAATGGGGGGGGGCACGTGACTATAATAATAAAAGGGGAGGGAATTAAAAGAAAATTCCAAAAAATTGAAGATTCCTTAGCTCTGGTGGAATCTCCGATCTCAGGCGTCATTTATGCTATTTTGTGCACCTCGTGTGTAAGTTGGTGCTACGCATTGCACCCGTTAAAGGTTGTGCTGTTTCTTGCACCAGAGCCCAAGGTTGTGCTGTTCTAGCCAATTAACCCATAAATAGGCCCCGCAATTAAGCATCCGATGATTAAGTCATATTCAAGATATACTATTCACCTTCAATATCTTCTATTCTGTATTAATATAAATTATAAAAAGCTAATATTATGAAAGTATACATTGAGGCGAACCTAACAAGATCCTACATGAGTATTTTTTATATATATTAATGAGAATATTTGGTCAAAGATTTTAAACTTTGACCTCAAGAGAAAGAAACAAGCACTATATTACTGGACAGAGGGAGTAATAGAGAAGTGTGATTAATTATGTACTACCTCAGTTCTTTTTCTATTGCAACAATGGGTTTGGACACGGTTTTTAAGGAAGTGGAAAAAGTGGGTAGTTTAGTATAAAAGTATCTCTTTAATTAACTAAAGTATGAGAGAAATTAATCCTTAATAAAGTAAAAGCAACTTTATGAGGCAAAGTGAGTAATTAATGATGGTTTTAGTAAGATAAAGTAAGGGAAATATTGTCAATTATAGTTTTTTTTTTTACTAAAAGTGGAATTGTTGCAACAGATGTGAAACTAATACCCAAAGTGATAATTGTTGCAATAGAAAAAGAAAGGAGGAAGTATTTATTACCTATAATATATAGGAATTTGGTCCTTATTTATAAAGATAGGAGCAGTGGCTTTCATGATCTTCGTAAATGATGTTACAGTCATTTATAGACAGCATGCTGATTTCTATGTTCAAGGGCTTGAGGCTATGTTTAGTTCACATTATATTTAGTGATCTGAACTTATTTGATCTGAGCTGAACTGATTTTTTTCTGATCTAATCTGATTTGAACTTATCTGATCTGAAATTAACTTTTATAAAACATATTATTACTAATATTATTATTACTTTGTATTTCATTACTAGTATTTCTATTACTATCATTTTATTATTGTGCACAACTTTTAATAATAATAATAATAATAATAATAATAATAATAATAATTAAAAATAAGAATAATAATTAAATAATAATAATAGCATAATTAATTTTTTTTTTTGAAAAAGAATACACATAGTATTTGAACATACAATTAAAAATAAAAGAAAACATATTTTAGGTTAGAAAAACATATTGTTTATGGTAGAAAGAACATATTATTCATGTCTAAAGTCCGTTTATAATAAGAATTTAGGTAGTAATGAAAGAATATATAATGATAATAAAAAAAAAAGAACATATATTGAAACAGCATACAAAATTTATTTAAAGAAAACATTCTAAAAATAAAAGATAGATGTCCCCTCAAAAAAATAAAATACAAGATAGATGTTATTTTTATATTGATGACATGTTTGGATTTAACTAACACCATGTTTTTTGTTATATCAATCAATTGTTCTTTTTTCATTATAAATAGACCTATAAATATATATAATCATATGATCTTGAACATAATTGTTAAATATTATTCTTATATCGTTGTCATATTCTATATATAAACTTTGTTTTTAAAGATAAGTTAAATCTCGTGTATGGGGGCATCCGAAGGTGATGCTAACACCACTATGTTATCCCTTACTAGGGGTGTAAGTGGACTGCGAAAAGTCCAGAGTCCAATCCAGTCCAGTCCAAACTTGTCGGACTGGACTGGACTGAATTTTTGTTAGACTGGACTCGGATTCAAATTTTCGAGTCCAAATATTTTTGGATTGGATTTGGACTCACCCCTTTGGAGTCCAATAAGTCCAGTCCAGTCCAAAAATATTTTTATGTAAAATATATATTTAATATTTATATATATAATGTATATATATTTAATATTTATATATATAATATAAAAGATGTATGTGACTTATTTTATGGAATGGATATAATGAGCTTAATTTTTCAAATTCAAATATGAGAAAATGTTGTGAATCATTGAATCTAAATTGGGGAAAAAAATAATATATTAATCAAACTGGACTTGACTGGATTCGGACTGAAGAAAAAATTATCGGACTGGATTGGACTGGACTCAAAAAATATTCGGATCGGACTTGGATTCAATTTCTCGAGTCCAAAAAATTTTGGACTGGATTTGGATTTGGCAAAGTCCAATCCAGTCCAATCCACTTACACCCTTATCCCTTACTACTCATGTTTTATATAAACTAGTAACATCTCCTTTATATTATTCTGCCAAAATTGTTAAAAAATATAAACATCATATACTATATATTATCTTGTTCTTTACATGTACAACATCAAAAAGAATATCACATATCAAAACTGTTAGTTAGAGCAAATATATAAAAGAACACGTACAAATGCAAAATAACATTTCTCTTCTTGAACACAAATAGCTTGAAATAGTGATATCAATGACATTTAAAATAATAGCAACGATATTAATAATAATTACCAATATTAATAATTAATAAGTACAACAACGACAATAATAATAATCCTTTTGAAAAAATATACTAGTAAATAGTAGCAGTATTAAAAGTAATAGTAATCGTATAAAGTAATACTAATAACAATAATAATAAAAACAATAATAATAATAATAAATAATAATAATAATAATAATAATAATAACAACAACAACAATAATAATAACAATAATATTAAGTTTTTAAATATAAGCATGATCTGATGTGATCTAATTTAATCTGATCTCATCTTAAATAAGTAAAAATAAGGTGAACTGAACATACCCTGAATCCAAAAGGATTTGGCCTTCTAAGGTCCAAGGGTGTTTTCATTATTCCACCCTATTTTGGACCCCAACTAGCCTTGGTCCCCCAAAAAGTGATATATTTATGTTACCTGCTCCTTGTAAAGCAAGATATATGAAGAGGAAATGAAGACGGAGTAGGAGCATATGCATCTAATTAAGACATTGAGCTGTATATTTTCAATACATAATTTGTTAAATCAAATAGAAGTTATGCTATTCTTTACGAAAATTGTGATAGGAAATATCTTCCATTTTCATCAATATAGGATGTATTTGGCAAAACTGGGAGTTGTATTAGTTGTTAACTGTTGCACGAGATGTTAGTAGTTGGAGCAGTTGTTAGCTATCAGATCATAGTTGTTAGGGGATAGTGTTCAAGTGGATGTTTAAAATACAAATATTGGGAAAATGTAGTCGTTAGAATCGTAATAGCCAACAAAAGATGACATATATTTAGTTATGGAATTAACTAGAACATTTTTATTATTTCTATTGATGGTTTCTCAGTCACTTTTATTACAAATGCGTCTTGTTTTCCTAGCCTAACCAATACAAATTTATCAATATTTTTTTAATTATTGGATATGGTTAATTTTAAAGCTTAAAATATCATTTAAGGGGTAATTTAGCACTAATAATAACAAACAGTTGATGAAGAAGCCTTAAACAAGCTGGTTGAGCAATCCATGAAATTAAACGAAGTAGAGAAATAATACTAAGTAACCGAAGAACAACGGAAAGCGAAATCAACAATCTTTAATAATCTTCAAAGCTAAAAGTGCACAAAAGCTAGAGAGAAAACTAGAGTTTTATTAACCTAATAAAATGATAATAAAAGATTATTTAGGTTCATATTGCATTGTTTTCTAAAGTTATGCTATTCTACTCCTATTTGGTATGTTTTTGTGCTTTTGATGCATTTCAGATATTAAGAACATATTGGATATGGTTAATTTTGAAACTTAAAATATCATTAAACGGGTAATTTAGCACTAATAATAAACAATTGATGAAGAGGCCTTAAACAAGCTGGTTGAGCAATCCATGAAATTAAATTAAGTGGAGAAATAATACTAAGTAATCGAAGAACAACGGAAAGCGAAATCAAAAATCACTAATAATCTTCAAAGCTAAAAGTGTAGAAAAGCTAGAGAGAAAACTAGAGTATTTTTAGCCCAGTAAAAATGATAATAAAATATTATTTAGGTTCATATTGCATTATTTTCTTCAGTTATGTTATTCTTCTCCTATTTGGTATGTTTTTGCGCTTTGATGCATTTCTGATATTGAGAACATAGATATGGTTAATGTTGAATCTTAAAATATCATTTTAGGGGTAATTTAGCACTAAAAATACCAAATAGTTGATGAAGAGTCCTTAAACAAGCTGGTTGAGCAATCCATTCCATTAAATAATTAAGTAGAGAAGTTATACTAAGTAATCGAAGAACAATGGAAAGCGAAATCAATAATCTTTAATAATCTTCAAAGCTAAAAGTGCACAAAAGCTAGAGAGAAAACTAGTTTCTTTAACACAATAAAACGATAATAAAATATTATTTAGTTTCATATTGCATTATTTTCTTAAGTTATGATATTCTAATCCTATTTGTTTTTTTTTTGTGCTTTTGATGTATTTTAGGTATTGAGAACATATCTTGGGTATAACTAGCTAAGCTTGAGCATTAGGAGAATTTGGAAGGAAGGTACATTGCATAAGGATTGTTATGGATATCTTATAGTACACATTTGAGCGAAAATAAAGCGGAATGTCATCAAAAGAAATATAGAAAAGGAGTCACATCTACTCGTTTGACCATAACTTTTAATATGTTTTTGAGAATTGAATAATTTCAGTGGATTTGTAAAATTGCATTGCCAAGTCTACCTTTGCACCATTTTTTGAAATGCATAGTGGGCAAGTAGTTTTTGTTTGAATACGGCTTACTACTTGCTTAATGAAGTAGCTTACTTATTTATCCAAATGATCGAGAAGTTAGCTGAAACCAATAGGAGAAGGTAGCAACCTTACCTATTAATGGCGAAAAGCTCATTGGCCAACCGCATTGTGGGCGATTTTGCTTGTTTTTCGGCCATTTACGTCTGATTTTGCACTGTTCTGGAACTGCATAGTGCGCAAGTAGTTCATTGTCGAATTTGGTTTCCTACTTTCTTAACCAAGTAGCTTACTCATTTACCTAAAGAATCGAGAAGTAAGCTAAAACCAATAGGAGAAGAAAACAACATTTCCTATTCATGGAGGAAAGCTCCTCATTGGCCCCGCAATTTGGGCATCATTTTCAGGGCATTTTCGATTGGTTTTTGGTTTTTGGGCAAGGTTTTGAAAATGCATAGTGGCCAAATAATTTTTGTTCGAATCTGGCCTTCTACTTGCTTAACGAATGGTTACTCATTTACCTAAATGATCGAGAAGTACGTAAGCTACTCAATGTCTTCAAATTTGCTTAAGTTACTTAATTAAATTCAACTAATTGTACACAAAGAATTGACATCTCTTGTAAAGCTGCACAAATTCTCATCAACAAATCAATATATAATTGAACATAAAACACCTGAAACAAAAGTCTCCAAACACTCTCAAAGAGAGAGATAAACCCAGCATATGGATAGAAGTAGAACAACTCTCTATTAGAGAGAGAGATTGAAGTTTTATTGTAAACAAAAAAAAACTTAGAAACAAATAACGAAAAGAATAAATTGGGCTCACCACCGCCCAAAAGGGTGATGGTAGACCCTAGATCTATCAGAATAAAGAACTAGGGTCTTCAGATAACAAAACGATAGAGGAAGGAGATAGAAAGACAAGAACTAAGTAATCTAGCTACTAAAATAATCACTATCTTGTGAAATATTATTTTGTTTTTTCTCAATAGAGTTTGGACATAATGTAACCTCTGGCCGCTATGTAAAATACTAATGCCAAACAAAACCATAGTGGTAGAGCAGAGTAACCTCTTACCATTGGGACTCGACCCATTTCTTTTTAATATGAACCATTTGCGAAATGTGTGTATATTCCTTCAACTCCTACTTAAAACTCAACACTTGCCTAAAATCTCTTTGCTGACCTTATGTTTTAAATATGACATATAGCAAAGACAAACCTATTTGGACTAATATTCTACAAGTGTTGTTTATAGTGAAACAAGTTTATAATGGACATTGAAGAAACCAAGGAGTATTGGATTCAAGAAGACTTGATGAAGCTGTTGGACTGAAGTTCCCAAGATCATTAGGGTGTTCCTAGGAACTTTTGTAAGAAACAAACAATAAAATGACTATATAAGAGTGGTTATTTAGCACTATGCCCTAAGGAACGTAATAGGGAATAAAATCAGAATTTTAGACTTAGCTTTATTTTATAAAATCAATATTTTTATATTGAAAAGATTTTATGTTTACGGACAAAACAAGAACATATCTTATCTTTATCTTTTCATTAGTTTTATCTTAGTTATATATTTTTAATCTTCGAAAATAATCTTCATCTCTTTAGTCGGTTTTTCTTAATTTGATCTATAGTTTGTTAAACTTGATTTTTATCTATCGGTTTGAATAAAATCCGATCTTATCCTTTAGGTATGCATTACTCTTTGAAGTGACCCGTATATATTAATAGCTCATTTTAGTTTCCATTTAGTGTCATTGACCGAGCATATTAGTGAGAAACTATAATTTAATTGAGTCAGTGCCATCAATCGTTCTTATATGCCTTACTATTTCTTAATTTATAGTGAGTTTCTCTTAGTGCTAATTCGAAGATTTTAGTCTATTTGGGTTGGGATTTTGACTTAAATCTTGTATTTGAGTAACCTTTAAGTGAAGCTTGATAGAGGACTTTGAGTGAAGTCGAGAGAGAAGAAGCAACAATTGAGGGATTGTTGTTCCTAGTGGAATGAGAGAAGTAACTCTACCATAATAAGTTGTACTGAGTTGTTGGCCTATTATTATTGGATGAGTTGTGTTTAAAATCCTTTGGGGTCGAGGTTTTTACTTCCTATAAGGTCTAGGAAGGTTTTCCTCGTAAACTCTCTTATGTCTTTACTTTTTCTTTCACTTTTATTTTTGAATTCCGTAAAGTTACTCCTTGTTTCCCATAATACAATTCACCCCCTCTCTTGTATTGTTCCTAATTGAATAACAATTGGTATCGCAGCTGATGCTCTTTAAACTAGCCGGTAACGCCGATGAATAAGATTCTGGCTACGAATAATGAATACAACTGAAAGCTAGAAGAAGAGTATTCCACCCAAAGACCTCCAATAAAATGTTCAATGGTAAATTCTAGACATACTGGAAGAACCGTATGGAAATCTTTCTCAGAGCTGAGAATTATCAGGTTTGGAGAGTCACTGAAGTTTAAGACTTTGAAGTCACAATAAGAAGTGACCAAAACGAGGTTGTTCCTCAACCTATGTCTGAATTTTATAAAGATGATTTTGTCAAAGTGGAAATGAATGCACTTGCGCTAAAATCATTGCATTGTGGTCTTGGACCTCATGAACACAATCTTGTCATGGGATGCAAGACAGCAAAGTAAATATGTTATCTTTTGGAAGTCACGCATGAAGGTACAAGTAAAGTCAAAAGATCAAAAATTGACCTTCTAATGTATCTATACGAACTGTTCCAAATGAAATCAAAAGAAACTATGCAAGAAATGTTTACTAGATTCACTAACATAATTAATGAATTAGCTTGTCTTGGTAAAGTTATCTCATCTGAAGAACATGTACGAAAGGTGCTAAGAAGTTTGCCTAAAGACAAACAGATGACCAAAGTTAACGCCTTGTAGGAAACAAAAGACTTCACCAAGTTCAATTTGGAACACCTTGTTGGTTCCTTGATGACACATGAACTACATCTGGACACGAAAAATGGAGATCCATCTAAGCAAAAGTCCATTGCACTAAGAGTTGATGAAGATGATGAAACTGACACAGATGATGATTAGTCTATTCTCATGGTCCGACGTTTTAAAAAGATGTTGAAAAATATGAAGAGTGGAAACTACAAAGGTTAGAATTGATAATTCATTAACAAAACTGGTTGTCATAAATGTAGCAGTTTAGATCACTTCATCAAGGAATGTCCGCAATGGGAACAAGAGAATGGTTAGGAAAAAGGCAAGGAACTCAACAAGGAACCAGGACTTTGAAAATCCTTTTTCTAAAACTGACTTGAGAAAGGCCATGACTGCTGCATGTGGAGATTTTGATTTGGAAGAAGAACAGTCCGATCAATCCGTTGAAGAAATAGCCAACATTGTTTTGGGCTTTATGCCTTTTTTACAAGCCAACCCTTATTAAAAAAAAGGGATCTACGGATCCGGGTGTGGGTCCTTTGGTCAGATCCGGATCCGGACTCGTATTTTTATTATAGGATCCAGATCTGGCCCGGATTCGTCTGGTCCAATGTTTTGGATCCAGATCTAGAATAACGGATCTGGATCCACATATCCGGTCAGGATTCAGGATCTATTCCTATCCCTAATCTCACCCAGTAGAACTAATAATCAGTGACATATCTAAAGAAACGCAAAAAAGATCTCAATTAAGGAACTTTTGTGCTTTGAATGCATTCCTACCAATGTTGGGACCAAAGAATCATGAAAAAGCTCTAAAAAATTCAGATTGGATAGTCGTCATCAAAGATGAACTAAATCAATTTGAAAGAAACAAAGTAAGACATCTAGAACCTCATTCCAAACACCACAAACACTAGTGGAAAAAATCTTATATGACACAGAAGAACTGATCCCTTTTTACTAGACGGATCAGTTAAGGTCAACTGATCCGGTTGGGCAAGGTAATCGGGTCAGTTAGTATTATTTTTTTGGCGTAAAATATAGGTCCAATTAACTGATCCAGCTCAGCTCAAGATCAGATCAGTTAATTAGACCTTTGATAAAAGTCCCAGCGTGCAACTCAGCCCACTCTACGAACTAAACTCGCATACAACCCTACTTCTCAGAGCCTCCATCTCTCATTTTCTCCAATCATCCTCTATCAGTTCCTCTCTCATCCCTTTCCTCTATTCACCCCACTCTTCCCCTTTATCTTCAAGCCCTACAAACAACCCTAATTCACTCCTCATCTTCTTTCACCAACAACAACGATCAGCCCACCACCATCTCTCACTACCACCACCTTACTCAGTCTTCTTCGCATCGTTTCCCTTGATTCCAAGCACCATACGCCAACAATATACCACCAAATGAAGACCAACAACTCAGCTGGACACCCTATCTCACGCCTCCACCACTTTGGTAGTCGTGTTCATCAGCGAAGACGAAACCGTTCTCTACTTCATTAGGGATTTGTCACTCACCAATACCACTAGCCACCACCACTACGTCTGCGTCGCGTTCATCGATTAGTATTACACAGAAGAAATCCACTATAGACAGTAATACAATTCGATCCGCTCTTTATAGACAAACTTGGGATTTGCGAGTCCAGGTAAGATCGGTTCAGGATCATGGGCTCTTTTTCTATCAGATAGGAAGGGCTGTTGCACAAAATGTACTTCTAAGTAATTGCCCTGGTTTTAACGCTCACCAACCACCAACACACGCTAGATTCAAGACATTAGAGATTCGAGCCATTGGATCTAGGGTTTGAAGTTGTTTTCGGTTGTGAATTTCAAATCTTTTTGTATGTTCTTAATTTCATTCCTTTTATAGAAGTATAATTTATGACCTTTTTTTTTCGTTTTTTAATTTTTAATTTTTGTAATTCATTCTGTTGTTAATAAGTTGTTAATAAGTTTCATTTATTTTTGTTGATTTTTCATATTTGTTGTAATTTCGTCCCTTTTTATATTAATTTCGTCATTATTTCTGTCGTTGCAACCAAAATCCATGGATTAAATGCTTGTTATTTGGTTGCTCAGCTATGCTTGTGGTGCAGTATAGTCGAACTTTTTTTTATTTCATGACCCCCCAACCCAAATTGATCTGGTTTTGTTGGTGAAACCGGATCAGTTACTCATTAATTGATCCAGTTTTCACCTAAAAACCGAATCAGTTTACTATATAACTGGTTCGGTTTTCAACCGGAGCAGTTGACTACTGTCAACCGCTCTGAATCCAACTGATCCGGCCAAAAACTAGGTCAGTAACCCCTGTTTTGATCGAATATATGATGATGTGTTTTCCACTGGTGAAAGTAATTGGCCTCAAATGGGTGTTTAGGAAATAGCTAGGAGCAAAGCTCGTCTAATTGTCAAAGGTTACGAACAACAGGATGGTATTGACTATGAGGAAACTTTTACTTTTGTTGCAAGTTTAGAAGCAAATCGAATCTTAATCGCCTTTGTTGCATTGGGATTTAGTTTGTACATACCAAATGGATGTCAAGTGTGCCTTCTTGAATAGGTACCTAAACGAAGATTTCTAAGTGGTTTGAAGTCTTGATTTTCCAAACCATGTCTTCAAACTAGATAGAGCTTTGTGTGGACTCAAACAAGCTCCTAGAGCTTGGTATAAGAGACTGTCAAAGTTGCTACTCGAAAACGATTTTAAAAGAGGTAGAGTTGATAAAACATTATTCCTATAATATAAGGATATTGATTTAATAATTGTCTAGATTTATGTACATGATATTATATTTGGTGCTACTAATGAATATCTATGCCAGCACTTTGCAGATTTAATGAGCAATGAGTTTGAAATGAGCATGATAGGTGAGTTAAATTTCTTTCTTGGTTGACAAATCAAGCAAACTAAAAAAAGGTCATTTTCAACAAAAGTAGATAAAGGAACAAATTAAGAAATTTGGACTAGAAAATTTAAAAATCCATCATGCACATATGGGAACTACCACTAGATCGGATGAAGATCCTATAAGAACAATTGTGGATCAGAAGAAATATTGAGGTATGATTGGTTCCCTATTATATTTAACCACAAGTCCTCTACACATTGCTTTTAGTATTGGTCTGTGTACGAGGTTACAATAAGCTTCAAAGGAATCTCACTTAACAGCTTTATAGAGGATCTTGAGATATCTAAAAGGAGCTGATGACCAAAGCTTGTCCTACCTAAGGAGTGACACATTTGAACTCAAAGGATTTACAGATGCTAACTATGATGGTGACTTGGTAAATAGGAAAAACACTTCAGGTATGCTACATTTCCTAGGTCATAGTTGAGTTTCTTGGAGTACCAAGAAACAAAACACCGTCGCTTATCTACAGCAAAGGCTGAGTATGTTGCTCCTGCAACTTGCTGCTCCTAAATTCTATGGATAAATAAACAACTACGTGACTATGGAATTAAACCCAACTAAGCCTTTGTGTAGAGAGAGGTTTGAAAAATTAAGATCAGAACTAGGTCTTTTGAAATTATGACGATTTTGTTTACCATGTTCTTTCCCCAAGTAAATTGAATATTGATGTATGTGTGAAAAAGTTTATATGATTATAAATGAAGTGGTATCATTCACAAGCACACCATGTTCCTAATTCAGACTTGAATAGTTTAGGAACCATTAAAAAATATCTTTTAATATGCCCCTTATTGTCTTTCGTGTATTATAAATGAAGTGGTATCATTCACAAGCACACCATGTTCCTAATTCAGACTTGAATAGATTAGGAACCATTAAAAAATATCTTTTAATATGCCCTTTATTGTCTTTCGTGTCACCTGAAAATATGAGACTAACAGTGAAAAGCAAAACTTTGGTTCCTAATAAAATAAGTTACTGCAATTTCGTTTGTTCCCAAAAATCCAAAACCAAAAATGATATATGTCAATCTATTTTCTAGGGATAAATATTATTATTACCTAATGAGTTTATATTTTTAAATTTCTTTGTTGCCCTATTTTCTTCCTATTATTTCACCTAACCACCAATTTTTATTTCTACCGCTCTTGCTTTAACATTAAACTGGGTGCTACTTTACCTTCCTTCATCCCCTTTGGTTCCCATTTTTCTCAAACGAAATCCTTCTTGATTCTTCATCTCCGGTTCTTGCTTCCCTCCATCACCTATGAATATCTCACCCTTCATTGGCAAGAGCCAGTGCAAACATTGACCCTAGAACAAATCAATTAATTGATGCTTCTTCTCAAACCCTAAACGCAACAATGGGAACTTCATCTACACAATCTCCAAAACCCATCTAAAGTGTTCCTCCACTCTCGCCTCTAAACTTAACTGAAAAGCAGCAAGAAAAAGAGCCACGAGTTGATAGGGAACCTCGCTTGATTTAACAAGAAGACATGCAAAGTTCAATCAGTTTCAAAGAAAGAAACAACAACAAAAAGATAGGGGTTCTCAAATCATGAAATATGTTCCCACTCAACCTAGGTATATCTTGGGTATGTGTATTGATCTTGCTTGGTGTAGATAGGAAAATTTTGTTAAACTTGTTGAAGTTGTGGAGAAACAAAATTGGGTAAAATTATTTTGTTCTAGTTTTACAAATTTGTTAATTCTAGATGTCCTAGATGAATTCTATGATAATTTCAAAATAATTTATGGTGTTTGTTGTTCAAGAGTAAAGGAGACTAAGATTAGGTTTGATGAAGAGAAATTATGATCTCTGTGTAATGTTCCTAACGGTGATATTAATGTCTATTTCAAGTATAAACCTTCATTCCCCTTCACTCATATCTCCCAAGATGAATTGGTAATTGGCTTTGGTGGGTCAAAAGGAGAAATTACCCTTGATCATAACCTTCTAAACCCTTTCCACAAAGTTATATATAATTTGGCGAAAAAAGTCTCATCTCCATAGGTAGGCAAAGAGAAAGGAGGTATGCTTGCTTGACATGGTTTACATGTATTGTCTTGAAACCCACACGCCCATTAGCTTTCTCTTTCTCATTATTCAACATTTAGACCATTGCATTTTGAACAATATTGTTGCTGGTTATGGAGCTCTTTTAACTGAAATAATGAAAGATGCTGGAGTACTATTTGCTAGTTTTGTATTCCAATGGCAAAGCCACAGAAATATCTTGAATGCTAGAGCTGTCAAGTACCTGGATTTGTGTCTGATTGATGGGAATGAAGCTGGAAAAAAAAAGATGAATTAGTAGAAGAAGTGAAAGAGGAATATTAGGAGGAAGAATAGAAATAGAGGAAATAGTGCCTCTTGTGTTAAAAAGGAAAAGGAACAAGAAGAAAGTTCCCTCGGAAAAGTATAAATAAAAGAAGAGCAAGACTACTCTTCTTAAGGAGAAAAAGAAAGTGGAACCTCAAAGGAGAAGTTATAGATTGGCCAAATAACTTTTCTCTCCTGAAAGAGAAAAATAGAGAGATGACAATGATGATGAATTGCAAATCATGGATTCTACTGCCTTCTCCCATGTTCCTTAAACCAATGTTCCTAACTTGTTCCTACTTCTCCAGTTCCATCTCTTACAGATGATTCCTCTCCCATAACTAACACATAAATGCTTGTTGTTCCCTATCCCTAACTCAACGATGATCCCACTCCACCCACTAGTCCTCCCAGTCCTACAATTAACTTTTTTATTACCTTCTCTCCCACATCACAGACTTTTGTTCCTACTAATCACATTCCTGAATCTATTCTCACCTTATCACCTGACCATATCCCTACTACCACCACCATGCACTCTCCCTCTCACAGCCCTGACTTTCCCACAATTGCTAAACTTCCAACCCCACCAGTCCAATCTTCCTCTCCAAACCCTAAATCATCATCCTCTATCATTGCTCCTCTTTCTGTTCCTCCTTTTAAGGAATAATAAACTCTTGTGTCACCAATTTATCAACCTTACACCGCCCAACATGATAAGAGAATGGAGTGCTTATATGAGCTAGCATATGGTATGACCCAAAACCAAATTGCTCTTAACGAAGGTATGAAAGGAGTTCATACCCAAACAAGTTTTTGCCATACTCACTTGACCACTATTTTTAAGGGAACTAATGATGTGAATGATTCATTATATAAGATGAACTTCGGGATAATTCAATTATATACCAAGGTGGAAGTACTAGAAAATGGGTTAAAGGCTCTCGTTCAGCAAGTGGCTGCTAATTATGCTGTTGTTTTGGCAAAATTGGAGGAGGTTGTTGTATAGGAAACTGCTTATGAGAGTGTCCATGTTGCCTCTCATCCTACTGCTACCCAGATCCTTTTCTAGTTCTTTTCTCATACACAACTTTTATTGTTCTCCTGCGTCTGTTCCAATCTAGTTGTTTTTGTTTCTTTTGTTTCTGTTTATGTAGGTCCCTGCAGTACTTAATAAAAAGCAACTTGTTTTCCCTCACTTGTGTTTCATATTTCCTAACTTACACATTAGATGGCTCATATTATAAGATTGCAGTTTGAGCAAGTTTCATTTCATCCTCATGTTAACCGTAGTCTTTATACTTTGGTAATGTGCTTTGTTCCATTTTCATTTATCCTTGTAACTCTAACATACTTATATTTTTTTGAAGATCACAAAGGAGGTAAAATAAACAAGGCAAAATACTTTCTAAATTTTTTCAATTGGCCCTTTGTTTCTTTCTTTGATTGTCCTTAATTAAATCGAAGATGCCTTAAGTAATAATAAACACTTGTGTATTGTTTCTCTTTGGAGTTTTCATTTGTTGTCATCTCTCAAAAAGGGGGAAATTGTTAACCCTAAGTTTTGAAGATGATATATAACAAAGACAACCTTATTTGGAGTAATATTCTACAAGTGTTGTTTATAGTGAAGCATGTTTATCATGGACTTTGAAAAAACCAAACAACATTGAATTCTAGAAGACTTGATGAACTATTGGAGTGAAGTTCCCAAGATCATTAGGGTGTTCCTAGAAACTTCTGTAAGAAACAAACGATAAAACAATTATATAAGGGTGGTTATATAACACTATGCACAAAGGAACGTATTAGGGAAGAAAATCAGAATATTGGACTTAGTTTTCTTTTATGAAATCAGTATTTTAATACTGAAAAGATTTTGTTTAATGGAAAAATTAAAAAACAAATCTTATCTTTATCTTTTTATTAGTTTTATCTTAGTTATTTTTTTAATCTTAGAAAATTTTCTTCATCTCTTTAGTCGGAATTTCTTAATTCTATCTGTAGTTTTATAAACTTGATTTTTATTTATTGGTTTAAATAAGATCTGATTGTATCCTTTAGGTATTGTTTCTTAGATTTAGATAAGAATTGTAATGGTTAGTTATTTAGAGATATGTATGCATTACTCTTTAAAGTGATACGTATCTATAAATAGCTTATTTTAGTTTTCATTTAATTAGTGCATCACTGACCGAGCATATTAGAGAGCATTTATCATTTTATTGAGTCAGTGCTATCAACCATTCTAATATTTCTACTGTTCCTAAACTGGTCGTGAGTTGGTTTAGTGCTAATTCGAAGATTGTAATCTATTTGGGGTTGGGATTTTGGCTGAAATCCTACAATTGAGTAAGCTTTAAGTGAACCTTAAGAGAGGATTAACAGTGAAGTCGAGAGAGAAGAAGCAACAATTTAGGGACTATTGTGGGGACTGTTGTTCCTAGTGGAACGAGAGAAGAGTTGTAATGAGTTGTTGACCTATAATTAGTGGATGAGTTTTGTTTAAAATCCTTTTCGGGTCGAGGTTTTTGGTTCCTAGGTTTAGGAAGTTTTTTCTCGTAAAATCTCTTGTGTCTTTACTTTGTTCTTTCGCTTTTGTTTTGAGTTCTGCAAAAATTACTCCTTGTTCCCCACAATACAACTCACCCCTCTGCTCTTGTATTGTTCCTGATAGAATAATAGTGTTGTAATAGTCTAATTACACAAGTTAGGTCATTAACAACGCTAAATTAGCATCTCTTTTTTTTTGGGGGGGGGGGTTTTGAGGGCAAAGGCCATTAAAAACTAGTATAAATTTTAAAAAAATCCCAACTCTTCATTAGATTTTTGTTGGAAAATCATGTTCATTTGGGTTTAATTTGTGTATCGAAATTCATGCAATGGCTATGAGGTTTATAAAATTGTGATATACTACTGTGTCACACAATTAACTTAATCTAAAATGTATAGTATAACTTCGATTTCCTTATATCAGCCCTTCATAAAATAGGTTTCGATGGCAGTATTATAAATCTGTAATCTTCTCCAAGAAGTCATTATAATAGATATGAGAGAATTCAGAACGTTAGGGCTGTCACAAAGTCAACTACTCAAGCAAGAATTGTTCACACTTTGATTTAGATTTATCTAGCCTATAGGTCTAGGTTGATTTATGAGGCATTGCCTTTGATTAATCCATTATTACAGTAGAAATTGACGCTTCCATCGTACGTCCAAATGCAATCGTCCAAACTAGTTTCGATTAAGCCAATAAAATTTAATACCTCTTAATCTTATCTATCTCTTAATCTTGTCTATCGGATGCATGTTCCTTCGATCAGCAGTAGAAGTTTTTTGCACTATCGGATTTTTGGAACTATTAGAATCTTAGGGAAGGGCCATCAGTCGCAAACTTCTCTCATGAATTTCTCCATCAAAACTAGTTGCTTTACTTGCTTAGCTTTCTAACAAAGCAAGTAGATAGGGCATCTATTCTCTACCATGGAAAAATTAATCATGTATAAGAGTGTCAATCTTATTGTTGTAAGTTTCATGTTAATCTTTATAACCGTACGGTAGTGTCATTTTTTGGATATATTTTTCTTTTTTTAGATAGTTATGTAAGATGAAGTGTCCTACCGAGGTGGAACCTCTTGTAGGTCAACTGGAGCCGGGTTACCGGGTTACACTTCGGGAATGCAGAAGAAGGGTAAGGAAATGCCCTCCCCGAAAGTGCTCCTAGTGGAGATTGAACCCCTAACCTTCTATCGAGCTATAATCCTTACCATATATATATATTTTTTTATTGGTAAGGAGATGTGTCCTACTGGATGCCTGTATCGGAATCTCGCACACGTTAATCCAATTCAGCCGCACAACATGTGTAACACAAATAAGGCTTTTTGGGATTAGGGGAAAGGTAAAGGAATCTCATCCCCAAAGTGCCTGGGGTTTGATCCCACAACCTTAAAGTTATACTAGATATAAGCCTTACCACTACTTGGTAAATTACCACATAGATGGGGTGTCACTTTTGTGACCACCTGTATCATTTTTATACGTGTTGCCCTCGTGTGTCATTATTCAATTATAAAGGTGTCATTTCTATTAGACAATATATTATACAAAGATTCAGAATCTTGAAAATAAAAATCATAAGTATGAGACACTAACTTATACTTCCTCCCTTCTGAAATAATAAGTGTTTTAACTATTTCAACTAAGACAACATAAACTTAAAAACTGGCACGAAATTTTGTAAAATGACACTGATAACCTATAAAAGTATCACTGAATGTTCAGAAAATGATGTGGGACACAATGTAAGAAAAATTTCCTAGCTTGTAAAAATCATATATATGACGTAAAATTTTTATCGAAGTCTTAGAAACTGGGATTCAGACCGTATAAAAATAATACCGGCACAGTAAAAATATGATATCTCATCTGCATCAGTTTTGTTCAGTGTTAGTGTTATCCTACTCTTGTTTTATTTGTTAGACGTTTCCTCTATGACTTCATATGATAAATGCAATTTGTTTGTAATATGAATATTGAAGATGTGAGGTGGGGGACAAATCAATTGAAGGTGAATGGCATTTTCGTGAACTCCATAATTTAATGATCGAGGCAGTCGCTATCTTTTTCACAACCATATTGTTGTTTGGATCATTTTTGTATTCTTGTGTGACCTCAAAGAAACTGCATGCTGATTACACCAAGTGGGGGAGAAATGAAGAACGAAAGAAATGAGTAGTAGTAGAAGTAGGATTATAATAGTACAAGTAAACTACCTTAAACAACAATAGGAAGCAAACCAAAGGCCAAAGTGGAAAGACTTTTTTTCTCTTTTCATTAATTTTTTGATAATAGGAGGATGCTTGTACCTCATAGAAAATGCAAACTAATTGATTACACTTCATGGTGAGATCTACACTCCTTGAAGAAAAGAATAATAATCCATCCCTAAAGAATAAAGGTAGAGTCAGTGACATAGAGCAAGCGAACTCTTGGGTAATTATTAGGAGCATTGGCCTTTTGTAGGGTAGGCATAAGCCTAACCCTCTTTCTCTCTAGTTTTTTACATGGACCGTGACCAAACCCATTTGCTTGTTTGCCACGTGCATGACAGCCACTCTTGATGATATAAGCATGAAGTAGGATGATGACTCAGATTTAGTTATATCCATAACCATAAAAAATTTTGGTTAAGGATGTTTGACAATTAGATGTTGGTTATAGGCTGTTTTATTTAAGTGATTTGATTAGTTGTTTGTATTATTTGTTTTTTCTTTTAAGTGAAAATTCTTTAATTAATATGAAGTCATTCCACATCTACAATATGTAGTAGTCAAAAACTAAAAAATATAGATCAAATTGAAAGAAACTTAATTCTAATCTGGCAAAACCACGATCATTAAGCAAAATTAACCTTTCTAAATATCCTCTTTCACATCGTTGTCTAATGCAACCTTCTACGAGGGAGTCTAACGATCTGATGTAATTTTGATGCATAACTAGAGTTATTTCAACCGATTGTACACGAAGTACTGACTACTGTTGAAATAACGCACAAAATCCTATCAACAAATAACCTTCAACTGGAGCCAGGGTCTAAAGCCCACTGACAACCAAGAACCAAACTAATACGCCCACCGTGAAGGGAGCGACTACAAAATCCATAACTAAAGTCATCACACAAATGAGACTTGTTGAAAGCAGCGAAAAAGCGAAAAAAAAGTAAGAAAATATACTAGAAACTGCAAAAAGGAGAGAAAGAAAGGCTAACCATGGATGAAAACATCCATGACAGCCCACTAGAAGGTTTTTTTGTGAAAAGAGGAGAGAAAAAGGAGAAGAGGGGGATAGCGGCTAGGGTTTTTTTTATAAAAACTTTACTTCAACCAAAATCTAGTTTTATGTTTATATTGGTTAAATTGGTTGTTTATTAATGTATTTGATAAAATGAGTTGTTAGTATAGTCATCCATAAAACATGCGCTAATGAGGCAAAGACAATAACCTTATAGTGGCTTTGAAGAAGAATAGTCATGCATATATGAAACTGTAATGTCATTTAAAGGCAGAAAACTAGTATGAATTGTATTTTTCTAGCTTCACCCCCCATTTGAACTTAATTTTAAATCCTCCGCAATGAAATCACCAAATTGTTGACATGTCTTGATTGCCTGCGCAAGATGAACGCATATTTGACTACCTCATTGTAAAGATTTTTGTTTTGAAAATATTTTGAAATAAAGAAGTCGCCAACAAGTCTTTAGAGGAAGACTCATAAACTTAATTGGATATTTGGGAAAATGTATGTACATATTAGGGACTTATCCAATGTAGATTTCATCATTATGACTTCATAATTGGTCAATTAACCAAATATAGAGTTCGGGGGTGAGGGTAGAATATAATCAGGAATCAAATTTGCCCATTGTTGATATCTAATTAATACGGCTCATGGATCTATTTTTATACAAATAAACAACCAAGTAATATATTAAAGCAATACCCCTCAAAAAAAATATGTTCAAGCAATATAAAATTAATCTATGTTGTTTCGTTAAACACAAAAGACTAGTTTTTTGTGATATGTTACCTATGCAATCAAATTATGGTGAACCTAATGCAATTGTCCAAATTATGTAAATTTTGCATTAGAACAATTAACTAGGTCTTTGATTAGCAAAAATAAATATGTGAAGTGATTAAAGCATTAAAACATATAGCATGTATATGAAAAACATAATTTGTACAGAAATATAATAAAAAAAAAAAAGAAGGATTGAAGATTAGAATATACATTTATACCATGCTACAAGCCTTATAGCTAGTTTAAAAGTTAATGAGCAAAATTTAGACTTCTACACAGCAAGGGTTAGCACTGAAGAAATAAGAAGAATTCAAGATGTTTTTGGTTTTGCTCATAGCAGGCTTCCATTTAAGTACTTGGGAGTGCCAATTTGCTCTAAGAAGATTCCAATTGCAGAATGTAGAGGAATAATTGTGGAGAAAATGGTGGCAAGGATAAAGGTCTGGAGTAGTAGAAACTTGTCATATGTAGGAAGGATACAACTTAATAATTAATTTTGTGTTAAGAAGTTTACATGTCTACTGGTCCCATGTCTTCATCCTTCCAAAAGCAGTGGTTAAAGAAATAGCTCAGATTTACAGAGCGTTTATTTACAATGGGAATTGGTTTAGTAGCTAGCCAAGAAACATCAAATGGAAGGATCTTTGTGCTTCTAAACAGTTAGGAGGGCTTGGTATTAGAGATATCATAACCTGGAATAGGGTAGCTCTTGCCAAGTATGTTTAGGCTACTAATGCCAAGAAAAAGATAATTTTTGGATTAAATAGGTCAATGATGTTAAAGGTGAATATTGGTGGAATTATGTTCCACCAAATGACAGCTGCTGGTATTGGAAAAAAATATGTAAGGCGAAGGAAAAGCTGTAAGGTTATTATACTCAACAAGAACTTGCTTCTATTGCTAAGTATAACATTCAAAGGATGCACAAGAAGATGCTAGGTGAAACTAAAAGGGTGCAGTGGGACAAATTTATATGGGATAAGTTGTCTTTTCCTAAGCATAGGGTTATTAGTTGGTTGGTGATGCACAAGAAATTGAGAACAACATATAAGCTTGTGCAAATTGGTGTTATGAATATAGCATAATGTTAATTGTGTGAGACAGGAGTTGAAACGCATGAACACCTCTTTTTTAGGTGTAACTATGCTGAGAAGATCCTTAGTAAAACTAAAAGTTGACTTAAGCTTCAGTATTATGATGATGCTTATGAGAGATTGATGCTCTTTATGGGGAATAGCAGAAGAACTTATATATATAAGAAAAAGAGTTATAGGAGCAGTTTTGAATGGTTTGTTTTATTTCATCTGGTGGACAAGGAATGAGGCAGTTTGAAATCTGGTGGTTTGGCACCCTGACAAGATTTTCCACAAGTTAAAGCAGTTGGTTATGAGGAGAATTCAGCTTGTTCTTTCTAAAAAGACCTTAATAAGAGATAAAACATGGATTGATGAGATCAGTTATACCAATGTATAGTTGCAGTTTTGTTTCTTTCTCTTAAAATGGAAGAATATACAAGAAGACATGAATTCTTTGAGGATCTATATCATAAAAAGTAGATTGTTATTAATAAAAAAAGAATTAAATTGGAATTGACCCTCAAGAATTATACCTTTGTCGCCTGGGTCTTGAATAACGATGTGCAGGATGATCAATCTTGAAGCTTGAAATATCAAATTAATGCAGTCTGAGTGTTTGATGAATTTGGAATGTCATAGAGAGTATTTCGTAGTTGGAAGGGTAGGAAAATGTGTCAAAAAAATTCGTAGGAAAGTTTTAAAAGGAGGTCTATTTATAGGAAAAACGGAAGAAACCAGATAAGATTTGAGAATGCGCGGCACATAGGACTGCTTTGCTTGATGCATAAGCGATGCGCTTGAGGGCATCTGCTTTTGCGCTTATGAGTTTTGTTGATTGTCTCCATGTTGCGCGTGCGCGATGTTGGCGCTTCGGACGCATCCGCGCATGCAAAACACATCTGCAGATCTGACTGGATTTTGTTATTTGTCCAATCTTTTAAAGATTCTTTTTATCCTCATTAAATATTATATTTTGGATTCAGAAATCAGTTATCTTAAGGAATAAAATCTGATTTTTATAATATCTTCGTATCGGGGAGTTGAAAATAAACGTAGATTCATTTCATATTGAATCACAACCATTTTCCCTCTTTCTTGGGAAGAGAGGATAACACTCCGGGGGAAAAGCCTGAGCCTTTGACAAGAATTTAAAAAATATTTATTATATTATAATGAATTATCAGGAATAATTAATATTTATTATATTACAATGTATTTAGAAAATATTTATTATATTATAATGATTTATCAGGAATAATTAATATTTATTAAAAATACAGTTACTACTAAGGAATAATTAATTGGGCTTTTCAAAAATAGGCTTTAAAAAATGCAATTGATTGTCATGAATCATTAATTGGGCTCAAACTGTGCTTAGAATAAGTAAATAGACTTTGTGTTCTTAAACTGATTTTGGTCTTAGCTTTTGAAATTGCTCTTCATTTGGACAGAACCAATTAGGATGACGGTATGTTTCATCATTGGGTACTTAATGTGGAGACACGATTATGCGTCTACAATAACATAAGTCATAACTCATCACTTATAAGTCATAGCTCGACAAGTTTGTAAATCGTAATGATTTATGGCATAATGAAGAGATCAGTTATTAAGATTTGAGATATATATTAGTGAGTCAGTCACGACTCACAAATAGTCACGTATCACGATTCACTTATGACATGTTATAACTTACAATATGTAACGCCCCGACTTCTAAGCATCATTATTAGGTTAATTAATTACAAGGATTAGCAGCGGAAGACTTTCCTAGCTTAATCGGTGCATCACTGCCGTACATTCCGTTCGGGAAAGTACAACGCAAACATTCTTTCATAATACTAAATCTTTTATAACAGTTATAGTAATTCTAGAAACAAATAGTTAACTTAAGCATAACTAAAGTTATGTAACTTAGAGTCCATAAACTTGGTTTACATAACTGTCATAGTCGTATAATTAAAAGTACACTATTCCTCACTGCTACGCCATCCCATCTTCATATGCATACCTAAAACAGAAAAACAAAACGTCATGAGCCGAGGCTCAGTAACATACTACTCTAACATCGTAAATTCATTTCAATTCATTTTATTTGCAAACAGGGAGAAGAGAATATAGTAAAACCATTTCACATACATACACTTCGAATCAGGAATTTAAAATTCATTCATTAATATAATCTCCATTATCACATTTCATTATCAGAAAACTTTCTTTGGTTACTTGGCGAGTACAACAGAAGGCATAGCCACCGAGGACATAATCCCCCATCAGAAGGTGGCATATAATGCCATAACAGAAGGCAAAGCCACCGAGGATATTCATCCCCCATCAGAAGGTGGCATATAATGCCATAGATCGTAACAGAAGGCAAAGCCACCGAGGACATTGTCCCCCATCAGATGGTGGCATATAATGCCAGGCAAAGCCACCGAGGATATTATCCCCTATCAGAAGGTGGCACATAATGCCATCATGCGGGTGCCACCGAGGACCTTGTCCCCCATCAAAAGGTGGCATTGCCGCCATATAACAGAACGGCACGTGCACGGCCCAGAGAACATAGTACTCCCTTTCACCATCTTTCACTTTCATTTATCATGTTTCGTTTCTTTTCAGTGCTTTTCGGAAATCATAGTATAATCATTATATAAACGTCATCAAATCATCATACTTCTCATAGCATCAAATCATTCACAAACATCATTTACATAGAAATCATTTCATATCCCGCACACCATAAATAAAATAGCGTAAACATATATAAAAGCATCATGAAACCGAGTTGGAAGGGGAGTGCGGGTGTTAGCAGTAGACGTTACATACTTTTCATAGCATCAAGAATTCATAAAACATATATTCATAGCCAAACATTTCTTATCCCGCACACTATGAATAATGTAGCATAAACATTACATAAAAGCATCATTTTAAAACAGAGTTGGAAGGGGAGTGCGGGTGTTAGCAGTAGACGTTACATACTTTTCATAGCATCAAAAATTCATAAAAGATATATTCATAGCCAAACATTTCTTATCCCGCACACCATGAATAATGTAGCATAAACATTACATAAAAGCATCATTTTAAAACAGAGTTGGAAGGGGAGTGCGGGTGTTAGCAGTAGACGTTACCTGGAATCCTGCTAATCAACCTTGATTGTAGGGGGAGTCTTGTAATATCTTTTCCTTTTTTAATCTAATAATCAATTCAGGAATTACGAAAAGACTTATCAATATTTTTTTTCTGAATTATGAGTTTATTGATCCATTTCCATCATGTATCCATTTTAGGAGTTATATATATTTAGGACTTTGGTGGTTGATAAAATCCATAGGCATTCTTTCTACTTAACAGCCTAGCGTCTAAGTTATAATTCACGACTTCTGAATATGAACGTCTTATTATAACCATTTCATATTTTATAAATTGAACAATAAGCACATGTTATAATTTTGTGAACTTTAACTTAAAACTTCATCCTATTAGTCGTAGTCCCTTTAAACATATTCGTCATTTTACAATCTAAAACAGTGGTCGTTAGTCTCATCGTTCGTGACTCATGTTTAATAATTTGTACTTATGGACCTCGTAATATAACACTTTAATTCTTGAATCTAAATTCTATACATATAAGTGTCTGCTACTGTGTGATTATACTTTAATTATTATTATTACATTTATTATCAACAAGTAATTTCATAGCCAAAGATTACTCGTTTAATTTTTAATATTATATGTTTATCTATGATTAACATTAACTAAAGTGGTTGTTAACCTAATCATTAGCACTTAAACATTTTCATGAACTCATAAGCTTAAATATCCCTATCGTTTATTTAAAACTTCTCAAATTACAAGAGTAAAGTGTATAATTAGTGTTATATAACTAAATATGTTTAATTCTTATTACCTTATTAGAACAAAGAGTTAGAGATATAAATTAAACTAATTACTCAAACTATTAAGCCAACAAAGGTAAGCTAAAAATGATTCACCAAGATACATTAGCTTTTAGGCCCAACAATAACTAATTAACAAGGGTGTTTGGGTCCAATTATTTAAACAAAACTACACATATAAAAATGAAAATAGAGTTAGAGGTATTTTCATACCTCTGCTCAGTTGAGCAAACCCGAAAAGAGAGAGCAGAGGAGGGAGATCGGCTGGCAGTGGTTGGGGCTCCGACGACTCACGGTGAGGCGAGGCAGAAGCGAGGGGTTGGTGGCACGGCGGTGGTCTGGCGATGCGCGCAGCAGACCAAGCAGAGGAGAGAGAAGGGAGAGGGAGGGTGGCGCGCAGGTGCGCCGGCGGATAGCGGCAGGTGGGGAGTAGTGCTGCGGTGGTTCGGAACTGGCAGGCTGTTCGGCGAGCAGGAGATGTTGGTGGTTTGGGTGGCGAAGTGAAAACAGAGGAGAGAGAGAGAGAGTTGTGGTGCGGAAATAAGGAAGCTTTGAGGGGTGTTTTGGGTGGCAGTTTTCCGGCAGAAATCGGGGCAATTTTCCGACGAGATATTGATGTGAAGTATTGAATGGTGGGAAGGGTGATGAATGGTGGAGCAACTATGGCAATTTATAGCCATTGTTAGGGATCCAAATAGAAAGAAGGAATTGAATTTTGGAGGAAGTTTGGGTTGGATTGGAGTTTCAAATTGAATTAGAGTTTATTGTGCAAGAAAAATTCATATTGGGTTAGAAATTCATTGGTGGATCTTTTTGTGAGGAAAATCTGAGATGGAGCGATGGAGAAGGAAACTAAGTTACTGTTCTATTGTTTTGTTATTTATTTTTCTTTTATTTTATTTTCATTAATCTTTATTTTTTTTCCTTTTCTTTTCCTTTTTATTAACATCATTTGTTATTATTTGCCAAGTTTCAATTCATGTAGCAAATAATTATATATACTGGAAACCTAAATATATTATATCATTTCAAAAAAAATTGTCGCACCTTATAATTAAAGGAAAAAAAATCAACCCCTAATTATCTTTATTTATTTTAGGCAAGTTTAAAATATTGGGATATTACATCCTTACCCCCTTAGAAAAAGTTTCGTCCTCGAAACTTGAAAAAAATCAGAACAACTTTTCATGGAAATAATTTCACATTTCTATAACACTTCTTAAAACTACTCTTAATTAGTCATAAAACCATAGCATCATAATAGGTAGCAATAGCTGTATCTAATGCGAGTTCGTCAATCCGTGTACAACCATACGATTTAGGCCTCATGAGTAGATAAGGTTTCATTGTCGTCATTCTCATGTTTATCAACTTCAGTTGATTGCATCACGTATACTCGTCCACCTTGCGAAGACCCACGTGCAGGGTTTCTGTTAGCGTTGGTGTTACTTGTATTGCCATTATATCCGGAAATCTGGCTGCTTCCTTGAGTTTTTCCAGGACCGTAATTGTTCGTGTTTTGGTTTCGAGAGTTTGGCATGGGACAATGTCTGACCAAGTGGTCTCGCTTACCGCATCGAAAACATTGACCTGTCCCTTGTCGACAATCCTTTTCCAAATGCCCCTGCTTACCACACTTCTTATATTGGAGTAGTTGTCTTTGGTAACGATTGTTCTCCAAGTATCCCATGTTCGGCCTCTTTGTTGGAGTCGTTGCTTGATCGACCATCCTTGGGTTTCTCTTTTCTTTTACCATTCTCGTATACCTCTTTTCGAAGCTTCATTTTTCGCTCGATGTTGATGGCTCTATCATACAATTCTTGGTAGGTCTGACTCATGTGCGCAGCAAGTTTTTCTTGAAGATCCAAGTTCAAACCATCTTCAAAACGTTTCATCCTTTGACGATCTGTGGTTACCAGGTCAGGAGCAAACCGAGCCAACTCGTTAAACTTCACAGCATATTCCAGGACAGACATGTTCCTTTGCTTCAGATGGATGAACTCATATTCCATCTGGAGTTGCAGAGATTGAGGTTAGAATTGGTTTCTCATAGCCTCCTTCAGTTTTTCCCATCCGAACCCAGGCTGGCTTTGCAGGTCTTTGGCGGTTTTCCACCAAAGATCAGCTTGCCCTTTCAAATAAAATACAGCCAAGTTAACTCTCCACTTTTCAGGGCACTGAATGGCACCAAATAGTTTCTCCATGCTATTAAGCCATTCTTCAAATTTGGTGGGGTCTGGCTTGCCATCATAGGTTGGTGGTTTGTGAGCAGAAAATCGCTTAAACATGTTAGAGCACTCTTCTTGCTCTGATTTAGGCTTTTATCGATTTCCTTGCAAGAGTTCCATCATTACAAGTCTTAATAAGTCCGTTCTATTATCGTTAGCAACGTTTCCGGTGGCTTCTCCGAAAACAGGGTCACTTCGCAAAGCATCGAGCCTTGCCCTCATTTCTTCCAATGATACATCCGACACTTGATTTTCGTTTCCTCCTTCAATGTGATCGCTCTCACTTGTTGCCATTTTCTATCATATTGAACATTTCACATTCACATCATATGTAATGCAAATAGTGCACTCAAAAAGGTAAAGAAAATTTTGTCCCATTTCCCGATCCTAACGCTCACGCTCATATTCATAATCACATACATTTCCTCTTAAACTATTTTCTTTATTAACTTCGTAACCTAATTATTTTATTTTGAATTTTCCCTAATTAAATCCTATTTCTCATTTTGACTTTATTTATCCCTAAAAATTCGTTGGCATGAAATGCCGAGTTTCACTTATGGTCCTCAGAACCTTTGCTCTTATACCACTTTGTAATGCCCCGACTTCTAAGCATCATTATTAGGTTAATTAATTACAAGGATTAGCAGCGGAAGACTTTCCTAGCTTAGTCGGTGTGTCACCACCGTATTTTCCATTCAGGAAAGTACAAGGCAAACATTCTTTCATAAAACTAAACCTTTTATAACAGTTATAGTAATTCTAGAAACATATAGTTAACTTAAGCATAACTAAAGTTATGCAACTTAGAGTCCATAAACTTGGTTTACATAACCGTCATAGTCGTATAATTTAAAGTACACTATTCCTCACTGCTACGCTATCCCATCTTCATATGCATACCTAAAACAGAAAAACAAAACGTCATGAGCCGAGGCTCAGTAACATACTACTCTAACATCGTAATTTCATTTCAATTCATTTTATTTGCAAACAGGGAGAAGAGAATATAGTAAAACCATTTCATAAACATACACTACGAATCAGGAATTTAAAATTCATTCATTAATATAATCTCCATTATCACATTTCATTATCAGAAAACTTTATTTGGTTACTTGGCGAGTACAACAGAAGCCATAGCCACCGAGGACATAATACCCCATCAGAAGGTGGCATATAATGCCATAACAGAAGGCAAAGCCACCGAGGATATTCATCCCCCATCAGAAGGTGGCATATAATGCCATAGATCGTAACAGAAGGCAAAGCCACCGAGGACATTGTCCCCCATCAGAAGGTGGCATATAATGCCAGGCAAAACCACCGAGGACATTGTCCCCCATCAAAAGGTGGCATATAATGCCATCATGCGGGTGCCACCGAGGACCTTGTCCCCCATCAGAAGGTGGCGTTGCCGCCATATAACAGAACGGCACGTGCACGGCCCAGAGAACATAGTACTGCCATTCACCATCTTTCACTTTCATTTATCATGTTTCGTTTCTTTTAAGTACTTTTTGGAAATCATAGTACAATCATTATATAAACGTCATCAAATTATCGTACTTCTTATAGCATCAAATCATTCACAAACATCATTTACATAGAAATCATTTCATATCCCGCACACCATAAGTAAAATAGCGTAAACATATATAAAAACATCATGAAACAGAGTTGGAAGGGGAGTGCGGGTGTTAGCAGTAGACATTACATACTTTTCATAGCATCAAGAATTCATAAAACATATATTCATAGCCAAACATTTCTTATCCTGCACACTATGAATAATGTAGCATAACATTACATAAAAGCATCATTTTAAAACAGAGTTGGAAGGGGAGTGCGGGTGTTAGCAGTAGACGTTACATACTTTTCATAGCATCAAAAATTCATAAAACATATATTCATAGCCAAACATTTCTTATCCCGCACACCATGAATAATGTAGCATAAACATTACATAAAAGCATCATTTTAAAAACAGAGTTGGAAAGGGAGTGCGGGTGTTAGCAGTAGACGTTACCTGGAATCCTGCTAATCAACCTTGATTGTAGGGGGAGTCTTGTAATATCTCTTCCTTTTTAATCTAATAATCAATTCAGGAATTAAGAAAAGGCTTATCAATATTTTATTCTGAACTATGAATTTATTGATCCATTTCCATCATGTATCCGTTTTAGGAGTTATATATATTTAGGACTTTGGTGGTTGATAAAATCCATAGGCATTCTTTCTACTTAACAGCCTAGCGTCTAAGTTATAATTCACGATTTCTGAATATGAACGTCTTATTATAACCATTTCATATTTTATAAATTGAACAATAAGCACATGTTATAATTTTGTGAACTTTAACTTAAAACTTCATCCTATTAGTCGTAGTCCCTTTAAACATATTCGTCATTTTACAATCTAAAACAGTGGTCGTTAGTCTCATCGTTCGTGACTCAGGTTTAATAATTTGTACTTATGGACCTCATATTATAACACTTTAATTATTGAATCTAAATTCTATACATATAAGTGTCTGCTACTGTGTGATTATACTTTAATTATTATTATTACATTTATTATTTACAAGTAATTTCATAGCCAAAGATTACTCGTTTAATTTTTAATATTATATGTTTATCTATGATTAACATTAACTAAAGTGGTTGTTAACATAATCATTAGCACTTAAACATTTTCATGAACTCATAAGCTTAAATATCCCTATCGTTTATTTAAAACTTCTCAAATTACAAGAGTAAAGTGTACAATTAGTGTTATATAACTAAATATGTTTAATTCTTATTACCTTATTAGCACAAAGAGTTAGAGATATAAATTAAACTAATTACTCAAACTATTAAGCGAACAACGGTAAGCTAAAAAATGATCCACCAAGATAGATTAGCTTTTAGGCCCAACAATAACTAATTCACAATGGTGTTTAGGTCCAATTATTTAAACAAAACTACACAAATAAAAATGAAAACATAGTTAGAGGTATGAATGAGCAGACCCGAAAAGAGAGAGCAGTGGAGGGACATCGGCTGGCAGTGGTTGGGGCTCCGACGACTCACGGCGAGGCGAGTCGAGGCAGAAGCGAGGGGTTAGTGGCACGGCGGTGGTCTGGCGATGCGCGCAGCAGACCAAGCAGAGGAGAAAGAAGGGAGAGTTGGGCGAGTGAGAGGGAGGGTGGCGCGCAGGTGCGCCGGCGGACAGCGGCAGGTGGGGAGTGGTGTTGCGGTGGTTCGGAACTGACAGGCTGTTCAGCGAGCAGGAGATGTTGGTGGTTTGGGTGGCGAAGTGAAAACAGAGGAGAGAGAGAGAGTTGTGGTGCGGAAATAAGGAAGCTTTGAGGGGTGTTTTGGGTGGCGGTTTTCTGGCAGAAATCGGGGTAATTTTCCAACGAGATATTGATGTGAAGTATTGAATGGTGGGAAGGGTGATGAATTGTGGAGCAACTATGGCTATTTATAGCGATTGTTAGGGATCCAAATAGAAAGAAGGAATTGAATTTTGGAGGAAGTTTGGGTTGGATTGGAGTTTTAAATTGAAGTAGAGTTTATTGTGCAAGAAACATTCATATTGAGTTAGAAATTCATGGATGGATTTTTTTGTGAGCAAAATCTGAGATGGAGCGATGGAGAAGGAAACTAAGTTAATGTTCTATTGTTTTGTTATTTATTTTTCTTTTATTTTATTTTCATTAATCTTTTTTTTTCTTTTTCTTTTCCTTTTTATTAACACCATCATTTGTTATTATTTGCCAAGTTTCAATTCATGTAGCCAATAATTATATATATTGGAAACCTAAATATATTATATCATTTCAAAAAAACTTGTCACACCTTATAATTAAAGAAAAAAAATCAACCCCTAATTATCTTTATTTATTTTAGGCAAGCTTAAAAATTTGGGATATTACACAATATATATAAAATATAAATATAATTGTATTTTTTCAATAATAGATTTTTTCATATTTACATAAACATCGTTCTTCAATAGAAAATAATAACCTGACCCAAACCGACAAGAATCGACATGCACTTCAACCGTTATTAAAGTTAAACGATAACGACAATGACACATATGGAAGCAGCCGCAGTTTAACTGAAAGGCAACTTGAGTCGACCCAATTGTCAATTCGAGAGCCGACCCAAGTCCACACAAGAACCCAATTTGAGCAGACCCAAGTTCATTTGATGTCGATTTGAACCAAACCAAGTCCATCCGTGAGCCAGCTTGAGCCAACCCAAGTCAATAGGACTTCGGCTTGAGCCAACCCAAGTCAATCCGAGAGCCAGCATGAGTCAACCCAAATCCATCTGAGAGCCAGCTAGAGTCGACCCAAGTTCATCTGTGAGCCAGATTGAGCCGACCTAAGTCCATCCGATGCGGACTTGACCCGAACCAAGTCCATCTGTGAGCCAAATTGAGCCGACTTAAGACAATCTGATGTCGGCTTAAGTCGACTCAAGTCCATCTGTGAGCCGACGCAAACTCATTATAAGTCGACACAAAATCCACCCGAACCATACCTGACAGCAACCTCACACCCGACCCAAGTTCACTGGGACCCACCCCTACCCGACTCACGGCTCTGCTGGACCCTTGATCGACTGACCCAAGTCATTTCGACGCACTTTGGGCCAACCAAACCCACGTAGTGACCCGGTTTGACACCTTAATTTGTTCAGCAAATGTAAAAACAAATAGTTAAACCTATGCACTTGATGCATACGTCAGAAAAATCCTATATAGAAAACTACTTATAAATTTATAACCATTTTTCCAATTTATTACCATATATTAAACAAGCTTTAAAGGTAAGTACTAAAAGTTTATTTAAGAACAAAGGGATTACATACTAGCACCAAATGGGAAAAAAAAAAAAGCCGAGTATAAGAACTTAATAAGAATATTTAAATTAAACTTAAACCATTTTTTCCAAACTAAATATTTTTCTTTTCAAACTAAAACATCAAAATGATGACTTTTATATAGGAAAAACATCATAGATTCCAAGTACGACGTGTGTTATCATATTAATCCAAATTGATTTATCTTGAAATGATTCTAAGTTTGGAAGTACTTTTATGTTAGGTTTAGTTGGAGATGTTGAAGCAAGCAGGGAGGAAAGAACGTGCGAAGAAGTGAAGGCCAACAGCAGGTGTCTGGACAGGCATCAGTTATAGACCCAGGTTGTTCGATAAATATACACCCGGGCGAATATATAAGTTAGTTATAGATCTGGGCGTATCTATAAGTTTGGGTAGGAAATTTGGGTGACGGGCTCACTCACGACCTCTGCAGAAGTTCTGGTTTTCCAGAGGCAGGAAGTTTGGCTCATGGCGAGCCCGGCCAGAGAGGACTTGGCCCTGGGCAAGCGGTTCAGCGCTACACTTTGTTTTTGCGGTTGAAGCTTGATTGTTGTTGTTTCAATTTCTTGCTTTTTATTGATTATTGTTAATTGCCATAATTAGTAGTGCTTGTTTCTAAATCTCAACAATCGGTATCAGAACCAAGGTTGAATTTGGTATAAAATGGTTTAATGTAGTGTGAAAAACTAGGATTTGTGGTTGAAAAACTAAATTTTTCGTTTTTTGATGTACAAAAATCAAAGATTTGATTTTGGTTTTAAATTAACCATGAAAGAAGGGAAATTGAGATTTAATTGAGAGATTTGATGGAAAAGGTTTTAGATTTTGGAAGATGCAAATTGAGGATTATTTATACCAAAAGAATCTTTATCAACCTCTTAGGTAAAGAAACTGAGTGGTATGTTTGAGGATGAATGAAAAGATCTTGATTGGAAAGCACTAGGTATTGTAAATTGACATTAGCCCGAAATGTAGCTTTTACTGTCAAGGATGAGAAAACAATAACAGGTTTATTAGAAACCTTGTCGAATATATATTAGAAATCACTGGCTATCAACAAAGTATATTCGATGCGCCATTTGTTTGATATTATGGAGATGGTTGATGGTAGTTGGCTGCCGAACACATTAATGAGATAAATTCGATTTTGGACTAATTGTCTTCGGTGGGAATCAAATTTGATGATGAAATGAAAGCATTGATTTTGTTGTCTTATTTGCCCTTGTCATGGGAAACTATGGTATCCGCCATTAGCAACTACTCCAGTAAAGAGAAGTTGAAGTATGACGATGTGAAGACTTGATTTTGAGTGAGAGCATTCGAAAAAGAAAGTCAAGTGAATTGCTGAGTAGTGCTTATAGTAGTGAAATAGGGGGAGAAGGAATTAACAAAGAGGAAAATCTAGTCATGGAAGATCGAAGTCAATAGGGCAAGGTAATTCGAAGGTGGGAGCTCATGCGGTTTGTTGGTGTTGTGGCGATGATGGGCATTTGAAAACAGTATGTTCAAAGAGATGTTATAGCTTAGGAAAGGGAAGAAGAAGGTTCAAGATAGTGATGAAGATGAGGATGGTTCAACAAACTTTATTTCGGAGTATGCATCCGATGCTTTGGTGGTAAAAAGATGATTCGCAAGAGGTGGTTGGGTGCTCGGGATCATGGGTTTTGTATTCGAGTTGGTTACATCAATCCTCACCATGCAAGGAGTTGTTTCAGAATTTCAAATCCATAAAATTTGAAAAGTTTATTTTTGCTGTTGGCAATGTAGTGAAAGTCATGGGCAAGGTGATGTGAGTGTTAAACTTACTCATGGTGGCTTGTTGAAGGTGAAGGATGCCATGTTCATACCAAAGCTGAAGAAAATTTTAATGTATGTGATGCAACTTGACAAGTCGGGTCACAAGATTGTGGTTGATGGTTGTTCTTGAAATATTGTCAAGCAAATTATGGTTATAGCTTGGGGTACGAGAAGTGGAAAACACTACACCACGGGGAGCACAAGATAGGGGCCCGGAAGAGGGATGCATAGTTTATGAAAGGTATAGCTTGGTTGAGAATCTATTGTTAGTGGGCCAAGTAATGAGAATCATGGTGAAACGATGTCTGACTGGCAATTGAACCGGTAAGCGCACCGGGTGAAGGTGACAAACAAGCATATTGTGCCAGAAATCCTAAGTGGAACAAAGGGTGATTTGTTCGGGCGGGATCAATGTTAGTTTGTTCCTAGAATAATGCAAAGCTTATTTGGCTTAGGTGGTGACTTTTTTGTTGGAGTGGGATGAGACTTCAATGTGCTTACTTGGTTTGGAGAAGAAGTGGTGCATCTTACTTGATCGGAGAGGAAGGGATCTTCGTTTGGTTGTGGTTGTCTCTTAGATGAATTAATAACCTCCGGGTAGGAGGGTTTTTAGGTTTATGTAGAGATGGTACAACAAATTGGAGGTGTTATTGATGAGAATCAAAGTCGGTGTATACTTTGATCTCTTTGTATAGAAGTTGATGTAAACTTCGACAATATTTCCTTGGTGTAGAGGAGATGAGATGTCATGGAGGATGTTGTGTCTACGTTTGGAGCATGGTGGTAATGCTCAGGTTTGCATCTAAGTGGGAGCATGACCTTGATATCGAAAAAAAAAACTACACCCAAAACCCTAATCTAAAAACTAAATTCCAAAGAAAACTCAAACAAAATAATACGAAAACTCGCCGGTGAAGATTAACTAATCGCACTCATTCATTGACAATAACAAGCAACAATACCTATCAAAAGAGACATCTTTTTACTGCTTTTTATCATCTGAAACTGAACGACTTCTTTTTCTCGTTCTTTGGTCAAAAGTGTTCCCTTCTTCTTGTTCTTCATCTGCTTCATTTTCATCATCATATTAAAAGGGGTTTTTTCTTCCAATCAACATCAAATCAGCAACCTCGTGATTTTACTTTTCTAACTCCGATGCTTTTTCGATCCAATTAAATGAGCTAATAAATGTGACCCAGAGGTTAATTTTGAAGTAGAAATTGGGAAAACCCTAATTAATGTCAGATCTTTGAAATTGATGAGAGATTTGGGGGAAAATGAAGTGAGAGAAAGAAGTGAAGTGAGGAAGAGAGGTGTTTTCTTCGAAAGGTGGTTGGTGGTGTGGCGATCGACTGAGAAAGGAGGGTGGTGGTGTGGTAGTGTCGTTCGAAAGGAGGAGACAGAGAAGGTGGTTGGTGGCATGGGATTGAGGAGAGATGAGGGAGGAGGGAGGAGCAGATCTGAAGAGGAGAGAGGGGATTTAGGGTTTGTTGAGAGGAGTAAGGGAGTGACTAGTTTGAGAGGCGTGTTAGGGTTTCAGAGGAGGGAGGATTAAGTGGGCCGTGTTTATATAGTTTTATCAAGTCCAATTGATCCGGTTCCTCATATGGACCGAATCAGTTAATATTTGACATTTTCTGCTCCAAATACCAACAAAACTGATCCGATTTTTAAGAAACCGGATCAGTTTACTTGTAACGGATTCAGATTTTAAAGAACCGGATCAGTTAACTTGTGTCATTTAAAGTTTTTTCCACTGGTGTGTATGTAAGGAAAAATATAGTCATGCATGTGTGATCTTATTAGAATGATTACCACATATAGTGTCAAAACATCAACTTTTAATTACTTTTACTTATAATGATTTTGGGATATTAATAAAAAATATTATAAAGCGGTAATCGTTCCCAAAGCAGCGTCTAATATGAAACAAAGCCAGGGATGATCATATGATCCTAACATTATGATGTTTACACAAGTATTAAGTGTGACTTTTTTTGTCTTTTTCCACGCAAAAAATAAAATTGCAAGTATCATGAGATACTTTGTTTATCAGCCATCAGAACTTAAGAGTATCTTTATTCAACAAAGTTCAAGGTTTACTATTATTATCTAATCTCTAATTATCTACGACTCAATGTCTCTTACAGAAGATTTTACCAAAACGGGAAAGCATGGGGACTTGGAAAACAAAAAAGGGAATGCATTGAGGCTTGGAAAACCAAAAAAGGAATGCATGTAGACTTGGAAAACCGAAAAGAAGAAGCCGACGAGTTTGATCATGACTTCGTGTCCAGAGTCAAAACTAAACTAGCATATTGATTCAATTTTTTGGGCCATGGGTTGTCTCACTCCGAGCCTACCCTCATGGCTGGGGTTAAATTATTTGTATAGGAAGACAACGTCTACATTACTCGCCTTGCTATTGATTTCTTCTTAAACAGAAGAAAAGAAAACTAGAGATAATGTCTACATCACTTGCCTTCCAATTGATTTACTCAACTGCTTCCCCTACAAAATTTAGCCATTTGTTTTACTAACCTTGTACACTTAATAACACTCGGAACAATTAAGCAGATATCTAATAAACATGGAGATCGATACATCTACCCATTGGATACACTTGAGCATTATGTTTATAATTAGCTAATAAATAGCCAACTGCCACATCATTCTTACTACCTCCGTTTCTTTTTAATGGTTACACTTTGACATTTTACACTATTCACAAATTTCACTTTGACCACCGTTTGTGATTTAATTTATACGTGAATAAAAATATAGTCATGTGGGATCTTGTTAGACTTGTCTTAACATGTATTTATTAAAATATAATTTTTACAAATACATAACTATATATATATGTCCTCAAAGTTTGGCATTGGCATGCATGAAAAGTGTAAGTGTAACAATTAAAAAGAAACGGAGGGAGTACATGTTAGCTGTGGAAAAACAAAATTTATCACTTTTACACTAACATCATTAACTTTTTTACTCGACAAATTAGAAAAAATAGTCCAGTATCTACTTCCTGATTTGTCAAAGTCCAATACCTTAAAAAAATCTAAACTAGCCTTTTATTTTAAAATTAATAAATACATAAAATACACTTCTAAGAAAGTAATTATTATTATCTTATGATCCACTTGCCCAACTTTTTAATAAGTACATTTACGTTGTGTTATTAGATATTTGATTAGAGTGAAAAATGTCAAGTAATATTCTATAAATGCTTTTTGGAAGCAATAGTATTCCTTAATCATTCAAATTTTTGTTTTTCCAAATAGCGAAATTAGCAAAGGAAATCTTCATTGTTCTCACCTTTTTTTATTTTTGACAAAAAAAGTTCATTCTTTAGTTGTGGTTTAATTATGAAATAATTGTACGTTAAAACCGCAACTTTAAGTAATATCTCAAATTCCCTAAGCAAAAATGACAAATAATTATGCTAAAAAAATGTGCTATATGGTGATGGGGGAGGGGAACTCATTCCCAATATCAGGGTAGAAGTGTCTACACTTGTTTCTTCCATAACACAATATTTAATCCGTTTAAAAGTACGTAAAAAGTTTTGACTTGTACATTATTCAGAGACACCTTTTGACTGTGTTCTGTTAATTTTATGTAAGGAAAAATATAGTCATGCATGTGTGATCTTATTAGCATGATCTCCACATATAGTGTCAAAATATCAAATTTAATTATTTTTACTTATAATGAATTCGGGATATTAATAATAAATATTATACATTGGCAATCGTTCCCAAAGAAGCGTCTCATATGAAATAGAGCCACGGATGATCATATGATCAGGGACGGATCTACTATCACACTACTGGGTTCAATTGAACCTACTTGATTTGTGGCCTTAGTATTATTTTATGCACAATTACAATATATAGTGTTACATGATGTACCCTGAAGTGAACACACTTGTCAAAAGTTTGCAAGGGTGGACCACCATCATGGACAAATGTAAATGTGTGAGAATAAGCCTTTGTCCAGCAATTGTCATGCTTTATGTAAAATTGATATCATCATATGTAAATGTGTGAGAATGAACCTTTGTTCAGCGTGCATGTGATTGTTAACCGTCCAGGTTCATTGACCTAACTTAAGATACACATACTTGTACTACTACAATATATGTATGATATATGTACAATATATGTGCAATATACGTACAATATATGTACAATATATGTGTTAATATATGTATAGTGGCTAGTGCAATATATGTATGATATATGCACAATAATATATGCACTATATATATATGCAATATAAACATAAATAACTAATATTTGTCAAAATTTAAAATTCTAGATATTCAATGGCTAATTTATAAACTTATGAAATAAATTTGTAGTGTTATACTTCAAGCTTAATGTTTTTATGGCCAAAAAAGTATTTATAAACTTGTTTAAATGAAATTGTCTACGTTTATGAGTTTTGATTGACTTGAACCCATTTGAATAAGTTGCTGACTCCGTCATTGCAGATGATCCAAACATTATAATGTTTATGTAAGTATTAAGTGGGACTAAAGTTTTTTTTTTCTTTTTCCCAGCAAAATATAATGCAAGTATCACGAGATACTTTGTTTATTTGCCATTAGAACTTAAGAGTATCGTTATTCAACAAAGTTCAAGGTTTACTATTATTATCTAATCAATAATTCTCTACGACTCAATGTCTCTTTCAGAAGATTTTACCAAAACGGGAAAGCATGGGGACTTGAAAAACCAAAAAGGGAATGCATGCATGGAGACTTGGAAAACCAAAAAAGGAATGCATGTAGACTTGGAAAACCAAAAAGAAGAAGCCGACGAGTTTGATCGTGACTTCGTGTCTAGAGTCAAAACTTAACTAGCATATTGATTCAATTTTTTGGACCCTGGGTTGTCTGACTCCGGGCCTACCCTCCTGGCTGGGGTTAAATTATTCGGATAGGAAGACAACGTCTACATTTCTCGCCTTACTATTGATTACTTCTTATACAGAAGAAAAGAAAATTAGAGATAATGTCTACATCAGTTGCCTTCCAATTCATTTCCTCAACTGCTTCCCCTACAAAATTTAGCCATTTGTTTTACTAACCTTGTACACTTAATAACACTCGAAAACATTAAGCAGATATCGTCTAATAAACATGGAGATCGATTCATCTACCCATTGGATACACTTGAGCATTGAGTTTATAAAAAGCTAATAAATAGCCAACTGCCACATCGTTCTTATATGTTAGTTGTGGAAAAACAAAATTTATCACTTTTACAATAACATCATTAAATTTTTTTACTCGACAGATTAGAAAAAATAGTCTAGTATCTACTTCCAGATTTGTCAAAGTCCAATACCTTAAAATATCTTAACTGGTTTTTTATTTTAAAATTAATAAATACACAAAATATACTTCAAAGAAAGTACTTATTATTATCTTATGACCACTTGCCCAACTTTGTAATAAATACATTTTCGTTGTGTTATTAGATATTTGATTAAAGTGAAAAGTGACAAGTAATATTCTATAAATGGTTTTTGGAAGCAATAGTATTCCTTACTCAATTATTGAAATTTTTGTTTTGCCAAAGCAAAGGAAATCTTCATTGTTCTCAACTTTTTATTTATGACAAAAAAAGTTCATACTTCAATTGTGGTTTAATTATGAAATAAGGGTACGTTAAAATCGCAAATACTGAAAAATTTTGCGTCTCTTTGTGAAGCATAACCTTTAATTTCTAAATAATATCTCCACCTCCCTAAGCAAAAATGACAAATAATTATGATAAAAAAATGTGCTATATGGTGATGGGGGAGGGGAACTCATTCCCAATATCAGGGTAGAAGTGTCTACACTTGTTTCTCCCTTAACACGATATTTCATCCGTTTAAAAGTACGTAAAAAAGTTTTGACTTGTACACTATTCAGAGACTCCTTTTGACTTTGTTCTGTAAATTTTATGTAAAGAAAAATATAGTCATGCATGTGTGACCTTAATAGAATGATCTCCACATATAGTGTCAAAATATCAAATTTTAATTATTTTTACTTATAATGAATTCGAGATATTAATAATAAATATTATACATTGACAATCGTTCCCAAAGCAGCGTCTCATATGAAATAGAGCCACGGATGATCATATGATCAGGGACGGATCTACTATCACACTACTGGGTTCAATTGAACCTACTTGATTTGTGGCCTTAGTATTATTATATGCACAATTACAATATATAGTGTCATATGATGTACTCTGAAGTTGAACACACTTGTCAAAAGTTTGTAAGGGTGGACTACCATCATGGACAAATTTAAATGTGTGAGAATAAATCGTTGTCCAACAATTGTCATGCTTTATGTAAAATTGATATTATCATATGTAAATGTGTGAGAATGAACCTTTGTTCAGCGTGCATGTGATTGTTAACCTTCTAGGTTTATTGACCCAACTTAAGATACACATACTTGTACTACTACAATATATGTATGATATATGTACAATATATGTGCAATATAGGTACAATATATGTACAATATATGTGTTAATATATGTTTAGTGGCTAGTGCAATATATGTATGATATATATATGCACAATAATATATGTGCAATAAATATATATATATATATATGTATATATGTATGTATATATATGTATATATGTATGTATATATATATATATATATGTATGTATATATATGTATATATGTATGTATATATATATATATATAGATATATATGTATGTATGTATATGTATATGCAATATAAACATAAATTACCAATATTTGTCGAAATTTAAAGTTCTAGATATTCAATGGCTAATTTATAAACTTATGAAATAAATTTGTACTGTTATATTCAAGCTTAATTTTTTTATGGCCAAAAAAGTATTTATAAACTTGTTTAAATGAAATTGTCTACGTTTATGAGTTTTGATCCCATTTGAATAAGTTGCTAACTCCGCCATTGCATATGATCCTAACATTATAATGTTTATGTAAGTATTAAGCGGGACATAAGTTTTTTTTTTTTTTTTCCCCGCGAAATATAAAGCAAGTATCACGAGATACTTTGTTTATTAGCCATCAGAACTTAAGAGTATCGTTATTCAACAAAGTTCAAGGTTTACTATTATTATCTAATCTATGATTCTCTACGACTCAATGTCTCTTTCAGACGAATTTACCAAAACGGGAAAGCATGGGGACTTGGAAAACCAAAAAGGGAATGCATGGAGAGTTGGAAAACCAAAAAAGGAATGCATGTAGACTTGGAAAACCGAAAAGAAGAAGCCGACGAGTTTGATCGTGACTTCATGTCCAGAGTCAAATCTTAACTAGCATATTGATTCAATATTTTGGGTCGTGGGTTGTCTGACTCCGGGCCTACCCTCCTGGCTGGGGTTAAATTATTTGGATAGGAAGACAACGTCTACATTACTCGCCTTGATATTGATTACTTCTTATATGCAGAAGAAAAGAGAATTAGAGATAATGTCTACATCACTTGCCTTCCAATTCATTTCCTCAACTGCTTCCCCTACAAATTTTAGCCATTTGTTTTACTAACCTTGTACACTTAATAACACTCGAAAACATTAAGCAGATATCTAATAAACATGGAGATCGATACATCTACCCATTGCATACACATGAGCATTGAGTTTATATATAGCTAATAAATAGCCAACTGCCACATCGTTCTTATATGTTAGTTGTGGAAAAACAAAATTTATCACTTTTACAATAACATCATCAACTTTTCTTACTTGACAGATTAGAAAAAATAGTCTAGTATCGACTTACTGATTTGTCAAAGTCCAATACCTTAAAATATCTTGACTGGTTTTTTATTTTAAAATTAATAAATACATAAAATATACTTCTAAGAAAGTACTTATTATTATCTTATGACCACTTGCCCAGGCCAACTTTTTAATAAGTACATTTCCGTTGTGTTATTAGATATTTGATTAAAGTGAAAAATGACAAGTAATATTCTATAAATGCTTTTTGGAAGCAATAGTATTCCTTACTCAATTACTGAAATTTTTGTTTTGCCAAAACAAAGGAAATCTTCATTATTCTCAACTTTTTTTATTTATGACAAAAAAAGGTCATACTTCAATTGTGGTTTAATTATGAAATAAGGGTACGTTAAAATCGCAAATACTGAAAATTTTGCGTCTCTTTGTGAAGCATAACCTTTGGTTTCTAATTAATATCTTAACCTCCCTAAGCAAAAATGACAAATAATAATGCTCACAAAATGTGCTATATGGTGATGGGAGAGGGGAACTCATTCCCAATTTCAGGGTAGAAGTGTCTACACTTGTTTCTCCCATAACACAATATTTCATCCGTTTTAAAGTACGTAAAAAGTTTTCACTTGTACACTATTTGGAGACTCCTTTTGATTGTGTTCTGTAAATTTTATGTAAGGAAAAATATAGTCATGCATGTGTGATCTTATTCAAATGATTTCCAAATATAGTGTCAAAATATCAAATTTTAGTTATTTTTAGTTACAATGAATTCGGGATATTAATAATAAATATTATACATTGGCAATCGTTCCCAAAGCAGCGTCTCATATGAGACAGAGCCACAGATGATCATATGATCCTAACATTATAATGTTTAGACTAAAGTTTTTTTTTTCTTTTTCCCCGCAAAATATAATGCAAGTATGACAAGATACTTTGTAATTAGCCATCAGAGCTTAAGAGTATCGTTATTCAACAAAGTTCAAGGTTTACTATTATTATCTAGTCTCTAATTTTGTACGACTCAATGTCTCTTTCAGACGATTTTAACAAAACGGGAAAGCATGGGGACTTGGAAAACCGAAAAGGAAATGCATGGAGACTTGGAAAACCAAAAAAAGAATGCATGCAGACTTGGAAAACCGAAAAGAAGAAGTCGACGAGTTTGATCATGACTTCGTATCCAGAGTCAAAACTAAACTAGCATATTGATTCAATTTTTTGGTCCCCGGGTTATCGACGAGTTAAAGTTCTCACATAGACTTGATGATAATCGAATACTGAATTGGCTTCCAAATTTTTGGGATGTAGTGGAGAGAAAATCTATTTTAATCGATTATTTTTTTTAAACCGAAACTTGAACCAACATAATATATTCCATATTTCGAAGCTACAAATCTTAACCAATCTTGGGCCCGAAGCCAAATACCTGACTACCTAATTTACTCACCCCATGTACATCGCACAAACTTGCTAATTAGTTTATTTCTATTATATAAGTGAAGGGGGTAGGAAGATAGTGTGCCCCTTATAAAAAGTCTGATATACCCTTACTGAATTTAATTGCCATATATATTAAATAATCTTTTCTTCTTCCTACTTGCCATATACATTGAACAAGTTAATAATGGAATTGAATTTGAAATTTCAATTTAATATTTAATTAAGTAGAATGATTTCCTCTTAATTCTTATATTTGTGTGAAAAACTCTGATCAAAAATTAAATTGACAATATTATTTGATTGACACAATCATAAGAAAAGATAAAAACTTGACTTCCATATTGATAATTACATTGATAATATTTTGAAACCTAAATGTTGATTATTATTCAGTAATATCTATTATATAAATCAAACTCTTCGACTTTATTAGTAATATTCAACAATTGAACCTGATACACAAATTCTTCCACTTTATTTGAGCACAAGTTTTCTTCTGCTTTATATTTTTTTCTCTCAATACTATATTGGAATAATGATGAACAAATAACTAAAAAAACCAACGAAACATTGATTTAAGAAAAACATATTAAAAAAATACAAATAATAATAAATGTTTGTTCGAATCAAATTTTTTGGGACACTGATGAATAACTAATCGAGAAAAAAAAATCATTAATATGACACTACGTATAACGTGCGAAAAATGCTAGTATCATAAACCCAAACCTCCGAAAATAAGTCGAGTTGTAATTGTTGTTTTACGTTATGTTTTGGTATACACTATACTAAGGTGCTATTCCATATATTTGACATCCCCTCTTTAACTTTATCTACTGATTTAGTCGTAACTTAGCTCTAAAACATAAACAAAGCTGACCAATCCTTTTCCTTTTTCTTGTACATCCATCAAATCAGACCAATCCTTAATAAGGACCAAAACAAACATATATAACCATGTTAAATTGTTAATTACTCTTAACTAAATAATTGTTCACTTGTACAAGATCTCAATCTTAAAATTAGTTTCCAACATCCCACCTTTACAGGTAACATATATAGAAGCTAGGAAAGTCTAGTTTGTTTGAGAAAGCTTAATTTAGCAATTTTCTTCTGCCTCCAAATTTAAAAAACACGTACCGTTATTTCAAAGTATTCTCCAACGTTTGGTTACCCGCCGCCTTGGCAGCACTCAAAATTAAAACTCTTGCACAAAAAGCCAACGTATCTGCCTAATCAAATTAACGTTATGTTCCTTCCCCCCACTCCATCCTCTCGTGATCACACACCACCTTATAACCTTATTGCTGCTTCTGTTTCACGTCACTCCTTCCTTTTATTTCTCCCTCTTTTCTATGTCTTTAAATATCATCCACATCAACCCAAGTGGAGTCAAAACACCCAACTATATAAGTACCTTGATTCTTACCTTAATTCTTCTCCATAATATATCATCTTCTTAATTCTTCTTCTTCTTCTATTCCTTACTCTTTGTTAGCATGGCAGGTGATAATTTACCCCCCGGATTTCGATTTTGTCCCTCCGATGAAGAACTCGTCGTTCATTTCCTTCGTCGTAAAGATGGCCTCTTACCCTTCCATCCTGATGTTATTCCTGACCTTGATGTTTACGCTTACAATCCTTGGGAATTACAAGGTAATTATAACAATATTTCCTTTTGTTAGAAATTTTATGGGAATATATAGCAATATGTTTCCATTTCTGAGACTGAGGGGTAGCTCAGTTGGTTAGAGCTCCCCTCCCGATTTCAGGAGATCTTGGGATCGTTTCTTATCTCTGCCCGTATGGCTCTCAAAACACCCAAAAAAAAATGTATATGTTTCCACTTCTTTTCAAAATATGTAGGAGAATTATTACGTTATTTATTTGGTGCAACCAATTATATATTAATACTTGTTTTTATCAAGAAAATATCTATTTTTTAACTAGTATTTATTTGAAACTCACCTCTTTTTTCTTATGAGGTTTTTAGAAATCCGTTACATTAAGGAAAATTTGTTAAAACAACCTTTTAAATACAAGCTTTTGCGAGAAACCACATTTATTAAAAAATCTGGCAAAATAAGACCTTAAATTTTTTTTTTTTTGCGAGAAACGACCTTGACCCATTTTTTGGGCATTGACCAAGTATTTTGCGGCTTTGATTCACTAAAACCAAATATGGCAAGGCACGTTATCCACATTTCTTATGTTTCAACCCCATTTGCCTTCATATACTAATGAATTCAACATCGGAAAATATTTGGTCAATGTCGAAAATGGAGAAGAACATAGATGAAACATAAGAGATGCAGTTCACGCGCCCTCCACATGTTTGGTTTTAACAAGTTAACATTGAAAAATGCTTGGTCATTGCCGGAAAATGGGTCGAGGTTATTTCTCGCAATATTTTCTTCTTTAGGTCTTATTTTGCCAGATTTTTTTTAAAAGATTTTTTTTTGCAAAAACTTGTATTTAATAAAAGGTTGTTTCCGACAAATTTTCCTTAAATTAATGATATATATGATGCAATTGTTGTAAGAAAACTAATAATAATTAATATAGTGTATGAGTTATTTATTGTCTTATACTCCCTCCGTTTCTTTTTAATCTACACACTTTCCTTTTTTGTCTGTTTCTTTTTAATCTACACACTGTTGCTTTTCTTTTTTTGGTAACATGTCACATCTACTTTCTCCTCTTTTTCTACCCATGTCATCTACTTTTTAATATTTTAACTCATATTTAATTTATCTCTCTCACTTTTCAATTTCTCTCTCCACCTTTTCAGTTTCTCTCTCATACTTTTACACTTTCTCTTTGGTTCTCCCCCAAAGTGAAGTGAGTAAATTAAAATGAAACGGAGGGAGTAATATTTTAACCCTATATGTTGAGTACGTAGATAACTCGCTAATTTTAATAGAGCATTCAATATTATGTTAGTACATACTTATACAACGATATACACTACCTAACTGATTATCTTTCTCCCTTTCATTTTTCCTTTTGAGCGCGACCCTTAAACAATAAAAGAGGGAATTGTGGCTATAGAAAGTTAGTTTAGTGTAAAAGTTTACCTGGCTAGTTTAATATATAGCCTATAGGCACTACGAGTACGCACTATACTAGTCACTTGATAGTATTTATTCTGTTTTTCCTTAGCATAGAAACTCTAGTAACTAAGATGCCACCTCCTAAGTTCTTTTATTATCCTTCTTCAAAATTTATGTAGATTATTGTGTTTCAATTATTCTTTGTTTCTTAACTGTCATGACGTATCGAAATCTAGCTTTTGAATAATCTACGAGAACTATATAGCTAATCAAAACGACACTTACCTATGTAGTTGCCAAATAACTCAACCGATAGAATCCTAGATATTATATTGAAAACATGCGGTCGAATCTTATCTATGTCACTACCCTTTATGTATATGTACGATAAAACAAAAAATAGCTGAAATTATAATAGATTATATATATTTAGTGATCTACGCAGCATGCAATCTGTACAATCGTACTGTGTGCCTATTTTTATGCTTTTCTTTAAAATGAAACCAAAGAGAGAGAGTAATCATATTATTCTGTACCAGATTGATCATTCTTTGCACCAACAAAGACAACCACTTTATTTTTATTAATTGGAAGCAACTTAAAAAGTTGAAGGCCCCATTTTTCTATAAACAATAACAAGGTGTGGGATCATATGTTTTTTGGGTCTACAAAGGCTAAGTCAGCTAAGGATGATGTAACTCAAAAACTTTTTGGGTCATATATTACTTCGTCTTCCATGCATGCATCTTAAATTTTATTTGTTTGTTCATTGAACTAAACCATACTATAAACAAATAAAGTGAGTAAAATGTATTTTTGTTTTTCCGTTTTTGGGCCCGTGCAGGAAAAGCGTTTTCTGAAGGAAACAAATGTTATTATTATAGTCGAAAGATTCAAAATCGGGTGACAGAAAGTGGATATTGGAAGGCCATGGGAATGGATGAGCCCATTATGTCAAGTAGTAGTAGCAAGAAGATAGTCGGCATGAAGAAATATTATGTGTTCCATATTGGTGAGCCGCCTGCTGGGGCTTGGACAAGTTGGATAATGCATGAGTATAGGCTGCCTGATTCATTAGGGTCCACCAGTAAATCAACTTCCAGAAAGAGAGGACAACCTAAGGTAGGAATTGAAGTTGCTAGTATGTATCGAACATAAACACACATTTTACAAAATAAGCAACTTCAGAACCCCTTCGTTATCTTTTTTGGTTTGACTACTTCTATGTTCAATATACAACCTCTGTCATATAATTATTAAAAGTTTAAAACGAAAAACTATATGAAATATTAATTGCCAAATATAAGGATACCAGACAAAATAATTCTATATATCTACTAATATCGTTATACATATTCCGGGATCCAAAATTAACAATCGCATATTTCAATAACCTCGTATCATTAAGGATTTCTTATATTAAAGTTATTTTTGTGTGTCGAGTCATGATGATTAGATTTAAATAGTGAAATTTAAGAAAGTCTAAGAATAGAGCTATGTATAATATCTTAGGAGATGTGATTAATAATTCTCAAAGCAACGAATATTAGTTTTTGAGATAAACTTCAATATAATACATTGAGTTAATATATTCTAGGTATGATCATATGTAAGTTTAAAGTAAAGCTTTCACATGTAGCCTCTCTATGTACGAAAATTAATTTTAAACAAGAAAATGTATTTCATTCTAATGAAGTACGATTATTGCAGGATTATAACAAATGCGTCATATGTAAGGTGTATGAGCAAAGTAATGACGATGACGATGGAGATAATGATACTGAGCTTTCTTGTTTGGATGAAGTTTTCTTATCTATGGATGATCTTGATGAAATTAGCTTGCCAAATTAAGTATAAAGAATCTTGTATTGCTAGATTATTAGACGAGTAAACTAAGCTCATAATCACAGTGGACTAAAATGTATAAGCAAGAATGTGACAACCACCAATGTAGTTGTTTCTCTAATATATGGCATATGGAAAAGCTTCAAGAAATTCCAATGTTTAATTTTTTAGGTAATTAAAGATCAAATTTTCGTACTTCCCTTATATGACTTCAATGATCACCATCATTATCTTTTGTAAGGTGCTTAAATTTCAGCAAAGCCAGGGGAGACAATTTTTTTTTTTTTTTAAATGAAAGAGTGTAAATCAAGTGAAATGATGCCCCCTTGCTAAAAGACATGTGGCATCTGTATAATCTACATATCAAAAATACTAACGGCAACTAGTTTGGGCCCCATTTTATTTGTACACATCGGACATGTTGACTCCATGTTGACTCCATGTTGTGCACACCAATATAATCCATCTGCTGTTAAAAACATTTCTTATCTAAGACCTAAGAAACCTCATGATTGCTCGTAGAAGGCTTGAAGTGTTTAGTGTTCGTATATATGACGCCATATATACATGTAGATGT